>CM047808.1:118872448-119429095 GCA_026214975.1 Gentiana macrophylla | reverse complement strand
GAATCGCCCGCCTTGACAACCGGAGCCTTTAAATAAAATTGACCGCTTGACGAACGGAATGACTCTTTTATTCAAAGGTAGAATCGCATCGGACCCGCTCGTAAAACCGTAGTCGCTGTGGATTTTGACCGATGACAATGGACATATGACAATTTCACACACTATGCGAGGACGAATTGTTAACCCCAGAGTGCACCGCTTCATTTACTCAATTGAACCTAAAGATCGAGCACATTCCATTCAATCTAAAAGATCGTGATAAATCAATTATATAAACTTTGGCTAGTTCTCTAATAATATATTTGGCATCTATATATTTATATCTATATATACTTTGCAACTTATGCACATCTATATATATTTATATATCTATATATATTATATTAGAATAAATTTTAATTTACTTATTTATTTTATGTTAAGTAAAATAGTAGTTATCCAGCTTATAAAACTGAGATTTGGATTGAGTTAATAATGTACTCTTGGTGTTTAACCACACTTAAGAATTACAAAGTTCCTCGAGGATACGACATCGACTCACCATACTAGCACTACAGCTTGACCCGATACACCGCCGGGTTAAGGGACCTGGTTTAGCACTAGAAAAGGCCCGTCGCCTTGTCTCCGCGCCGCTGCCGGGAACGACGCTTAATTTCTTTTTTTTTTGTCTATGGTTACTACTTATATTAGCTCAAAATTCTAGAATAAGTCAACACTTTTCTTATCTCACTTAATTTTATTTTCGCTGGTACTCACTCTTAAAGGTAAGTTACCAAATTTTTTTACTACTATCAATTTAGTGTTATTTTCATTTTCAATAGTTGATGACCGTATGGTAAGTGCCCCACTCACTCCTTATAAGCCCGACATAAACACTCACGAAAGGCGCTAAGAGTAGAGAAAACGGTCATACTAGTCGTGGAAATCCTCGACTAATCATCTTCAAACAGTAAAATACGAATGGTCAAATCGTTGATGAAACACCCGAACAAGGTCCGAACATGCTCTAAGGCATGGACAAAACCCCGTTAACCTTAATAATCAAAATAATAATAATAATAGAAATAATCGTAATCGGAACCGTAATAATCAGAACAACCCAAGAAACCCAAGGCTCATCTCGTGACCAAACCATAAGAAGAAATCACTAATAATCCCATACTTTTACCTAATGAAGGAGTTTAATAATTTCGGAGATTAAATCTCATCTTTTGGTTTAATTGACGCAAGAGCTCAATTCCTTGTGGAGAAGATGACGAAGATCCAGATCATCATCTCTATCTTTTGAAGAATCAGGCAATACAAACTAAAAGTCAAGGTGTGCTCACAAGGAATTAACAAGATGACTATGTTCCTTTTTCTAAAAGGACGAGCCCGAGATTGGTTTATGTCTCTTCCAGATCATTCACTTACAAGTTGGGAGGAGATTCAAACTGAATTTCAAACAATACTTCACCCTCGGACGGAATTTGGAATTAAAAGTCGAGGTTGCTAATTTTAGACAAGGATCTCAAGAAACACTTGGGAATGCGGGAAAGATTTAAAAATTGTTAAGAGCGTGTCCCACCATGGTTATTCCTTAGACATGCAAATTCAACTTTTCTCGTCAGAATTAAGAAAAGATTCACGTGTCGGCGTAGATCATGCAATGTGGTGGTTCTTTAATGATGAGTGAGGCTCAATTAGTTTACGATGCCATCGAAAAGATTTCCAAAATAATGTAATGTGGGAAACTGGTTCTAGCACCGTAAAAGTAGCTTTTGCAGTGAGAATGTACGCCTAATACGGAAGTTCTAGCACATTTAGAAAATTTGAGTAGGAAATTTGATGGATTACAATGTAATAAGAACCAAAGTTCGTAAAATAGTGCACCAACCGAATACTCAAATCAGATAAAATACCACTAGGATTGAAGAACCGACATGATGCTCAAGAGAGGAGGTGAGTTTTCTTCAAAGAAGATAGAAATTTAAACAATGCTTACTCAAACTCTGCTCAATGCTATTAGAAGAGATCACCCTACTTATCGATGGTCCTAAAACCAGCAAGCAAGCAAGGACAACCGCCAGATCCAGCTCTCCATATAGAACTTGAATAATAATCAAGTTTATCAAGAAAACACATCTAATCGAATTTACAATCATTACCTAGATCCTATCCTCAACATACCACTCAAAGTATACCAAGAATCTCAAAGTTCTACTCAACCCGGCAGTATGAGTTGAAAATGGGAAAAACTAATGGAAAATATGATGGGTATAAGATCTACTCAAGCTAAAAAATATAAACGATGGTGACTTCTATTGGCACAAATACTAAGGACATGAGTTCAATGAAAACATCTATGAGTGGACATGATACTGTGGATGAGAACGATATAAGCCTCATTAAGGAATATGGAAGATCATTTGAGTAGTAGGTGTGAACGTAATAACAAAGCAGACTCCCCATGAGGATTACCAAGTAACACCGAAAGGAACCCAAGAGAGGTAAATGTTGTAGTTACAGAGAAGTAGGAAGCTCAAGTGGAAGTAATGGAGTTGAAAACTTTGGGGATAATGAAGTAGAAGATGACTTAGATGGTAAGAATGATAGAACTAAAGATGAACTTGAATTTACAGATGAGGAAGAAGAAATTATAGACAACTTTTGAAAAGAAATAAAAGTTCGAACCTCAAAGTGAAAGGGAAATTGGGTAAAAATCCCTAAGATTCGAAAGATCCCATGGATAAAGATTTAAGGACTTTATTTAAGGAACATGTTAGAATGGAAAATAATGAAAACAAGGATGAAAACAGAAGAAATGAGGGATCCTCAAGTAGAGATTGATTCAGGGAACAATTTAAAAGAAAGAATTCAAGAACTCAAACATGGCGATCGAGTAATACTCAAAGGTTTAAGGAAAAAGGAAAAGAGAAACCGACAAAGGAGCCAAGGGTCATAGATCTAGAATCTTTACCTTACCTCCTAAAGATCAAATCAAAAAGGCAAACTCGATAAGAAGTATGCTCGCTTCCGACACTTTTCGCCATATTCAAGTTAATATCCTCAGTATCGAAGCTTTGATTAATATACTCGCTTATGGAAAATTTTCTCAAAGAAATTTCACAAACAAGAAAAATTAGAGGAATATGAGAACATATGCCTAAATGAAGAATGTTCAGAATTTCTGCAAAGATAAGTTACCACCTAAACCGAAAGATCCCGGTAGTTTTACCATTCCGTGTGAAATTGGAGGATTTCTGCTAAGAAGGTCTTATGTGATCTAGAGCTTAGTATAAATCTCATGTCTTATGAGGATTATAGAAAGTTAGGCATAGGAAAGCTTACTAAGATCGAAATGACTCTGCAAATGGCAAGATAGGTCGATTAAGTACCCTAAAGGAATTATAAAGGACATATTGGTTAAAATAGACAAATTCTATTTTCCAAAGAGACTTTGTAGTTATGGAAATGGAAGACGGTTATTCAATCACTTCATTCTAGGTCGTCCATTTCTAGCCACAGAAGAACTTTAATCGATGTTCGTAAAGGAGAATTAATCTTAAGAGTCAATGAAGACGGTTACTTTCAATATTTTCAAAGCTATGAATCATGCATCATCGTAATCATGTTCTTTATAGAAGATATTCATTCTGCTCTATGATAATCAGCACAACTTTTGAAGACAGATTAGAAGAATGCTTAACTCGTCTATCTATAAAGAAGATGAGGAAGACATTGAAATGAAAGAGATAATTCTTTCTTTAGATATGCAAAGTTTTACCTTTAAACCACCATGGCATAAGTATTTTGAATTAGAACTAGAAGGACCGGGCCTAAATCGTCAATAAGATCCGCCAAAGAACTCGGACTTGAAACCATTACCTTTAAATCAAATATGCTTTTCTTGAAACTCGATAATCTATTACCGATTATTATTTCATCAACTTTAATCGAGCAACAAGAAGATCAATTACTTAGAATGTTGAAAAAGCATAAGAAAGCTTTTGGATGGACAAATGTTCGATATTCGAGGTATTAGCCTCGAGATTTGCGCTCATAAGATAATTTCAAGGAAGATGCTAAGCCTTGTATTCAACCGCAACGCCGCCTCAACCCAAATTTATAAGCTTAATTGTTAAGAAAGAGGTCATTAAGCTTATTAGAGATGGGAATAATTTTTCCCATATCGAGATAGTGAATGGGTAAGTCCAACTCAAGTGGTACCAAAGAAAGGAAGTTTCACAAAGGAAAGAAAATGATAGAAAATGAATGGATTCCAACAAGAGAAATTATGTGTTATCGAATGTGCATTGATTTTAGGAAACTAAATGATCATACTAAGAAAGATCATCATCCACTTCCATTCATAGTTCAAATGTTGGAACGGTTAAGTGGTCATAAATATATCACGCTTCTTAGATGGTTATTCGTGTTATTTATGATTTTCATTGCAAATAGGAGATAGTGAGAAGACTACTTTCACTTGTCCTTATGGAACTTTTATGATAAAAGAATGCCGCTTGGTTTATGTAATGCTCCATTAACGCTTCAAAGATGCATGATGGCTATATTTTCCGATATAGTTGAGAAATTCTTGGAAATTTTTATGGACGACTTTAGTGTTTACGGAGATTCTTTTGGTAAATGTTTATCGCGACTTAGAAAGAGTGTTGCAACGTCATGAGGATACCAATTTAATTTTAAATGGGAAAATGTCATTTAATGGTATCAAGGAATTGTTCTAGGCCATCGAATCTAATCAAATAGAATTGAAGTTGATAAAGCTAAGGTTGAAGTAATTGAAAATTACCACCACCGCTAATCTAAGGACTCTAAGAGGATTTCTTGGACATGCAGGATTTTATAGAGATTTATTGCAGATTTTTCAAAGATAGCGAAACCTCTAAGTCATTTGCTTGAAAAGGAAGTACCTTTAACTTCGATAGTAAATGTAAGGTAAGCTTTTCGACCTTAAAAGCGTAGATTAACTATCGCACCAAAGGCTAATAGCACCAGATTGAATTTACCGCTTGAGATTATGTGTGATGCCATGATTTAGTCTGTAGGAGCAGCTTTTAGGACAAAGATATAACAAAATTCTCAAAGCTATTTACTATGCATCTCATACGTTAAACGCAGCTCAACCGAACTATACAACTATGTAAAAGAATCATATCGTAATTTTTGCCTTAGATAAGTTTAGATCGTATATTGTTGGTTCTAAGGTAATAATTTATACGTATCATTCAACTTTGAAGTATTTAATGAGTAAGAAAGATCTGAAACCACGCCTTTAGATGGATTCTCTTACTTGTGAGTTTGATATTGAAATTAAAGATAAAAAGGAAGTGAGAATGTAGTAGCAGCATCATCTAAGTAGAATGGAAAATGATGGAGAAAAGTGGAATAGAAATTAAAGATTCATTTTCGATGAACAACTTTTAAAATAGATACTCCTTCAACCATGCAGCTTATTAAAGAATAGAATTCCTTCTAAGGAAATGTCACCTGGTTTGGAGATATCATTAATTACTTAACCTGTGATTATATTCCATTCTCATTGACTTGGCAACAGAAGAAGAAATTCTTTTATGACTTAAAATTTTATTACATGGGAGGAACCAGACTCTTTCCGTAAATGTTCGATGGGATAATCGTAAAGTGTGTGCCTGATAATGAAATTTTAAGTATTTTATCATTTTGTCATGATCGTGAGGCGAGGTCATCATGGAGGTTGGAAAACCGCTTAAAGTTTTACAATGTGGTTTTTATTGGCCTACGCTTATATAGAGATGCTTATAAGTATGTCAAACCGTGAATCTTGTCAAAAATGGGGAAATGTATCTAAAAACATGAAATGCCTATGCAACCTATTTTAGAATGTGAGTTATTTGATGTTTGGGGTATAGATTTCATGGGACCATTTCCTATATCTTTTGAAAAAGATTTATTCTAGTAATGGTAGATTATGTTTCGAATGGGTGTAGTAAGCTCTTCCCACTAATGATACCAAAGTTGTCATACGATTCCTTAAAAGAATATATTTACACGTTATGGCATTCCGAGGGCTATCATTAGTGATAGAGGTTCACACTTTTGTAATAGACCATTTACCAAGATAATTGAAAATATGGTGTAACGATAAGTTAGAACGCCTATCATCCGCAAACCAATGGTGGTCGCAGAGGTGTCTAATAGAGAGATCAAAAGAATTGTAGAAAAGACAAAGGATTCAAATCGAAAAAAATCGGCGCTTAAACCAGACGATGCATTATGGGCATATAGAAATGCCTTTTAAAACACCAATTGGTTGTTCTCCTATAAGTTAGTTTTTGCAAGTCTTGTCATCTCCCAGCTTGAGTTAGAACACCGAGCCTTCGGGCTATTAAATTTTTGAATTTCGATCCTAAGGTCATCGGTGATCATAGATTGCTTCAATTGATGTAACTAGAAGAATTCCGCCTTGATTCTTATGAAAACGCCGAATCTACAAGGAACGCACGAAATCTTTCACGATAAGAGAATCTATAGTCGTGAGTTCCATGTAGGTGATCGAGTGCTCTTGTACAATTCACGCTTAAAGTTATTTCCAGAAAGCTTAAATCAAGATGGACAGTCCATTTAAAGTAACGAGAGTTTACAAACCGGGCGTTGAACTAATCTGATGGAAATACAACTTTTATAGCCAATGGCCATAGAGTAAAGTTATTTGTGGAAGGAGAAGGAACCGCGATCAAAGAAGAAATAATGCTACTAATCGATCCTCCACAAAGTGAAAAGCAGAGAAATCAAGAAATCAAAAGCAGAGGAGTTAAAACTCACTAATAACCGACGTGGCCTTTCTAGTGCTAATACGATCCTTAACCGACAAAGTGTATCGGGTCAAATCAGAAGTGCTAGTATGGTGAGTCGAGTATCGTATCCTCAGGAACTTTGTAATTCTTCTAAGTGTGGTTAAACACCAAAGAGCTTTTATTAACTCGATCTAAACCGCAATTTTATAACACGTATCACTACTATTCTAGTCAACATAAAATAAATACGTAAATTAAAATTTATTCTAATATAATATATATAGATATATAAATATATATAGATGTGCATAAGTTGCAAAGTATATATATAGATATAAATATATAGATGCCAAATATATTATTAGAGAACTAGCCAAAGTTTATATAATTGATTTATATGATCTTTCAAAATGAATGGAATGTGCTCGATCTTTAGGTTCAATTGAGTAAATGAAACGGTGTACTCTAAGGTTAACAATTTCTCCTCACATTAGCGCATTTAAATTGTCATATGTCCATTGTCATCACCCAAAGTCCACAATCAATTACGGTTTTTTTCAACAGTCCCGAGTACGATTCTACCTTTGAATAAAAAGGAGTCATTCCGCTCACAAACGGTCAATTTTATTTAAAGGCTCCGGTTGTCAAGGCCGGGCGATTCAACTTTCCGGTTTAAGTTTCAATTAAACTGATGAATTTAACATTATTACGATCTTGAGTACAAATTTTAATAAGATTCATCTTTTAGGACAAATCGCCTCGAATAGAAACTCGGATTCCGTTGTCACGCTTTCACTCGCCAATTTTACCCTCCGGTTTTTCTATTAACGAGTTCATAACTTAATTACGAGGTGTCAATTCATAATTAGATTATGAATTCTTTCAAGTCAAACTTTATCAATAGGAAAAGATTCAATTAACTCAATTTTATTCAATTTTACTTAGACAAAGATTCCTTTACCTAAAAGATCGAAATAAAACGATTACATAACTTTGGCTAGTTATTAGATTTAGCCTACTAACATTATACGGAAATAAAAACAGACATAACAAACATAAATACTTTAGAAATTTTACCCGATTACAACGATTGATCGTAAGACGATTCGCCTGATGCTACAACAACTTCAACAACATTGATCTTCCGATAATTTCTAGCATTATGACGATATTTACTTTATTTATGGCATAAGGCCTATATATACATACTACTACTACTAGAAAGAGGTGAAGAAATATATTTGGTACCCTCTTTTGTGCCCGCAATCTCGCCTTTTATAGGCAATTTTTTTCTTGCCGGATCGATCCGAGAAAGGGCCGGATCGATCCGGGAATAAAAATATTATCCCAGGATTATTCTCTGCGGGGGCCACATGTTGGATAATCATTATGCCTCCTCGGATCGATCCGAGGTAAATCCGGATCGATCCGGATAGATTTTTTTCTAATCTTAATCCGAAACTTGATAAAATCATAACTTGAGCCTCGGATCTCCAAATGACATAATTCAAGATGCGCTGGAAAGCTCTTGAGGAGATCTATAACTTCCATGAAGACTTCTTTTTCAGACAATGCCTTTTTTTTGCTGGGCCATTCGCTCGTTTAAAATATAACTTGATATGGCGTCATTTAATCATTGGTCCACTTGAACTTTAAATCTCGTGGCACTTCCTTTATTCCTTCAAAAGATATGATTTTACTCCACAAAATGTCGCCACTCGGGGTCTTGGTTTACCTAAGGTCTCAGAAATACCAAAAATACCCACGTGAATCGACACGACACTCCGGTTATTAACCCGGTACAAAATTTATAACTTTTATCATTTTTTTACTAGATTTTTATAGTATTTAGATTTATTCATAGCTATTAATATTTTATAAGATTATCGTTATATTTTATTATATTTTATATAAAAAGAGTCGATAACGTATATAAAACATCGTAATTTTTATCATATAAATGTTATACATCAACTACTCCCACTTAGCTCTTTTGATCGCCCTCGAGCAAAATAAGCGTAATATATAAAATTACGATATAAAATAATATAAGTGGTAGATACAATTTTTAAATTAGTAAAATATCAATTCAATATTATAAACATATTAATTATATCTTTCTTAGAAATTAATAAGATAAAAAGTGTAGATAACTTTGATAAATTATTTATCAACTATTATTCAAATGAAATTTCACAAAATCTACTCAATAAATATAATTAAAATTTAGAATTATTTTCCTATCTCAACTTATATGAAATATTTGGAATCAAAGACTAAGTCAAGTAATTGACAAGATGGCTAATACTTTTAGGATAGGACATTGGTTAATCTAAAAGATAGAAAAAGAAATCAAAAAGAGAAAGAGGCAAGTCGACGTACTTACACCTTCACGCTTGATCAAAACAGCTTCGATTAATAAAATCTCCTTTTCCAACTATTTTTCAGATTTTCTCTTCTTTTCAATATTAAGAACTAAAAGCGAGAGTGTGTGTAGAAAATCAAATTTACAAGCATTGCTTCATCAAGATTGATCGGAGTAATACTCTTTCGATCTAAAATTACGAGTCCGGTTTTCTTAAACTCGTAATCATTCTTGAGATCTTATGATTCGAATTTTATCGGGAGCTTTATACCTCATAGTGATATAGACGCTTTCAGATAACACCTATCGCACTCAAATCATTGGAAGCTACTACCGATATCCGCACGATCAAAGATAAGGAAGATACTGGTATTCGATTAATTCTCTGTAAATATGGTGCTTTTTTTTTTTTTTTTTTCACCTCAAAGATACACCATCCTTAGCTTCGTGCTATCATATCCTTTCATAAGTACGCATAAACTCGTGGATTTTTAGGAAATGTAGACCAAAATAAGCCAAGGGTCGGTTATGATCAAAATGGCTATTTTGAGTGAGGTCTTGATCACTCTAATCAAGGTTGAGGTAATTTTTGTGGTGTCAAAATCTCATCATTCCTAATCCGATTCCATATTCATATTTCGTTTTACAAAGAAAATTATTCTAAAAATTCATTATAAATATAAGTATATTTGCTAAAATTTCATATGAAACTTACTTGATAATATTTATGTATAGTTACATATACTTAAAATCTTATAAAGATCTAAAATTGACATATATAATATAATTATAATATATCTACTTTATTTTACTTAATTAAAATCTATTCTTACCAATTTATATTGTTTTTATTCATACTAATTATATATTATCTAATTATTTTGTTCCAAGAAAATTAAACTAAGTATTGAGCAATTAAGTATACATTTATATAAGAAAATTTTAATTTTAATTTACTAACTTACTCTACTCCCCACTTATTTAACTAACATCGTCTCCGATGTTCAAGTGAGTAAATAAAAGTAGGTTGCAAATAAAATTAAAATTTTATTTGATTTTGATTATTATTTCTTATTTTTAGCAACCATATATTATTTTGATTAAAGAAAATGACATATATATTAAACACTATTACAAACTATAAATAAAAGTAACAAACAACAAAAACGATTAAACAACTAATTTAAACAACTACTTAACTTAACAACATAACTTCTAATGGATTATCAAACCGTAGATGAACATCCGGAGTATCCACCGAAGTAATCCTAATCGAGAATCACGAGATGGAAAAATCTCGCCAAGAGCAAACTCAGGCACGTGATTGATTGGATACAAAGGTGAGAGATAACCAGGCAAATGGTAGCGGTTTTCCCTATTACGCCTTTCTATCGCAAAATTAATTGCAGCCTTAAAAATCAAAACTCCCAATCAATGTATGCTCCTACAAATAACGATACAACAAAGAAAGATCTCATCATCCGTAACCCCATAAAAATCTCTAGTTGGATAGATCCGAGAATTAATGAAGCGTTTCAAGCCCTTAAATGAGGGGTAAAGCCGAGTTGAGGAATCATAGTTATGATCAAACAACGGAAATACGAATCGAAAGGCTTCGCAGCAGACGGTTTACAACATTATATGCATCCCCAAGTTCCCAAAGAAACTCAAGTGTGGGTTTCGATCAAAAGTACATGGTGGAATTTGATAGATTTGATTTATGATGACTGGTGAAAATGAAATAACGATTCCCTAATCGTAATAAGTTGAGATGAGGCTATCTGCCGTTATCTCAATTGAGAGACGCAAAGAAATCTCTAACTATCGAAATGTTTATTCGACCTCCTGGGAGTCCTTATCAACTTTTTCCACCCGCAACCTCGGATTAGATTACGCCCCATTGATCAATTTTTCAGTTGTTTAAGCCTTTCTCCATCGAATAGAGAACGGACGAAATTTAGATGTCTCGGGACGTTATTATGAAAACAAGAGGCATGCCTCTTCGGGACCACACCATCAAAGCGATGTGGCTCATAACTATTAACCGAAGGAGAGGATCGGTTAGACATTTCGTAAATATAGATTTAAAATAGAAGAAAGGAAAGAATGAGCAAAAGTTTGGTCGTTGCTCTTTCCTTTATGTAAATACATCCATCAAGCAAAAGTAGAAAAGATCTACTTTCTGCGGCGTTTTGTACTTACCGGATCGATCCGAGATAGGGCCGGATCGATCCGGCCTCCGAACCAGTGAATGTTGTCGTCGGTATACTCACGCCGGATCGATCCGTGAAAGTCGGATCGATCCGAACATTACCGCTCACGGATGAGTCTATTTTGCTTGAAAAATGCCTAGTTTTTTCTAGGGACAAGTTTTCTTCCTATTTTTGGTTCATTTTCATTATGTTATAACGATAAATTTTAGTACACGATGCGTAATACTTTAATATGCAATGAAAACATGAAAATCGTATTAAAATAAAATCCTACTATGATCAAAACAACTTAATATTTAAACTAAAAAAGAAAAAGTGCACGATAAATAAAATTGTTTCAATGTCAAAACCATAGAATGTTTAAAAATTATCACTCCTCTTCATCACTCACTCAACGTGGCTTGAACTTGGCATAGCTTGAGAACGGGTCGATTTCTGTGATGGATCTTGAAAATAAGTTGACATCCGTGCATCGAGCTATCTAGTCCCATCGAGCTCATCTCTCTCGTGATATCGTAAAAGTGCTTCCCCATCTCATCGTGGTATGGCCAAATGATCCAGATCCAATCCATTCTCGATGTCGCATTTGCCGTAGTACTTGTCGTAAAAATCTCCTACACCACTAGTTTGAAATCCAAAAGAATGTGGCATTTGTTGGAAGTCCGAGTGAGGTGGCATCGGTGGAATGAAATCGGGCAAGGTATAAGGTCGAGTCTGGCAACGCGAATATCCATCTCGGCATAGGAAGGGTTCTCGCAAAGATATTCATTTGATATAAACCTCGATGCCTTGGACGTAAATCTTCGCACCATAATTTATTCCTTTCCATAAAAATGACCATATTGGCATTAGCACGATGAACATCATAGGCCATGGATTGAAACATGTCGTAAGTGATGGTATTCGGAAATTGAGTTTGAGTTTGACCGATGAAGGAGGGACGGTGAGTGGATGGAGTAGGCCGAGGTCGTTGACGGTTAGGGTCCAAAAGTTTATTCTTCCCGCCGCCTAAGTGGTAAACTAGACCTATAAGTTGTGTCATCCACCATCATCAAATTATCATTTGGGAGCTCGGTACTTATCGTCGGCGACACAAGGAAGAAATAAAACACGGAAAAGGCATGTGGATCGCTGGTCTAGCAATCGGCAAATTCCTTGGCCTTCTACACATTACTCGCCTATATCCACAGTACATCATTAACTATAGCCCAAGTAATGCACAAATCCTCTTTACCAAAAGATGTAAAATGCCGAGTCGGGTAAAGAGTATGACTAATAAAGCGTTTAATGGCTTTCATATCCCGGATACATTTCCATAGGAAAACCTCGCTTTCATGCCAGACGGCAGTGGGATCTAACTCATTCAGGCTACCAAACAATATGATCAAAGTCTGCCGGTTCATCCAAATTCCAAATCGTATAATAATCCTCATTCTCCGTATATCAGAATACCATAAATAGCATTAATAATGTGAGGAGTAAACGGCATCGCCCTAGTTCTCAAAGTTGACAGAGGTTAACTCACCTTCATCCGTAGCATTGTGAGTTGCTACCAGAGAATAAAATTCAGCTACTAAGGTGGTGTTAATTTCTCCCGACCTTAAACTGGCTAATTCCATCCAATGCCTCCTTTCAAAAATTTCCTTCACCTCCCTTCCCAAATCTTTAAAGTCTAAGCCCCTCTCTATTGCAACTAAACATTGTCCAAATTTATTTTTCAATGCTTTCTTAGCTGCAGCAGACGCGGTTCTTTCAAAACTAACTGCCAATTATTCTTCTGTTAAAGGCCTAGTTTCTATAACTGGAATTTGGGTAGGGATATGCGGTTTACGTTTTTTACTAGCTTTCGATGATTCGGCCATTCTACGATAGTGACACAATAACAAAACAACAAAAAAAAAAAACAAACACAAAACAACAAGACAAATGTGAGTGACAAAACAGTTGAAAATAAAAATTGCATAAAAACGAAATTAAGAAAATAAGTGACTACAATGTTACCTTACAAAGCTTAAAAATGTTGAAATTTGGCCGAAAAGATGGAAAGTCGCCGGAATGAAAGTTGAAGCTTTCCCTTGAAAATTACTTCAATGTAAATGCAAATTTGAAGAGAGGAGTGGAAAGTGAGAAAAGTTTAAGAAGTGGTGTAGTTTAATGGTGATGGTGTGTGATGATTTGAAGGAAAAATTCGAATTGGGGAAGAAGGGGGGGGCGGCTGTTTTAGAAAAAAAAGAAGAAGAAGAAGAAAGAGGTCCCCGTCCCTTTTTTAGGTTTTTTCAGGTTCCGGATCGATCCGGGTTTAGGTCGGATCGATCCGACCAAATTTTTTTTTTTTTATTTTATTTTATTTTATTTTAAACTTAATAAAACTTCTACAAAAATAAAAATAAATAAAAAAAACTTTTTATAAAAACTTTATAAAACTTTTAAGTAATTTCATAAAGATCCTATTTATAAAATTTTCAAAAGTTATATAAAAATTTTATAAGTATTACAAAATTCACGAGGTCCTAATTCCAATACTTCTAAATCTTCCAGAGTTCGATGATGTAGCGTTCTATCAACCTAACCTTAAGAAATGAGGGCGTCGAATTTTCTCTTTGATCTCCATCGGGATTTTCGGATAACCACCTAATCGTTCCTTCTTAACAACATTCAAACACTCATCCCGGGATTTGGTTGTACTTTCCTACATTTCCCTTCATGCTCACTTTTTCCACAAACTTCTACACCTTCTTAAAAACTTTGCCCTTCTCTTTATCGAACTTCGAATTTCCATTACATAGTTCTTTCACTGATCTCTCAACAATTGCTTGTTTTTCTCAAAAACTCAAGCTTCTATTTTAAACGCGACATCTTTATCCAAGCCTAATTTCAAAAGCAAGATAAAATTTCTATTCTATCTAAAAAGACATCCAGCTTCTTTTACGCCTATCCGGTAAAAGACGAAACTACTTTAAACATAAATAAAACACATAAAAGTAGAGTAAAGATAAATAGCACTGGTATGCGGCCGAGTTTAACTCTCGCTTTTCGGCCGATTTCTCTGCTTTTTACTTTGTCGGAGGATCGATTAGTAGCATTATTTCTTCTTTCAAAGGCGATTCCTTCTCCTTCCACAAATAACTTTACTCTATGGCCATTGGCTATAAAAGTTGTATTTCCATCGCTTAGTTCAACACCTCAGCATTTGTAAACTCGTTACTTTAAATGGACTCGCCCATCTTGATTTAAGCTTTCCGAAATAACTTTAAACGTGAATTGTACAAGAGTACTCGATCGCTTACATGGAACTCACGACTATAGATTCTCTTATCGTGAAAGGATTTCGTATGCGTTCTTGTAGATTCGAAGCGTTTTCATAAGAATCGAGACGGAATTCTTCTAGTTCATCAATTGAAGCAATCTATGATCACCGACAACCCTTAGGATCGAAATTCAAAAATTTAATAGCCTGTAAGGCTCGGTGTTCTAACTCAACCTGGGAGATGACAAGACTTACCAAAAACTAACTTATAGGGAGAACAACCAATTGGTGTTTTAAAAGTCGTTTCTATATGCCCATAATGCATCGTCTAGTTTAATCGCCCGCTTTTTCGATTTGAATCCACCTGTCTTTTCTACAATTCTTTTGATCTCTATTAGACACCTCTACTCGACCACCGGTTTATGGATGATGTATGCGTTCCTAACTTATGCGTTACACCATATTTTTCAATTATCTTGGTAAATGGTCTATTACAAAAGTGTGAACCTCTATCACTAATGATAGCCCTCGGAATGCCATAACGTGTAAATATATTCTTTTAAGGAATCGTATGACAACTTTGGTATCATTAGTGGGAAGAGCTTCACTTTCTACCCATTCGAAACATAATCTACCATTACTAGAATAAATCTTTTTCCAAATGAAATAGAAATGGTCCCATGAAATCTATACCCCAAACATCAAATAACTCACATTCTAAAATAGGTTGCATAGGCATTTCATGTTTTTAGATACATTTCCCCATTTTGACAAGATTCACAGGATTTGACATATTTATAAGCATCTCTATATAGCGTGAGGCCAATAAAAACCACATTGTAAAACTTTAAAAGCAGTTTTCCATCCTCCATGATGACCTCCCGCCTCACGATCATGACAAAATGATAAAATACTTAAAATTTCATTATCAGCACACACTTTCGATTATCCCATCCGAACATTTACGGAAAAGGTCCGGTTCCTCCCAAGAATAAAATTTTAAGTCATAAAAGAATTTCTTTTCTCACGCCAAGTCCAATGAGACGGAATATAATCACAAAGTTAAGTAATTAATGATATCTCCAAACCAGGTGACATTTCCTTAGAAGGAATTCTATTCTTTAATAACTGCATGGTTGAAGGAGTATCTATTCTAAAAGTTGTTCATCAGAAATGAATCTTTAATTTCTATTCCTTTTCTACATCATTTTCCATTCTACTTAGATGATCTGCTACTACATTCTCACTTCCCTTTTATCTTTAATTTCAATATCAAACTCAAGTAAGAGAATCCATCTAAGAAGACGTGGTTTCAGATCTTTCTTACTCAAAGAAATACTTCAAAGTCTGAATGGTCTCAGATAAATTATTACCTTAGAACCAACAATATACGATCTAAACTTATCTAAGGCAAAAATTACACCAACGCTTCTTTTTTCAGTAGTTGTGTAGTTCAGTTGAGCTGCATTTAACGTATGAGATGCATAGTAAATAGCTTTGAGAATTTTGTTATATCTTTGACCTAAAACTGCTCCTACCGCTAAATCACTGGCATCACACATAATCTCAAACGGTAATTCCAATCTGGTGCTATTAGCAATTGTGCAAGAGTCAATCTCGCTTTTAAGGTCCGAAAAGCTTCCTTTACATTTACTATCGAAGTTAAAAGGTACTTCCTTTTCAAGCAAATGACTTAGGGCTTTGCTATCTTTGAAAAATCTGCAATAAATCTCCTATAAAATCCTCGCATGTCCAAGAAATCCTCTTAGAGTCCTTAGATTAACTCGGTGGTGGTAATTTTCAATTACTTCAACCTTAGCTTTATCAACTTCAATTCCTATTTCGTAGATTCGATGGCCTAGAACAATTCCTTCCGATACCATTAAATGACATTTTTCCCAATTTAAGACCAAATTGGTATCTTCACAACGTTGCAACACTCTTTCTAAGTGCGACAAACATTTACCAAAAGAATCTCCGTAAACACTAAAGTCGTCCATAAAATTTCCAAGAATTTCTCAACCATATCGTAAAATATAGCCATCATGCATCTTTGAAACGAATTGGAGCATTACATAAACCAAACGGCATTCTTTTATACATAAAGTTCCATAAGGACAAGTGAAAGTAGTCTTTTTTCCTATCTCCCGCTTTGCAATGAAAATCAGTAAATAACCCGAATAACCATCTAAGAAGCAAGAATATTTATGACCACTTAACCGCTCCAACATTTGAACTATGAATGGAAGTGGATGATGATCTTTCTTAGTATGATCATTTAGTTTCCTAAAATCAATGCACATTCGATATCCTGTAATTTCTCTTGTTGGAATCCATTCATTTCTATCATTTTCTTTCCTTTGTGAAACCTCCTTTCTTTGGTACCACTTGAGTTGGACTTACCCATTCACTATCTCGATATGGGAAAAATTATTCCCATCTCTAATAGCTTAATGACCTCTTTCTTAACAATTAATCGCAAATTTGGGTTGAGGCGGCGTTGCGGTTGAATACAAGGCTTAGCATCTTCCTTCGTAATTATCTTATGAACGCAAATCTCGGGCTAATACCTCGAATATCAAGAATCATCCATCCAAAAGCTTTCTTATGCTTTTTCAACATTCTAAGTAATTGATCTTCTTGTTGCTCGCTTAAAGTCGATGAAATAATAATCGGTAATAGATTATCGGTTTCAAGAAAAGCATATTTTGATTTAAAGGTAATGATTTCAAGTCCAGGTTCTTTGGCGGATCTTCTATTGACGATTTAAGAACCGGGTCCTTCTAGTTCTAATTCCAAGTACTTATGCCATGGTGGCTTAAAGGTAAAACTTTCTGTATCTAAAGAAAGAATTATCTCTTTCATTTCAATGTCTTCCTCATCTTCTTTATAGATAGACAGAGTTAAGCATTCTTCTAATCTGTCTTCAAAAGTTGGTAATCGATTATCATAGATGTAATGAATATCTTCTATAAAAGAACATGATTCTGTTGATGCATGATTCATAGCTTTGAAAATATTGAAAGTAACTTCGTCTTCATTGACTCTTAAGATTAATTCTCCTTTCTGAACATCGATTAAAGTTCTTCCTGTAGCTAGAAATGGACGACCTAGAATAAGAGGTGCTTGAATAACCGTCTTCCATTTCCATAACTACAAAGTCTAATGGAAAATAGAATTTGTCTACTTTAACCAATATGTCCTTTATAATTCCTTTGTGGTACTTAATCGATCTATCCGCCATTTGCAGTCAGTCATTTCGATCTTGGTAAGCTTTCCTATGCCTAACTTTCTATAATCCTCATAAGACATGAGATTTATACTTGCTCCTAGATCATATAAGACCTTCTTAAATGTAAATCCTCCAATTTCACACGGAATGGTAAAACTACCAGGATCTTTCAGTTTAGGTGGTAACTTATCTTCATGCAGAATCATGGAACATTCTTCATTTAGGCATATATTCTCATATTCCTCTAATTTTTCTTGTTTGATGTAATTTCTTTCGTAAATTTTCCATAGGCGAGTATATTAATCAAAGCTTCGATAATGAGGATATTAACTTGAATATGACTAAAAGTGTCCAGAAACGAGCATACTTTTATCGCTTTTTGCCTTTTTGATTTGATCTTTAGTGAGGTAAGGTAAAGATTCTAAATCTATGACCTTTGGCTCCTTTGTCGGTTTCTATTTTCCTTTTTCCTTAAACCTTTGAGTATTACTCAGTCGCCATGTTTCAGGTTCTTGAATTCTTTCTTTTAAAGTGTTCCCTGAATCAATCTCTACTTCAGATCCCCTCATTTCTTCATGTTTTTCATCCTTGTTTTCATTATTTTCCATTCTAACATGTTCCTTAAATAAAGTCCTTAAATCTTTATCCATGGGATCTTTCAGAATCTTAGGATTTTTACCCAATTTTCCCTTTCACTTTCAGTTCGAATTTTTATTTCTTTTCAAGAAATTGTCTATAATTTCTTCTTCCTCGTCTCAGAATTCAAGTTCATCTTTAGTTCTATCATTCCTACCATCTAAGTCATCTTCTACTTCATTATCCCCAAGGTTTTCAACTCCATTACTTCCACTTCGAGCTTCCTACTTCTCGTAACTACAACATTTACCTCTCTTGGGTTCCTTTCGGTGTTACTTGGTAATCCTCCTGGGGTCATTGTTATTACGTTCACCGCCCTACTCAAATGATCTTCCATATTCCGTAATGAGGCTTCTATCGTTCTCATCCCGGTATCATGTCCACTCATAGATGTTTTCATTGAACTCATGTCCTTAGTATTTGTACCAATAGAAGTTACCATCGTTTCTATATTTTTAGCTTGAGTAGATACTACACCCATCATATTTTCCATTAGTTTTTCCCATTTTTCAACTCCTTCTCGCAGTTGAGTAGAACTTTGAGTTCTTGGTATACTTTGAGTGGTATGTTGAGGATAGGATCTAGGTAATGATTGTAAATTTCGATTAGATGTGTTTTCTTGATAAACTTGATTATTATTCAAGTTCCTATATGGAACTGGATACGGCGGTTGTCCTTGCTTGCTAGGGTTTTCAGACCATCGATAAGTAGGGTGATCTCTTCTAATAGCATTGAACGAGTTTGAATAAGCATTGTTTAAATTTCTATGTCAACAAGAAAACTCACCTCCTCTCTTGAGCATCCCGTCGGTTCTTCAATCCCTAGTGGTATTTTATCCCGATTTGAGTATTCGGTTGGTGCACTATTTTTACGAACTTTGGTTCTTATTCTGTTGTAATCCATCAAATTTCCTACTCAAATTTTCTAAATATGCTAGAACTTCCGTATTAGACGTACATTCTCCTGCAAAAGCTACTTTTCTAGTGCTAGAACCGGTTTCCCACATTCTGTTATTTTTGGAAATCTTTCGATGGCATCGTAAACTAATTGAGCCTCACTCATCATTAAAGAACCACCACATGCATGGTCTACATCAAAGACGTGAATCTTTTCTTAATTTACGACGTAAAAGTTGAATTTGCATGTCTAAGGAATAACCATGGTCGGGACACGCTCTTAACAATTTTTAAATCTTTCCCACGCATTCCCAAGCGCTTCTTGAGATCCTTGTCTAAAATTAGCAACCTCGACTTTTAATTCCAAATTCCGTCAGAGTGAAGTATTGTTTTGTAAATTCAGTTTGAATCTCCTCCCAACTTGTAAGTGAATGATGCGGAAGAGACATAAACCAATCTCGGGCTCGCCCTTTTTAGAAAAAAGGAAACATAGTCATCCTTGTTAATTCCTTTGTGAGCACCTTGACTTTTGGGTGTATTGCACAGTTCTTCAAAAGATAGAGATGATGATGCGGATCTTCATCATCTTCTCCTAGAATTGGGCTCTTGCGTCAATCAAACCAAAAGATGAGATTTAATCTCAAATTATTAAGCTCCTTCATTAGGTAAAAGTATGGGATTATTAGTCCGATTTCTTCTTATGGTTTGGTCACAGATAGGCCTTGGGTTTCATCGGGTTGTTACGATTATTCGGTTCCGATTTCGATTATTTCTATTATTATTATTATTATTTTGATTATTAAGGTTAACAGGTTTTGTCCATGCCCTGAGCATGTTCCGGCCACTTGTTCGGTGTTTCATCACCGATTTCAAACCATTCTCGTATTTTCGTTTGAAGATGATTCGTCCAGGATTTCCCGACTAGTATGACCACGTTTTCTTCTCTACTCTTAAGCGCTTTCGTAAGTGTTTATGTCAGGCTTATAAGGAGTGAGTGGGGCCTTACCACTTCTCGGTCATCAACTAACGAAATTAGAAAATAAACACCTAAATTGATAGTAGTAAATTTGGTAACTTACCTATAAGGTAAGTACCGACTTAAAATAAAATTGGAAATGAGATAAGAAAAGTGTTGACTTATTCTCTAGAATTTTGAGCTAATACAAGTAGTAACCATAGACACACAAAAAGAAATTAGCGTCGTTCCCGGCAACGGCGCCGAGAAAGTCGACGTGGCCTTTCTAGTGCTAATACTAGTCCTTAACCGGCGATTGTATCGGGTCAAATCAGAGTGCTAGTATGGTGAGTCGAGTATCGTATCCTCAGGGAACTTTGTAATTCTTCTAAGTGTGGTTAAACACCAAAGAGCTTTTATTAACTCGATCTAAACCGCAATTTTATAACATGTATCACTACTATTCTAGTCAACATAAAATAAATACGTAAATTAAAATTTATTCTAATATAATATATATAGATATATAAATATATATAGATGTGCATAAGTTGCAAAGTATATATATAGATATAAATATATAGATGCCAAATATATTATTAGAGAACTAGCCAAAGTTTATATAATTGATTTATACGATCTTTTCAAATGAATGGAATGTGCTCGATCTTTAGGTTCAATTGAGTAAATGAAACGGTGTACTCTAAGGTTAACAATTTCTCCTCACATTAGCGCATTTAAATTGTCATATGTCCATTGTCATCGGTCAAAGTCCACAATCATTACGGTTTTTCCGAACAGGTCCCGAGTACGATTCTACCCTTGAATAAAAGGAGTCATTCCGCTCGTCAAACGGTCAATTTTATTTAAAGGCTCCGGTTGTCAAGGCCGGGCGATTCAACTTTCCGGTTTAAGTTTCAATTAAACTGATGAATTTAACATTATTACGATCTTGAGTACAAATTTTAATAAGATTCATCTTTTAGGACAAAATCGCCCCGAATAGAAATCGGATTCCGTTGTCACGCTTTCACTCGCCAATTTTACCCTCCGGTTTTTCTATTAACGAGTTCATAACTTAATTACGAGGTGTCAATTCATAATTAGATTATGAATTCTTTCAAGTCAAACTTTATCAATAGGAAAAGATTCAATTAACTCGGTTTTATTCAATTTTACTTAGACAAAGATTCCTTTACCTAAAAGATCGAAATAAAACGATTACATAACTTTGGCTAGTTATTAGATTTAGCCTACTAACATTATATACTAAAATAAAAGCAGACATAACAAACATAAATACTTTAGAAATTTTACCCGATTACAACGATTGGATCGGAAGATGTATTCGATCTGGATGCTACAACAACTTCAACAACATTGATCTTCTGATAATTTCTCGAGCATTATGACGATACTACTTTATTTATGGCATAAGGCCTATATATACATACTACTACTACTAGAAAGAGGTGAAGAAATATATTTGGTACCCTCTTTTGTGCCTGCAATGCTGCCCTTTTTATAGGCAATTTTTCCCTTGCCGGATCGATCCGAGAAAGGGCCGGATCGATCCGGGAATAAAAAATATTATCCCAGGATTATTCTCTGCAGGGCCACATGCTGGATAATCATTATGCCTCCTCGGATCGATCCGAGGTAAATCCGGATCGATCCGGATAGATTTTTTTCTAATCTTAATCCGAAACTTGATAAAATCATAACTTGAGCTCTGGATTTCCAAATGACATAATTCAAGATGCGTTGGAAAGCTCTTGAGGAGATCTATAACTTCCATGAAGACTTCTTTTTCAGACAATGCCTTTTTGCTGGGCCATTCGTTCGTCGAAAATATAACTTGATATGGCGTCACTTAATCATTGGTCCACTTGAACTTTAAATCTCGTGGCACTTCCTTTATTCCTTCAAAAGATATGATTTTACTCCACAAAATGTCGCCACTGGGTCTTGGTTTACCTAAGGTCTCGTAAAATACCAAAAATACCCACGTGAATCGACACGACACTTCGGTTATTAACCCGGTACAAAATTTATAACTTTTTATCATTTTTTTACTAGATTTTTATAGTATTTAGATTTATTCATAGCTATTAATATTTTATAAGATTATCGTTATATTTTATTATATTTTATATAAAAAGAGTCGATAACGTATATAAAACATCGTAATTTTTATCATATAAATGTTATACATCAAATACCAGGTGCTATCTATCTTTACTCTACTTTTATGTGTTTTATTTATGTTTAAAGTAGTTTCGTCTTTTACCGGATAGACGTAAAAGAACTGGATGTCTTTTCTAGATAGAATAGGAATTTTTATGTTGCTTTTGAAATTAGGCTTGGATAAAGATGTCGCGTTTAAAATAGAAGCTTCAGTTTTTGAGAAAAACAAGCAATTGTTGAGAGAGATCAGACTGAAAGAAAAATGTAATGGAAAATCGAGAAGTTCGATAAAGAGAAGGGCAAAGTTTTTAAGAAGGTGTAGAAGTTTGTGGAAAAAGTGAGCATGAAAGGAAATGTAGGAAAGCACAACCAAATCCTGGGATGAGTGTTTGAATGTTGTTAAGAAGGAACGATTAGGTGGTTATCCGAAAATCCCGATGGAGATCAAAGGAAAATTCGAACGCCTCATTTCTTAAGGTTAGGTTGATAGAACGTTACATCGTAACTCCGGAAGATTTAGAAGTATTGGAATTAGGACCTCGTGAATTTTGTAATATTTATAAAATTTTTATATAACTTTTGAAAATTTTATAAATAGGATCTTTATGAAATTACTTAAAAGTTTTATAAAGTTTTTATAAAAAGTTTTTTTATTTTTGTAGAAGTTTTATTAAGTAAAAAAAAAAAAAAAAAAAAAAAAAAAAGGAAGAAAACTTGTCCCTAGAAAAATCTAGACATTTTACAAGCAAAATCAACTCGTGTCGTGAGCAAGAGTGTTCGGATCGATCCGGCCTTTACCGGATCGATCCGACTGAGAGTACCGACCGACAAAGATTACTTAGTTCAGAGGCCGGATCGATCCGGCCCTTTCTCGGATCGATCCGGCAAGTACAAAACGCGCACGAAAAGAGATTTTTCTACTTTTGCTTGATAGATTTATTTCTATAAAAGGAAAAGCAAGCTGACCTTGAACTTTGCTCATTCTTTCTTTCCTTCTATCTAGCTTAGTTTAAATCTCTTTGTCAGAAATGTCTAACCGCTCCTCTCCCTCGGTTAATAGTTACGAACCACATACGCCTGATGGTGTGGTTCCCGAAGGGCATGCCTCTTGTTTTCATAATAACGTCCCGAGACATCTAAATTTCGTCCGTTCTCCTATTCTGATGGAGAAAGGCTTAAACACTGAAAAAATTGATCAATGGGGACGTAATCTAATCCGAGGTTGCGGGTGGAAAAAGTTGATAAGGACTCCCAGAGGTCGAATAAACATTTCGATTGTTAGAGATTTCTTTTGCGTCTCTCTCCTTGAGATAACGATGGTAGCCTCATCTCAACTTATTACGATTAGGGGAATCGTTATTTCATTTTCACCATCATCATAAATCAAATCTATCAAATTCCACCATGTACTTTTGATCGAAACCCACACTTGAGTTTCTTTGGGAACTTGGGGATGCGTATAATGTTGTAAATCGTCATTGTGAAGCCTTCGATTCGTGTTTCCGTTGTTTGATCATAACTATGATTCCTCAACTCTGGCTTTACCCCTCATTTAAGGCGTGGAAACGCTTCATTAATTCTCGGATCTATCCAACTAGAGATTTTTATGGGGTTACGGATGATGAGATTTCTTTGTTATATGCATTAAGCGTAGGAGCATACATTGATCGGGAGTTTTGATTTTTAAGGCGCAATTAATTTTGCAGTAGAAAGACGTAATAGAGGAAAACCGCTACCATTTGCCTGGGTTATCTCTCACCTTTGTATCCAACTGAATCACGTGCCTGAATTTGCTACTGACGAGATTTTTCCATCTCGTGATTCTCAGTTAGGATTACTTCCGGTGGATACTCCCGGATGTTCATCTACGGTTTGATAATCAGTTAGAAGTTATGTTGTTAAGTTGGTAGTTGTTTAAATTAGTTGTTTAATCGTTTGTTGTTGTTTGTTACTTTTATTTATAGTTTGTAATAGTGTTTAATATATATGTCATTTTCTTTAATCAAAATAATATATGGTTGCTAAAAATAATAAATAATAATCAAAATCATATAAAATTTTAATTTTATTTGCAAACTACTTTTTATTTACTCACTAAACATCGGGACGATGTCATTTCGTAAGTGGGGAGTGGAAGTAAGTTAGTAAATAAAAATTAAAATTTTCTTATATAAATTTATACTTCATTGCTCAATACTTAGTTTAATTTTTCTTGGAACAAAATAATTAGATAGTATATAATTAGTATGAATAAAAACAATATAAATTGGTAAGAATAGATTTTAATTAAGTAAAATAAATTAGATATATTATAAGTATATTATATATGTCAATTTTAGATCTTTATAAGATTTTAAGTATATGTAACTATACATAAATATTATCAAGTAAGTTTCTTATGAAATTTTAGCAAATATACTTATATTTATAATGAATTTTTTTAGAAAAATTTTCTTTGTAAACGAAATATGAATATGGAATCGGATTAGGAATGATGAGATTTTTGACACCATAAAAAATTACCTCAACCTTGATTAGAGTGATCAAGACCTCACTCGATATAGCCATTTTTTTGATCATAACCGACCCTTGGCTTATTTTGGTCTACATTTCCTAAAAATCCCACGAGTTTGTACGTACTTATGAAAGGAGATGATAGCACAGAAGCTAAGGATGGTGTATGCTGAGGTGAAAAAAAAAAAAAAAAAAAAAAAAAAAAGGGATATATATAAGAACGAAGCACCATATTTACAGAGAATTAATCGAATACCAGGTATCTTCCTTATCTTTGATCGACAGATATCGGTAGTAGCTTCCAATGATTTGAGTGCAGTAGGGTGTTATCTAGAAACGTCCTATATCACTATGAGGTATAAAGCTCCCGATAAAAATTCGAATCATAAGATCTCAAGAATGATTACGAGTTTAAGGAAACCGGACTCGTAATTTTAGATCGAAAGAGTATTACTCCGATCAATCTTGATGAAGCAATGCTTGTAAATTTGATTTTCTACACACATTCACGCTTTTAGTTCTTAATATTGAAAAAAAGAAGAGAGAAAATCTGAAAAATAGTTGGAAAAGGAGATATTATTAATCGAAACTGTTTTTGATCAAACATGAAGGTGTAAGTACGTACGACTTGCTTCTTTCTCTTTTTGATTTTTTTTCTATCTTTTCGATTAACCAATGTCCTATCCTAAAAAGTATTAGCCATCTTGTCAATTACTTGACTTAGTCTTTGATTCCAAATATTTCATATAAGTTGAGATAGGAAAATAATTCTAGAATTTTAATTATATTTATTGAGTAGATTTTGTGAAATTTCATTTGAATAATAGTTGATAAATAATTTATCAAAGTTATCTACACTTTTATCTTATTAATTTCTAAGAAAGATATAATTAATATGTTTATAATATTGAAATGATATTTTACTAATTTAAAATTTTATCTACCACTTATATTATTTTTATCGTAATTTTTATATATTATCGCTTATTTTGCTTTAGGACGATCAAAGAGCTAAGTGGGGAGTAGTTGATGTGTAACATTTATATGATAAAAATTACGATGTTTTATATACGTTATCGACTATTTTTATATAAAATATAAGTAATTATAACGAGATAATCTTATAAAATATTAATAGCTATGAATAAATCTAAATACTATAAAAATCTAGTAAAAATGATAAAAAGTTATAAATTTTGTACCGGGTTAATAACCGGAGTGTCGTGTCGATTCACGTGGGTATTTTTGGTATTTTCTGAGACCTTAGGTAAACCAAGACCCCAGTGATGACATTTTGTGGAGTAAAATCATATCTTTTGAAGGAATAAAGGAAGTGCCACGAGACTTAAAGTTCAAGTGGATCAATGGTTCGTGACGCCAGATCAAGTTATATTTTCGACGAACAAATGGCCCAGCAAAAAAGGCATTTTCTGAAAAGAAGTCTTCATGGAAGTTATAGATCTCCTCAAGAGCTTTCCAACGCATCTTGAATTATGTCATTTGGAGATCCAGAGCTCAAGTTATGATTTTATCAAGTTTCGGATTAAGATTGGAAAAATCTATCCGGATCGATCCGGATTTACTTCGGATCGATCCGAGGAAACATCATGATTACCCAGCATGTGGCCCTGCAGAGAATAATCCTGGGATAAGATTTTTTATTCCCGGATCGATCCGGCCCTTTCTCGGATCGATCCGGCTGGGAAAAATATGCCTATAAATAAAGCGACTTGCGAGGCACATAAAGGGTACCAAATATATTTTCTTCACCTCTTTTTAGTAGTAGTAGTATGTATATATATAGGCCTTATGCCATAAATAAAGTAGTATCGTTATAATGCTCGAGAAATTATCGAGAAGATCAATGTTGTTGAAGTTGTTGTAGCATCCGGAAGAATACGACACGATTCAATCGTTGTAATCGGGTAAAATTCCTAAAGTATTTATGTTTGTTTTGTCTTTTATCTTTTCGTATAATGTTAGTAGGCTAAATCTAATAACTAGCCAAAGTTATGTAATCGTTTTATTTCGATCTTTTCGGTAAAGGAATGTTGTCTAAGTAAAATTGAATAAAATTGAGTTAATTGAATCTTTTCCTATTGATAAAGTTTGACTTGAAAGAATTCATAATCTAATTATGAATTGACACCTCGTAATTAAGTTATGAACTCGTTAATAGAAAAACCAGAGGGTAAAATTGGCCGAGTGAAAGCGTGACAACGGAACCGATTTCTACCCGGGGCGATTTGTCCTAAAAGATGAATCTTATTAAAATTTGTACTCAAGATCGTAATAATGTTAAATTCATCAGTTTAATTGAAACTTAAACCGAAAGTTGAATCGCCCGGCCTTGACAACGGAGCCTTTAAATAAAATTGACCGCTTTGTGAACGGAATGACTCCTTTTTATTCAAAGGTAGAATCGTACTCGGGACCTGTTCAGAAAAACCGTAACAGTTGTGGACTTTGGACTGATGACAATGGACATATGACAATTTCACACACTATGTGAGGACGAATTGTTAACCTTAGGAGTGCACCGTTTCATTTACTCAATTGAACCTAAAGATCGAGCACATTCCATTCACTGAAAAGATCGTATAAATCAATTATATAAACTTTGGCTAGTTCTCTAATAATATATTTGGCATCTATATATTTATATCTATATATATACTTTGCAACTTATGCACATCTATATATATTTATATATCTATATATATTATATTAGAATAAATTTTAATTTACGCATTTATTTTATGTTAAGTAAAATAGTAGTTATCTCGTGCTATAAAACTGAGATTTAGATTGAGTTAATAATGACTCTCTTTGGTGTTTAACCACACTTAGAAGAATTACAAAGTTCCCTGAGGATACGATACTCTGACTCACCATACTAGCACTACAGTTTGACCCGATACACTGTCGGTTAAGGACTGGTTTTAGCACTAGAAAAGGCCACGTCAAGTATCGCAAGTCGACCAACCTCGAAGATGATTTGAAAGTGATCATGCGGGCCTCGATGATGGGTGGGTATACCCTGGCAGTAGATCAGGTGAGGGCGGCCATTCCGGATTTCGACATGTCGATTCTCGAGACGCCGATGTTTTACAACCCTGACTCGGAGAAGATATATGATCGGTACATCGAAGAGTTTCAACAGGGAGAGTCTTTGGCCATCAAGTATGGTCCTTCTACCTCTGCCCCTGCTGCCGATCCGACCGCCGCTGATCCGACCTCTGCCAATACTGAGCCGACCCCTGAAACCAACCCTTGATCACTATCTTTGTTGTCTTATCTTTGAACTTGGAATTTTGTAATGATATTTATGATTCGACTTAGGCAGGTCTTTTTGACCTGGCCTTATTCTGTACTAACTTTGCTCCAAATTCTTATTTGATTTTGCAACTTGATTTCTCTTTTCTCTCTTATTACTTTGTTTGTGTTTTAGTCTTTCGCTTGTCGAGCCTCTGGCTCTGTTTGCTATTCACTATTCGTTGCTCGCTTTGCTCACTTTATTTGCTGCTCGATTTATTGATGTTATGTTGCCCCCCAAGTGTATTATGAACCTTTGGTTTTTAATGCACTTGAGATCGACTCGCTTGCCTTGGCTTTTTGCCCCTTAGGCTTATTTGTCCTTAGGATGAGCATTTTAATGTGAACTGTCCCTGGCCGCGGTCTTTTTTGCCACTTAGGCTCTTTCGACCATCGACTGGGACAGGTGGCCCGACTATGCGAACCGTCCTTTGTCCAGGCCTTTTTTGCCTCTCGGGCTCATTTGGCTTTCGACTGGGACAGGTGGCCCGACTATGCGAACCGTCCTTTGTCTAGGCCATTTTCGCCTTTCGGGCTCATTCGGCTTTCGACTGGGACATTTGGCCCGACCATGCGAACCGTCCTTTGCTTTAGCCTCGTTCGCCTCTTGGGCTCGTTTGGCTTTTAGCTTGGACCTTTGGCCCGACCCTGCGAACCGTCTTTATGCTTTTGCATTCGTTGCCCGTTAGGCTAACTCTGCTTTTGGCTTTTACTGAGATGTCCGACCTGCGGATTTCTCTATCCAGTGTCGAAAGTTTTGCCTTTAACATTTTGTATCACTTTGGACTTGTATCGTTTTGGCTATAAATCCTAACAAATACAGAAAACATCTCGAGAAAGAACAAGTTTATTAGAATACTTATAAAATTGTCTCATGGACTTATTACAAGATTTGAAAACTGAAAAGTAAAAGAAAAGTCCATCAGAGTGAAGCTTATCTCAAACATAATACTTCCTCAGATTGTTGGCGTGCCAATGTCGAGGAACCGTGGTCCCATCTGCTCGACCAAGTTGATAAGACCCTTTGGGGTGAACTTTTAGAATCTGATATGGGCCTTCCCAATTCGGGGTCAACTTTCCAACTGCTTCCTGTCGACTTGCTTCATTTTTCCTTAGAACCAGATCGCCAACTTTGAAGTATCTGTGTCTTACCCTCGAGTTGTAATATTGGGAGATTTTCTGTTTATACCTTGCCATTCTGGCTGAGGCTACCTCTCTTCGCTCCTTGACATTGTCCTTTCGAAATGGAGTTCGGGATCATTTGTCTCAACATTATAAGCCGTAACTCGAGGAGAGGAACTCCGATCTCGGCGGGTATCACCGCTTCACACCCATACACTAAAAGAGAGGAGTTTCACGCCGATGAATTAGAGTCTGTCTATATGACTATAGGATGCTTGGAAGTTGGATTGCCCAATCTCGACCTTCCGATTCTAGTCTCTTCTTTAACCTTGACTTGATCTCGTCGATTAGTCTGCATTCGACTTGACCGTTTGCTTTGTGGGTGAGCCACCGAGGTGAATCATTTGGTCGATATGGTATTCATTTGCACCATTCTCTAACTTTTCGATCTTCAAACTGAGTACCGTTATCCGAGATTAGAGCCTTTGGAATTCCGTACCTGCATAGAATGTCGACCCACAGAAATTTCTTGATGGTTGCAGCTCGGATATCGGGCAATGCCTTAGCTTCTACCCATTTCGTAAAGTAATCAACTGCGACAACCACAAACTTGAGATTTCCCGGGGCTCGGGGTAGAGGTCCAATAATGTCGACTCCCCACTGATCGAAAGGCCATGCTGACGAGATGACATTCATGTCTTGTGCTTGTTGATGAGAAATATTATCATGAATCTGACAAGAATTGCACTTTTGGACAAGATTATTCGCATCTCGTTGCATCGATGGCCAAAAATACCCAGCTAGCTTGCACTTTCGAGCTAACATTCTAGCCCCACAGTGATTCCCACAGGCTCCTCTATGAATTTCTTCTAAGAGATACTCGCCTTCAGCTTCAGAAACACATCTTAACCATGGACTCACGAAAGATTTTCGATAGAGGATGTCGTCGAAGAACGCATATCGAGCCGATTGGAGTCGAATTTTTCTGGCTTTTATCTTGTCTGATGGTAGAATTCCGTCTTTGAGGTAAAGAGCGATCGAGTCCATCCACGTGGCCTGCTGAGTAATCGGCTGGGCCTCCGTCTCGATGTAACTCCTATCGGTCAATAACTCGACTAGAACCTTCTTATTCGACATGAAGTTCGATGCAAGCTTTGAGAGAGCATCGGCTCTTTTGTTTTGACTTCGGGGGACTTGCTCGAATTGAAGTGTTTTGAATTTAGGTATGAGACTTTGGACTATTGCTAAATAATTCTTCATTGTCTCTTCATTAGCCTCATATTCCCCTTTCACATGGTTCACCACTAACTGCGAGTCGCTATACACCAACAAGTCTTCGACACCCAGTTTTAGAGCAAGCTTCAGCCCAGTTATCATGGCCTCATACTCGGCCTCGTTGTTAGTTGCTTTGAAGTCGAATCGAAGGGCGTATGGGAATTCCTCGCCTTTCGGGCTTACCAGAAGGAGCCCTGCTCCTGCCCCTTCCTTACTCGAGGCTCCATCGACTTGAAGAGACCATTTCTCCTCTGGACTTCGTCTCTCTTGATCGAGTTGGACAGAGATCCCTTCGGCCAGGAAATCTACCAAGGCCTGTGCTTTTATCGCAGTTCGAGGAACGAACTCGATGTCGTACCGGGCCATCTCTATCACCCATTTCGCCAGTCGACCTGAAGTATCAGGTTTCGCCAAAATATGTTTTAGTGGTTGGTCCGTGACTACCACAATAGGATGAGCTTGAAAATACGGCCTCAACTTTCTCGAGGCGTGAACCAGGCATAACGCTAACTTCTCAGCTGGTGAGTACCGGATCTCGGGACCATGCAGTGCTTTACTAAGAAAATATATAGGTACCTGGCCATGCACCCCTTATCGTACTAGAACCGCACTCACTGCTTCCTCGCACACTGCCAAATAAACCAACAACTTTTCCCCTTCTCGCGGAGAAGTGAGGTAGGTAATTCTGACAAATAAGCTTTCAACTCTTCAAAGGTCATCGACATTCATCATCCCAATGAAAAGGGACTCGCCTTTCGGAGTATCTTGAAAAATGGTAGCGCGACGTTGTGCGGATCTCGATAGAAAATGCTTTGAGTCGCCATTCGACCCGTGAGCCTTTGTACTTCTTTGATATTTCGTGGTGCGGGCATATTCTTCAATGTATCAATTTTATCCGGGTTTGCTCGAATCCCGTCTTTCGAAATCATGTAGCCCAAGAACTTACCCGACCTGACTCCAAAAGTACATTTCTTCGGGTTTAGCCTCATCTGCGTTTCTCTCAACACTTCGAAGACCTCTCGAGCATCGACCAAATACTGTCTCATAGATCGACTCTTGATGAGCAGGTCGTCTACATAGACCTCCATACATTTGCCAATTTGCTTTGCAAATATTTTGTTGACTGCCCTCTGGTATGTTGCCCCAGCATTCTTTAATCCGAATGGCATGGTCACATAACTGAAGGTGCCAAAATTCGTGATAAATCTTTGTTTTCTCCGCGTCTCGAGGGTCCATCAGAATTTGATGGTATCCTTTATAAGCGTCTAAAAAACCAAAAACTTCAAAGTCGATAGTCGAGTCTACTAACCTGTCAATTTTAGGCAGCGGGTATGAGTCTTTCGGGCATGCTTTGTTCAAGTCCGTGAAGTCCACGCACATGCGCCAACTGCCATCGGGCTTCTTGACTAATACCGGATTAGCTAGCCATTCTGGATAAAATACCTCTTTCACTATCTTGGCTGCTAGTAGCTTGCCGACTTCCAACTCGAGGGCCTCAAGTCGATCCGACGCAAAATTTCTCTTCTTCTGCTTGACTGGCTTCTTAGCCTGGTCAATTTCGAGCCTATGAACCACAATATCGGTAGATAACCCTGGCATTTCAGTGGCCTTCCAGGCAAAGATATCCCTGAACTCGACTAACAATTCAATCAGTAGTTGTTTTTCCTTCTCTGGGATCCAAATCCCGATTTGCACACATTGTTCGTCCTCTCCCTCCCAGAGTCGGACGTTTTCAACTGCATCACTAGAGACCCAGGTCTTTTCCTCTTCTTCTTCTGGAATCAGTTCCTCGACCAAGACTTGTTGAACCGCCATCTTCCCATTCATGACAACAGAGTTACAACTCCGAGCGACCTCAACATCTCCTTTTACTTCGTGGGAACCGTTCCTCGTTGGGAATTTCATGCTATTATGAAAGGTAGATATAATAGCTCGAAGATCGAAGAGGGCTGGTCGTCCCAAGATAACATTATAAGCAGAGGGGGCTTTGACCACCACATAGCTCAGTTCAAGTGTTCTTCCTTTTCTCCGTCCCCGACTGTCGTGAGTAACTTTATCGAGCCCATAGGATGAACTGCTTGCCCTGTAAATCCAAATAAAGGGGACGCTATGGGAGACAAGTCTTTCTCTTTTAACCTCATCGCTTGAAACGCCGAGTGATATAAGATATTCACTGCGCTCCCGTTATCGATACAGACTCTCGACACACGGGCTCGGCTAATAATCGCCGATAACTAACCTTCGCTATGATTCCTAGACTTGGGGATATCATCTCGAGGGGCGTATCCGACTTCCGTCGTGAATGAAGCCGCTGCGCTCTCTCGAGCTACTAGGCGCTCTTATTTGGTCTGGTCTTTATCACTCTCACCAGGACCGAAGATCGTATTGACGTAGTTAACTGGTCGATTATCTTCATATCTGTCTCGACCAAAATTGTCCCTATTGTTTCCATCCCGACCTGGAGATCGATTCCTCTGAGGTGACCGATCTCTTCGTCTCTGGGCGTCTCGGCCTCGATTCCTATCTTGATCGGAGTTCTTTCTCTTGTACTCTCCACGCCCCCGGGGCCCATCGTACCGAGACCTGTCAACAACTTCATCCAGCTTCCCTTCTTGGATGCAAGAGTCGATATCTCTTTTTAGGTCGATACAATCCTCTGTCGTATGTCCTATATCTTCATGAAAATCGCAATACTTGTTTGCATTCCTCTTTTCCCGAGGTTTCTTGTTAAGGGTGATTTTATACGTTTTATAAGGATATACTTTGTAACAATTCTCTCCATATTCGTGTGTTTCTCATAGAAATCGAGCTTTATATTGAAATATTGAGCAAATGAGTTTTAGAAGTATTAAAGTGCAAAATCGAGCTAATTATCTGATTTTATTGGATGAATATCTTTAGATGTAAGATGTTACATTTTGCATGTTTTTATCGTGATGTAGGTACGCTTGCATGAGGTGAAAGGAGCTTAGTACTACCAAAAAGTCTCATGCTTACGTTACGGTTACTGATGGAATGAGAGTGATAAGTGTTCGGTTCAATTCCCTTGAGGCTGGCTAACTACAACTATGGTTGAGGCATTGTAAGGCTGGCTAACTACCATTGATGGTGGAGCGACTCCGAAGCTGGAAGAACTAAGATAGCATACGTCTGCCTGCCACCACCATTTCTTATCGATACACTTCGTAAGACAAATCGTTGTCTTACTCGTTTGATTCTCTTGAGATCGGGCAGCACATATACATATATGGTTATGGCCATCGAAATGCACCGGTCGCTTCAATCCTCATTGCGGATTGGACCAGCCCCTAAAGTAGATTAGTTCGATCAGCAACACCTGTCTCCGCAGCACCAGGACCAATACCTAGTTTTTACCCATAACCTATCTCTGCAGCATTGGAACCAAGATCGGCCTTGGCATAGTTGCAGTACGAGTTTCCCGGTCTATTTAACTAACTGAAGCTAGCCGGTTTCCAAAGTTATCCTAAAGGACCTTGCTTGTTTTTGGTGTATACAAGTATTTTTGTTGGAACGTTGATACATAACTAATGGGATGCTTAAAGTATCTCTATTACCTGATAAAAGGATCTTGTCCGTATCGGTAGAAATGGTTTTTCCTCGTGTTCGGCTATAGAAAGAGCCCCGGAATCTAGAGTTGCTGTCGTTCCAACCCGGTTCCAACAATGCATCTCTCGGACCGAGCAAGAGGAGGCGCTTGGCGTTGCATATTCGAACTCATTAAAGCTCGATTAGCATCATTATGTTCGATAAAAGGAATGAGAGAAGCCCCAGCGAGAAAAATATTGGAAGGAAAAATACTTGAAGATGAACTGTTCCTTCCATCTAGAAGGTATACTCACTTATTCAAGATCGGACCATCCATCGCAGCTTGTAGCAGTTTTACTAAGTTATTGATAATTCCTTTTGGCTACCACCTTATTCTAGCCGATCTTAGTATTGGTGCGCCGTGTGAAACATAGATCATCGCCGTTCTTAACCGAGACTCGAGTTAAGCTCCGTCTCGGAACCTTGTGGGGTTAGGAGTAAAGCATCCCGAGGTTGGCGCATCTCGTGAGCGTGGAGAAGCATTAGTCATCCGCTCTCGGGTTGGGCGATATGGTCGGAGAAGGGCAATCACTCATTCTTAAAACCAGCGTTATTAAGACCGACCAAAGAGTCGGGCGGAAAGTTCTCTGTTCCTGGTTCTCCTGTAGCTGGATCCTCCGGAACCACAAGAATCCTTAGCTAGAATGGGATTCCATCGACTGGCAAGATAGAGCCCGGGAGCAAAAAGAGTCAGGGGGTGAAGCCTACGCTAGCATGCCTACCGCACTACCGCCCCCACTCTCTACTATTGGTGGCTAATGGGTCCCTTCACTGTTCCCTGGGATTGGCTTTGGGCCTTTCCTGCGCAGCTTAGGTGGAAGGCGAAGAAGGCTTCCTTCCGGGGGGGCAGGTAAATCCATTTAATTTAAAAAGATAGAAATAAAAGTATTTCATGACTTTATTGACCTGACCAGGAAAAAGAAAAAAGAAGAGACTCCACTTCTTGTATGTTTAGGATACTTCTTAACTTAATTAAACTTAATGAAAACTAAATGAAAGTTGAATGGGTGTGACTTGATGTAGTTACTTAATGACCAACACAAAAATGATAATGGCCAATCAGTGAATTTTTTTGAAATAGTAGAGATAAAAAAAGGGGTTGTTTCGTCTCAAAATCTTACTAATATTCATTAACATTAATTAAGGGAATCATTCATCGAGAGGAAACTCTTGTTTCAAATTTAACCTAATTCTGATTCAGATATTGTTTCCCGATATTTTTTGCTATTTCTCGGGGCAATCCACATCGATGTAATGAAAGTGAAGGCCCCACAACAATGACGGAACGCCCAGAATAATCGACTCTTTTGCCAAGCAGAGTCTCACGAAATCTTCCCTCTTTGCCCTCAATTACATCGGAAACCGCTAAAAAAAGATTGAACATGTGGGAGGATCCGAACGAATTCTGCTTTCATTTCCCCCGTATGGAGCACTAATAGTTCTATTACGAGGACTGACAATGAGACTAAGAGGATTTAAATGCATGTGAGAGGTTCGACGGGATTTTAATGCATGTGCGAGGTTCGGTCCAACTAACGACGGGTAATCTGCTGCTGTTCCAACTTTATCAATTACATCGACCCTCACCTACAGGGCAGAATGAATAGAATCACATTTGTGCTAATCCGCTTCAGTACGCAGCTAAGAAGGAGCTCTTCCACCGATTATACCTTTACATACATGGTTACCAGATACCCACGGAGAAGCACATTATAGTACTTGTATGCTCCTAGCTGGAATCTTATTAAAAATGGGAGCATATGGGTTGATTCGTATCAATATGGAATTATTTTCTCACGCCCATTATCTACTTTCCCCTTGGTTAGTAATAGTGGGTGCGGGTTGGTTATTCGTCAGCACCGGCTTAGCTTATGATGTGTTTGGATAACATACTTTTTAGGTTGGGTATGGCTTCGACTATTCCTGCAGCCCGCCAATTAGTTAACCATTTGTTTTTATTAGCGCAGGTGTTCGTCAACGTGGGAACAATAGCCTGACTTAAAGGGTTCGGTCTGATTGTAGTGCCGTTTAGGCACAACTTGACCCTATCATGAATTGGAGATCTTGATAAGGTGAATATCCAGTCTATTCAATGCTAGGCATACTGAGTCTAAGTACTTTAAAAAATCTCTTTTCGATATGAGTCTGTCATCTTCCGCAGGATCTGACCTATGTTTTTTTTTCTTTGCTGCCTCCACTGCTCCATTGGTCTGAGGCCTGACTAGTTGAGGGAGGACCGCTCCGCGCCTTAAGCTTACTTCACCTTAAGAGATAGAAATTTAAGTCGGGATAGGAAGAAGCGGTGGAATGCCCTGCTTCCGGCTAAGATGATGCTGCCTGATCGACTCGACTCGGCTTTTAAGTGCGGCTAGGATTTTTTACACAATTCTTGTTCACCCCGGGATGATCGTGTTGGGTGAATTGTGACCTCGTACGATCGTGTCGGGTGAGCAACAGCCGCTTCGTCACAGTACTTACTTATGGGCTAACAGGTCAAAATAAACAAAATGGATTAAAAAATTTCGAGAAAAAAATACCCTTTTTCTAGACTGACTAATATCTGTTTTACAACTTCTAGGCGCAAATCCTCTATTTTCATAAGATCTTCGTGCCTGTTAAGATATTGATGGTATTCGCGAACCTGTTTCTGGTTCTTTACTTTATGGAAACAATATTATTTCAGGTGCCATTATTCCTACTTCTGCAGCGTATCCAGAGCAATTGCAATAATCGGGTTCATTGATATTCCTGGTATAGTAGATGCTATTACACCAACCGTTCTTTATTCTGCAATAATTCCATTCCGCGCTTCGCAAAGTGTTTAATGATGCGTCTGTAATAGCCTATGTGTCCCAAAAAAGAACGCCCCCGTCAATTCCTTTGAGTTTCGGTCTTGCGACCGTACTCCCCAGGCGGAGTGTTTCACGCGTTAGCTGGGCCCCTGATCCGCGTAGACCATATATTGACTTCGAGGAAGATAATACGAGGTTTTTCTAAATTGACTTGGCTTCGCCAAAAGGCCTCATCTCTAAAAGCCCGGCTCGCGAGGCGTTTTGTTTTATTGAAAAGGTCGATAAGAGAACATTCGCCTATTAATTTTTACATTTTACTATCTTTTTCTTTTTTTTTGTCTAATTTTATCTGATAATTTGGGGAGGAGTTTTTTACCCATGGGTAGATTCTCGATTTTTCAATGAATCCTAACTATTGTAGTTCTCCATTATAAAATGGAGATGTGTGTGTATAAGAACTAACGGATTGGCAGTTGCACCAATCCGAAGTTTTTATAGTCTGAAGGGGCGATCCATAGAGTAGGTCGCGAAGCCACTCGAACGAATGTGAGAGGAAGACTTCACTCGATTGTGGGTACGGCGCACTCGGTATGTCAAGAATTTGCCGAGTAACCTTCCAAAACTTTTGTCTTTACTTTAAATTTAACTCATTAGATTCGGTAATAAGTTCATTAGAATTAAAAAAAAGATTGGTTTAACCTACTTTGTTCCCCACTTTCGAGTCTCTACTATGATACATAGAACTATGAACGGATACGACCGACAAAAAACCCCACACAGCCGTTGTTACTTGTTCTACGGAAATGGTGGTTCGCCCCGGCTACTAAAAGAAACGAACCTACAATATCACCGTTATGAGCGGTACGTTTCAACCGGGAAGGACGCACCTCTGGTGTACCAGTTATCGTGCCCACGGTAAACGCTGGGTAGCCAAGTGCGGAGCGGATAACTGCTGAAAGCATCTAAGTAGTAAGCCCACCCCAAGATGAGTGGGGAAACAAGGATAACAAAAAGAGGATTTAATGCTCGTTAGAAGGATCCGTAGGCAAATCTCTACTTATATAAATGAATGAGGTAGTTGAGCAGGAAGACATAAGGCAGGCGCCGGATTCCCTGCCCTATAGGGAGCTCTCTCAAAGGCTGCAATCAAACTCAAGCGCTAACTAGAAATCGAAAGGCGCCCTACTTCGAGAGGGACGCCTCGCGAGCCGGGCTTTTAGAGATGAGGCCTTTTGGCGAAGCCAAGTCAATTTAGGGCCACCAAACCCTGCAACTGATGAGAGATTGCCAAGATGGCTAGTTGACCAAGGAAGGTCCAGCAGCGCCAATAGAGAGAGAGTGAAAGGTGTAGCGATTGAAGTATTACCTCGTATGATGTATCAAGTGGAGGAATTTTTTAAGCATAAAGATTACGACCCTACTCTGTCAAGAACATTTTTGGGGATTAGGATTTTCAAGATCGAAAGCTTGATGAACGAGAGGAGCCGTATGAGATGAAAATCTCATGTACGGTTTTGGAATAGCGATGAAAACTTATCAAGTGATGATTTGCATGGAAGGAAAGGGATAGAGATGAAGTTGGAATGAAGATCAAGATGAATTTGGAAGAAAAAGAGCTGAACGAGCGTCCAGGTCCCGTCCAGGGTGGACTGGCGTCCAGAATGTTGGACTGGCGTCCAGGATGAGATTTTTGGTTCAGAGAGTTTGGACGCTGATTGAACGGGCGTTCACCTCCGTCCAGATATGTCACCTTAATAATCTGGGCTTAATAATCTGGGCCCTGATATGATCTAGTGATGAACACTCAAGAACCCTAATGCACAAAAGAACGAGGTGGTGGATTGTTATGTTTGCGGCTGAGTCTAAGACCGTATCTTAGATTGCCTACGTATCCTGTTATCTTCCAGGAATCAAGCCTTACGTAGTTCCTGGATTGGGGTATTTATAATGACAATACTCGCCTAAACCTTAAGGTTAAGTCGACTTATGTTATTGTCAAACTTACCCTTTAATGGGCCTTAAACCCTTGCCCAAGCTATCGCTGTTAATGGGCTTGGACAGCTGGTGTGGACCCTGTCCTCGAGTCGATACTTCCGACTTGCGGTGATCGACTCTAGACTCGTTGTCCTACACTGCTAGCTGGTGCGGACTGGTCGTCCTACACTGCTCGATAGTCGATAGTCGATCGTCGTAGCCTGGCGTTTATGAGATGGCTTTGGCCTCTAGCCTGGGCGTCGACATGAATACACTGGTGTTACTTTATAGTGTGATGACCAACCGATAGATGACACGTGGAGGGAGTGAAACCCTGTATCGTCAATTCTCACGACTGAATAGCTGTGTTTAACATGAATTAAGGAATTACAATTCGTTGTATAAATATAGCAGAATAAAAAAAAAATCCATATAAAAAAAAAATGAATTTGTTGGGTCATTTGAATCTTCAAAGACAGCAGCTTTTAGAACAGCTTACATATTACATTCCATGTCACTGCAAAAACAATAAATTAACCTTAATTATTAGACCTTAAACAGTAAATGACTGATAATAAAGGAAATATAAATTAATGAGGCACTTACTTAAAGCTTGTGTTACTCTCCTTCCATCTGGAGTAAATGAATCTGGTTGGTTTAACAACTTTAGCAGGTCCACAATTATAGCCATTTCCAGGTGCTTTAAAGATGAATTTTGAAGGTAGCTTAACAGTCCTGTTACTACTTCCACCATGTCCAACACTAATCTGAAATGAACTTAAGGAGTTTGACTTAATTACCCCTCCTCTGCAACAGTTTGCAACCTGTTGATTTAAGGGTGTTCCTGGAAGCAAGTCAACAATAATAGGATCTTTTTTACAAGACTGTGGGATGTTTCTTTTGAATCTTGCACAATTGCCTTGCGAAGTAGCATGTGCTCCTACCGTGTTCCATATCACTTCGTTCTTGGCCCATGTCCATCCTAATGTCCAACCCGGAGCTCGAATTAGAGTGTTCTGATAGTTGTAGATGTCCACAATAGCCTGACAAATATAAAATGGAAATTGGCAGATTAAATTAGTTAAAGCATGAAACTTTAAGATGGCCCGGCAGCTCGCAAAGTCCGACTGTTATTCGAAGATCAAAACTAGATTAAAATGAGAGAGTGAAATGGGGGGGGACTTACAACATAGCCATCAGGGGTCCAAACCAGGAGATCCCATTTGACAGTGATATTCCCTTTCAGATCATGAACACCAGGAGATGCTTCTGTATTAAGTAAGGGTTCATTGAAAGGAAAGGGTAAAAACAAAAGTGAATTAGATAAATCATGTTCAATTAGTTGAATAGGCATAATAACATGAATGGGATATGTATTCATCAATGGGTTTTACCGAAATCTATGATCTACAGATGTGTAGTAACACGAATATAGTGATTCGAGTTAGTGATCACGAAGTTCAAACCAAAGATCTGGACTTGCTATCCAAGCTAGGTAATTAAAACTTGTTCTACCAAATGTGGATTGATAAATTAAAAATTTGTTCAAATGCATAACTATCTATTTGCTGCCATGGCACCATGCACATTCAATATACAAAGTACAGCAAACAGCAAAGCAGAGATGATTAATTAGCTGATATGGATAGGATTCACAGATCAAGAAGATTAAATTAAAACACCTGTTGAAGTAAATGCAGTGCAAGATAACAGAATTAGTAGAAACCCAAATGTGCATGATATGAATTTGGATAAGGATCCAAAGAGATACTCCATTCTTTCCAGCCACCAGATTTCTGCTGCAAGAAAATGGTTGCTCTGCCCAGGACTCTGCTTAATTGCTACTGAATAATGAGCACAGGAGAGAAATGGGGGTAATATGTTTAAAATAAATAAAAAATTGAAGTCAACTAGCATGTTTTCTTTAATTAATCTAATCACTTTGAATCAATATTTAGTTACTTCTCTCTTTGCCAGATGATTTGATTCTGATATTGATGCCTGCTGATTAATTACAATGTGATTGCTGCTGTTTCATTATACATCGAATAATGATAGGTGCACGACCGCCGTCTACACCATTGATACTTGATAATGATAAATTTACATTATCATCAATTTAGACCCATCATTCATCAGCGTGTATAATTAAGATTGCGACACATGACAGTTGTGTCTCAGTATCAAAATTTTTTTACAGATTTTCAGATTCAACAAAGTAGTTTACTTCGTCTCAAAAAAAAAAAAAAAAAAAAAAAAAAAAAAACAAAGTAAGTTTACACTGCGTTTAAATCACACACCATGTTTTATACACAAAATAAATTTTACTCGCACCTTATAATTTTGTAAGGGAAGGGGAGGGAAAAACAGATAGAAGTAGAAGAAGAGAATGTATTTTGAGAGTAAAGGTAAGATTTTATTATCAACTTTCTGAATGAATGTTACAATGCCATTTTACACCCTTTTATATGCATATAGAACAATAAGCTAGTCTAATTTGCACTAACAACCAGATAACAGCTACTAACAACCAGATAACAGCTAAGCATTGCTTCTACTGACTAACTTCTCCTTCAAGTTCCTGACATCCCCCCTTTCTTGAGCAACACCATGACCTCATGGTGGAGGAAACTCTGGAAATTTGGCGCTGATATAGTCTGCATCTTCCCAAGTAGATGCTGCTTCATCCAGATTAATCCATTTCATAAGCCATTGAACCACTGGTGCATTTCTTCTCTTGATAGTTCTGATATCCAAGATTCGTTCTGGATATATGGTCATCTGTCCATCCTCTAATGTAATAGGTGGATGGGATGATACTGGAATTTGAGCTCCTTTGTATTTCTTTAGTAATGATATGTGAAACACATGATGCACTCTAGAACCTTCAGGTAAGAGTAGTTTGTAGGCTACAGGACTAAGTTTTTCAACCACTTTATAAAGGCCAAAGTATCTTGCTAATAGTTTTAGGTTCCTTCTCAAAGCCAAGGTATTTTGCCTGTAGGGTTGAAGCTTCAAGAAGACTAGGTCACCAAGATGGAATTCTCTCATCTGTCCCTTCCCTTATCAAGCAAAATATTTCATTCTAGCTTGTGCATGCTCCAAATTCTCCTTCAGCTCCCTAGTGAGTAAGTGTTTTTGTTTGAGAAATTCATCTACTATAGTAGCTGTTCCTTCACTGAAACTTCCTACTGGTATAGTAGTAGGCTTGTAACCATAGAGTGCTTCAAAATGAGATGTTTGTAATGATGTATGGAAGTTGGTGTTATACCAGAATTCAGCCAGTGTTAACCATTTTGACCACTGTTTTGGCCTTTGAAAACACATACACCTCAAGTACATTTCCAAACATTGATTGACCCTTTCTGTTTGTCCATCAGTCTGAGGATGGTATGCAGAACTGAGTGCCAACTTGACCCCTGCTAACTGAAACAGATGCTGCCAAAATTCACTAGTAAAGATCATCGTCCTCATCACCGACTATAGTAGTTGGCAAGTCGTGTGTAACTGTAAACTTGGTGGAAAAATGCATCACCCACAGATTCTCATCAGTATATTCCCTTCCCAATGGCACAAAATGACCCCATTTTGTAAACATATCCACTACATCCATGATAGCTTCATTTCCCTCAGAATTTGGAAGTCCCTTAATAAAATCCATACTGATATGCTGCCAGGCCTGGTCTGGAATAGGCAAAGGTTGTAATAATCCCTGTGGATGCTCATGGAGACTTTTACATTATTGGCACACTGTATAGGACTGGATGAGTGTCCTGACATCATTTCTCATATGAGGCCAGTAGAAAATAGAGGAAATCCTCTGTAGACATGCCCTAATGCCTGAATGGCCTCCAATAGGACTCTCATGAAGTTGGGACATGATATCATGTCTTAATTGACCACCACTACCCACATAAATCTTCCCTTTATATTTAAGTTTCCCTTGTTGTAAAGCATTGTCAGGTTCAGTGCTAGGATCTAGAAGCACACAACTGATTTTATACTGGACCTCATCATCACCTGTGTAACTATCAATGATTCTAGACATCCAGGTTGGTAGTATGGTGGTAATAGCCATCGTAGTAGTCTGCTGCATTGGTTGTCTGGAGAGTGCATCAGCCACTATATTCTCCTTACCTTTCTTGTACTCGATCTTGAAATCCAATCCCAAGAGTTTAGTAATACCCTTTTGTTGCGAGGCGTTGATAACTTTTGTTCTAGTAGGTATTTCAAGGATTTTTCGGGTCGATTTTATTATAAATTGTCGCGCTACTTGTAGATAATGCTTCCACTGTTAATAGCCATAATGATAGCAAGTAGCTCCTTCTCATATATAGATAGGCCCATCTCCTTGGTGTTGAATGCCTATTTGAGGTATGAGATTGGCCTTCCTGTTCTTTGTAAAGCTGCTCCCAACCCTTTACAAAGATGCATCTGCTTTTACCACAAATGGTATAGAGAAATATGGTAATGCCGGTAATAGTGCATCACACATTGCTTGCTTTCACTTCTTCAAATGCCTTGGTAGCATCTTCAGTCCAACAAAAACCATCTTTCTTTAATAGGGTAGTTAGTGGCCTTGCCAAAATTCCATAGTAAGGGATAAACCTTCTGTAAAAACCAGTTAAACCCAAGAATCCTCTTAACTCTGTGGCATTTGTAGGGGTGGGCCATTGTTGCATGCTTTGTATCTTAAGAGGATCAGTCATTACCTCTCCTTGCTGTATGATGTGACCTAGGTATTCAACTCTTGTTTGAGCAAAACTACACTTGCTGAGTTTTGCATTGAAGGTATTGTGTCTTAACAGATCCAGCACTAATTTCAAGTGTTGAATGTGGGATTGTATAACTGGACTGTACACCAAAATGTCATCAAAGAAAACTAGCACAAACTTCCTTAGATAGGGTTTAAGGAGTTCATTCATGGCCTTTTGGAATGTAGCAGGGGCATTTGTCAACCCAAAAGGCATGACTGTGTACTCATAGTGGCCATGGGGTGTAACAAAGGCTGTTTTGAGAATAGCATCAAGCTTCATTCTGATTTGATGGAAACCTGCCCTCAAGTCTATTTTAGTAAAATATTTGGCTTTGCCTAACTCATCCAGCAACTCATCAATTAAAGGAATAGGATATCTATCCTTTACAATCAGGTCATTTAACTTCCTGTAGTCAACATATAACCCCCAAGTGCCATCCTTCTTTTTGACCAGCAGTATATGAGAGGCATAAGGACTCTGACTTGGTTGAATAAATCCTTGTTTCAGCATCTGCTCAATTTGATTTTCCACTTCTTGTTTCTGATGATACCCATACTTGGCCTTTGCTTAAAAGGGTCTATTCCTTCTTTCAAGATGATATTATGTGTAAGATCCCTGGTAGGTGGTAGGGTAGTAGGGGTAGCAAAAATATTAGTGTATTGGTCCAGTACCTCCTGGATTTCAGGTGGTATAGATTCTGTCATTTGTAATTCTGCCTCTGGTTGGATCATCTTATTAAAATCAAACACCATAGGGCTGAATCTTTTCATCCAGTCTACCCCAAGTACCATATCACATCCTCCTAATTTTAAGTGACGCCCTGCATTGTCCAAGGGAGATTTGGGCATACTTTATCACTTATCATCTTATTACCATCAGCAACAGTGACTCCCTTGGGTTTTGTTGCCTCTACTATGCATTGAAGGTCCTTGGCCAATTTCTGATCAAGGAATGTATGTGAACTACCACTATCAATGAGGATATTCACTGGTTTTTTCTTGCGCATGCCTTGAATTCTGATAGTGCTGGAGTTAACCTGCCGTGTCATTGTATTGAGAGATAATTGTGAAAACTCAGTCCCTTGATCATCATTTGTCACCGTTTCTTCCACAGAATCCTCATCTTCAATATCATCCACCAAAATGAAGTGCAATTTCTTGGACTTACATTGATGACCTGGAGTGTATTTCTCATTCAATTTAAAACACAATCCCTTAGCCCTTCGTCTTGGAGTTCGGTTGGTGTGATGTATCTGGTGACTTCATTTCCTTTAGTAGATAGTATAGGACAGATGGACAATTCTTGGTGTCACCATTGTCTTAGGGGTGAAATGGGACACATGGCTCAAAGATTCCAGAACATCCACTTGTGCTCTTGCCAATTCCAGTGCTGTAGATAAATCCATGGGTCTGTTGACTCTTACAATCGATTTGATACCTTTCTTAAGACCACCCACAAAACTTGCCACAAAGTAAGCCTCATCCAGATTAGGGTTCTTAATGGATACAAGAGACTTAAGTTCTTCAAATCTGGCTTGATATGTATCTACTGATCCTGTCTGTTTTAATTTGTGGAATTCATCCACCACATCATCGTAATTCTGATTAGAAAACCTTCTACACATTTCATTACAGAAAATGGACCAAGTGATGAATCTCTTACTTGGCTTCAAACTACTATACCACAATTCTGCATGTTCATCTAGGTACAATTCTGCTAGTGCAACTTTCTCATCTTTTTTTACTGAATGAAATTGAAAATATCTCTCACATTTTCTCAACCAAGCTCTAGGATTCTCTCCCTTGAATGTAGATAAATCAAATTTTGGGCGTTTTAGTGAGTTATCATACCTTTGTTCTGAAGGAGGAGGTCACAAGATACCCAAGCTAGATGATGGAACCTCAGTCAATGGCGGTAATGCTAAATTCTCTGTATTTGCTGCTGTAGTTTTGTTGGATAGAATAGCAAAAATGGCAGCAAATTGGTCCTTCATGTATGCGAGCTGATTATCTGAATCCTGCTTCAATTCCTGTGAATTCTGCTTCAAATCCTGTATATTTTTGCACAGCTCCTCAATGTCCTTTGTATTCTTCTTTGTTTGCTCATCAACAGATTTCAATCGGGTATCGGCCATGGCAGAGGACCGGTATCTCTGATACCAGATGTCAGGGAAGGGGAGGGAAAAACAGATAGAAGTAGAAGAAGAGAAGATATTTTGAGAGTAAAGGTAAGATTTTATTATCAACTTTCTGAATGAATGTTACAATGCCATTTTACACCCTTTTATATGCATATAGAACAATAAGATAGTCTAATTTGCACTAACAACCAGATAACAGCTACTAACAACTAGATAACAGCTAAGCATTTGCTCCTAACAGCTAAGCATTGTTTCTACTGACTAACTTCTCCTTCAAGTTCCTGACAAATTTTCACAAGAAGATAGTATAGGTACAGGGACGGAGAAGATGATGATACATGATATCAAGTTACATACATTAGAGTAGGGGTGCAATCGAGCCGAGTCAAGTCGATACTCATAGGGTTCGAGCTCGACTCGACTAAAAAGTTCAGACTCGAAACTCGGCTCGAGCTCGATCGAGCCATAAAAAAGGCAACATCGAACTCGACTCGCTAAGTACTCGATATAGCTCGACTCGGCTTGAAAGTTCGATTATTTTCTTAAAATTCATTTAATTTTTAATGAAGTATGGCAAGATCGAGCTCGACTCGTCTAATACTAGTCTCGAATAATATTTTTTGAATTATAAAAATAATAATTTATAATAAAATTAATAAATTTAATTAATTAAATAATTATTTAATCAAGCTCATTTCATGAGCTACTCGATTACTATATTTTAAAACTCGAGCTCTGGCTCGGTTAATTATTCGAGTAGCTTGACTTGAGCTCGAACTCGAAAAAACCGAATCGAGTCGAACTCTATTATGAGTCGAGTAAGAGTAGTCAAATTTCATTCTGACGCTTACATTAGAGTCAGTCATTTTTTACTCTCTTCCACATAATGCACATTATCATAGATGAGAGATTAGAAATAAATGGTTGTAATATATGTCTACTGATATAAAATTCATACAAAGGTTGTAATATAAAATTTTCCAGTAGTATTTATTTTATTTTATGGTATAGATAGAATTACTGAAAACTGATAAAAATACTCTGAAACAAATGATCGGAAAATCTCTAATTTGAAAAATTTCTTTGGTTTGAAGATGTGCGGTGTTTTTTTCTTGGCAATAATGACATGTGTAAACTTTGATTTTACTAAAATATCCCGATCTCCGAACATTAAGCAGTAAGGCATTCCCGATATACAAAGACCAGCCGCAGAGAATTCATTGTTGCACAACGAATAATTACGAAAAATATCCCGATCTCCATACATTAAGCAATAAGGCATTCTCTAATGGTACGTTTGTTAGAACGGAATGGAATGGAATGAAATGATTTTTCATTCCATTCCAATGTTTCATGTATGATTATGAGAGAATGAAATGAAATTTTATTCTAATTGAATGAAAATGGTCAATTTTCATTCTTTCCAAAATGGATAGAATGCTATGTAATAACTAGTGGCTAACACGTGCAAAGCACGGTGAACGCCACCGCTTGAGTATTAATGGTGTATTTTAATCATGAGTATTCATTGTATAAAGAGAAACCAATCGCATCTAATATTATGCGGACCATAACATCCATTGGACTACTTTAATACACACAACAAAAGAAGCTTCAATAAAAATGTATCAGAATATGCACAGCATGTAAAATGGTTTGTGTTTTCAAAATTAGGCATCATGTCAGCTGTTAACCAACCAAATCCATGGCCAACATGGCAGTTCCATGCCGGCACACCTGAAAGAAGGAGACAAAAACAAATCATCAATGCACAAACAACATACGGCATCAGTAAAGTTTATCAATAAACAAACAAAAAACAAACAAAAAACAAACCCTACAAATATAAAAAAATTCAGAAAACATGATAGGTAACAGTAGATATGTTATACATTACAATCACTTGCAAAAGCTATCCTAATGACATTATAATAGGGCAAGCATTGTGATTTGTCAATCAACTTGAGTCAACCAAAAATAGATGCTTAACAAAACACCCCTCATAATATCAGTAACCATTAGTATTCATTGTATTAAGACAAACTAATGGCATCTAATATTATGCAAATTATACCATCCATTGAACTACTTTAATACACTATTACTACATTAGAAGAATCTTTACTAAATATGTTTCAGAATACATATCATGTAAAATGATGTGTTTTCAATATTAGGTATCATTTCAACTGTCAACCAACCAAATCCATAGCCAACATGGCAGATTCTATGTTTGTTGCTGCAAAAGGAAACCAAAAAAGACTCACGTCTCAGTTTATATTGTATCACTGAAACCCTGTCCCAGCCACGAATAAGTCCAAGATGAAGAAAAAATGTTGTCGTTCAACATTCACAGTAAAGAAAAAGGTCATTCAATTTTACAGAAATAAAATTTCAAATTCTTTTTGTGTAGGGAATTAAGTCTCGACATTAGGAGATTACGGTATGTTCCATGAAGATCAAATGATGACATGAACATAACATAGAGTATTTTTACAATGTTAAAAAAAGACATTAATCTATTAATACAACATTAAACATAATCAAGTGTCACATGTGTATATGTAGGGAAATGTGATGACATGAAATAACACTTCTTATATACACATCATATTAAATGCCAGCAAAAAGAATATTTTGTAAGACACAAATCATATATAACAAAATCATACACATCAAGTTCATTTAAAACATATAACCGAAATCATTAAGGAACAAAATCACCTGAGGCCAAAAGTACATGCAAGAGTAATGGCTTTCTTTTACTCAGAAAATAGACCACATGCATCGGCAACTTTGACTTGGATCTGTCGAAAGAGCACTCCAAAAATTGTCAAATAAACGAAATATAGTTCTAAAACAATAAATGTTTACCGTTCAATCGAAGAATAAGCCACAAAATAGATTAAGAAAAGCAAGCAACCCGTAACTTCTGATTAAAATCTTAAATTCAAGGACAAACATTAGATTCTTTATTAACAGGGGAAAAAACAACAACACTGGACAAATTAGTTGATTATTGTCTTTTTCAGGCTCAGATCTGGATCATTTTTATGTCCGAGAATGCGGCACCGGCCGCACTGGTTGCAAATTGGAAAGTCCTCCAATTGCCATCTAGGTTGTTCTCTTACATCAATCCATACCATGATTTCATACTGACTGCACCGGTTTCAAATTGGAAATTGAGATGAGAAGCGGATATAAACAAATTAGAAATTGAGATGAGAAGCGGATATAAGAACAAATTTAAAGAGTATTTCACATGTTCCACCATCACCGACGATAACATGCTTGAAACTCGGACAATCAACAGTATGCTGATTTGGCAACGCCTACCATCACCGCAAAATTCAAATGAATCGAAGAACAAACATATCAATATATATCTATATAATATCAATGAAAAAAGGAAAAACGAAATCAAAAAGCAACATCGAAAAGCTTTACTATTCGATCCTAGATCGTATTTCCTGCCTGATTTGCGGTTGTTACTACAGAGAATTCACGCTGGTTGAGCTGGGGCCGAGGGGGAGAGTGACGATGAAAAATTGCAGCCGCCATTAGAGAAATACTAATGTTGACAAACATGTCTTTTTTCTGCGGTACAAATACTAATGCAATAGTCATTCTGCAGTATAAATACTAACGTTGACAAACATGTTTTTTTTCTGCACATGAAGATCTCAAGAGAACTAATAAGCAAAACCTTCATAGCCAAACCGATTCATCATCACAACAAGAACTGATGTTTAGAATAAATATTAAACCAAACTATTAGGTATGTATATTATTTCTGGCATGAAGCAAGTAAGAAAAATATAATGAATAACTATAGTAACATAGCAACATGTACATAAACAACCAAATGAACCTAGGAGTTTAAAGAAAGGAAAAAGCATTCCAGGTAGAACGAGTGGATCCCTGTGAGAGCCATCTCCCAGCTCTATGCATAATTTTAGAGAATCTACTTCCTGACATAGTCGAAGGGGGAAGAGGTATTATCCAAAAAAATTATGTCCAACAGTTCAAGAATTAATATAAAGGCAGCAGTAAATCTTCAAAAAGTAAGGCAAGAACTGTGTTTTTAGTCAGTAAAGTGCTAGTAATGGGACATGGACTATAGTAAATCAAGAAGAGAGAAGAGGATACATCTAATTTTCTCCAATTTAATGGCATACCCGGTTCACAACTCTTGAAATCCGAGATTGCAGTCCATTATTTGCAAAAGCCATCAGATAATAAGATGAAATACACCTCCATGTCTATCAGCCGCCATCAATCAACTGTCAAACCAAAAATTGCAACAACCAGCAAAACTCAATGGGTAAACCTTTGAATATAATACAGAATTTTTTCTTGTAACGAGCGGGTAAAAGGGAAAAACCAATTACATCATTCAATTTCTTCAGCTCTAGAAATTCTCCAAGCTTCACATCGAAGCCCAAAGGAGGTCCTCTCCATCAAGGGCTAGCCAAGACCACATAACAGAAAAAAGCCCAGACGGAAATTAAATCTGAATGCTTGCAAAATAATCGACCTAACGCTTGCAAAGCAGTGCACGTGGCCTCAAGCTTGAGCTTTTGCTCAAGCTTCTTATAAAGAAAGATGCATCAGCTGCCCAAACCACGAACTCAGATATTCCTCCGTTTAGAGTCTTTGTTGCTGAAAATCAACGAGCCTGAGTTATTATTTAAACTGAACAAATATAATTTGAAACTGACATTAATCTTTTCAACCAGTTACGAGAATGAAGAGCTAACATCAAAAGAGTTGTTGATGTGCAAGTAAGAGGAGAGAACAAACCAGAAGAGCTGTTGATGTGCAATAAGAAAAATACAATATCATTTGGGTTCCTAGTTATACATTACGCCAAGCATCTGTGAAAGATGGTTTTATTTTATAGCTGAAAGTAGAAACATGAGATACAATCATGATCATCTGCAGAACATGTAAATATAAATATATAAGTAGTGATCTAAAAGGTAAAGAAAGCTCACTCTTTTTATTGGGAAGAGACTCGGAAGCTATAAATTAAGACAAGTTCCTTTCATTTACAGGGAAACAACCTAAGACGATCGTTTATTTATATTCATTTAACTGGAGAAATAAGGATATCTTGAGACAAGCACATTTATCGTACTTGTGAAAAGGCGATCGATGATAAGATGAGATCACGTGACAACTATCGAGTGGAACACGCCATCACATATTTACGCATATTTACTTAAAAGCATCAATCATGGTCGGATTGGCTCGGAAAGCTTCAACTTTTAATCCAGAACAATGAGCCAATCATACCACTTTCCTAAATGCTTAGTAAAGATGATAGAGGAAAGTCACAAACCTTGTTGAAAATAAATGTAAACAACCGAATGCTTAGTGAATGTAAACAAACTAAATGTAAACAACCGAATGCTTAGTAAAGATGACATAGGAAAGTCACAAACCTTGTTGATCGGAAGGGATGAGCAACAATGAAAATGCAATGGGAAAACCTTTAGTGTGACCTTTGAATTGCACAAACAGACCAAACAAAGGTAAGACATTATTTCTCTTCAAACAATGATTATATATCAACAAAGAATAAACACTTAAAAGTAAATCTACACTTGCAGACCTAATGGGTAAATTTGTCGGATTTCATCTCTAGATACGAGCAGCTGTTTGGTGTGAGTGGTTTCCATGTAAAGCAACAATTTATAATCTGTCAAACACAAAGGGTCTATAATCTGATGGATAATGGAGATATTAACATGGATTAAATCGAATTCGGCAACGTTTGAAAGCGGAATCAACAATCAATCATATACGAATGACAACTTAAGAAACATAAAAGGTCATAACCTACAGTTACTCAGAAGGCATTTTCAACTACCTGGTGCATCTACATATCTCCACAATTTAATTCCATTCACAATGCATCTTGCAATAGCCTTTAATAATTCATCAGACAAAACAACAATTATTTCTCTCTTGTTTAATTTTGTAATTATTCTTTTCTTTTATGTTTTAGCAAACATCAATTCTGGAAAAAAAAAAAACCATCAACTAAAAAAGAACAAAGCGATTTTCTAAGCAGAAAAAAATATATTTTATTAAAGGCAAAAAAACAAAAGAAACAAGGACTTCAATGTGAAAACGATTTCCCTAAAAAAATTGAAACAAGAATCGAATTCATTCATCCAGACAGTCAAACCCTTTCATCAAAACTTTTATATGAGATGAAGAAGAAAAAAATCACAACATTAAGAAGAGAAAACAACAACACCAATCCCAAATAATGAAAGAGTGGAGCAGCTCACCGGAGAGAGGTGAAGCCGTTCGCCGGAGACGGGTAGAGCACTTCCACAACGCTGGTAATAGGAGCGGGCCATACGCAATTAATCAGATAATCTTATGCTCTACGAACAAAGCCTGAGCAACACATTCAAACCACAAAATACGTGACTGAATGGTCCATTTCCATTTGAAGGATAATGCAACAGAGAAATTGACTCAAAGGCAAAACCGAATAGAAAATCACCCACTAAACAAGGAAATGCAAAACAATGGAGCTTACCTTCAAGTGTAGTTGATGTGCGAGAGGATTATCGTTGTTGACTCTTCAAATGGCAAAGAAGGGCCTTAGACTCTCTCCAATGATACGTCTTTAAACAACACTCCAAACACATCGGTTTCCGTTACAGTTATACTTTTTAAACACTTTATAAAAACTTCCACTCCAATAAATACCCTTTATACAATCCTTCAAACACTAATTTATATCCTTTTTGTTTTTTAATATTCATCCAGCACAACTGAAATAATTATGAATGTTATTTATACAAACTCATGTTTTTTTTTTCTTTTTATGTTTCATTGCTATTTTTCATATACGTTCCACAATACCAATATTGTGTCGAAACTAAAAAAATCAAACATTTAGTGTGTCAAATGTTTTTTTTTTTTCTGAGAGCGTCAAATGTTTTTTATTTTTAGTTTTAATGTTGTGTGTCTGTATAATAGTTGAATCCAATTTTTCTTTTCATTATTAACATTAATTAATAGTATAGAATACATGAGTAGTGGGAAGAAAAAGAAGGTAAATGGAGTACATGGTGTCATTATTCACCTTTAGGATGACTCCAAATATGAAGATTAGGATCATCCATGATAGATGACACTTTATTTAAACTCTAAACATTGGATTTAGGTGTAATTCACAAACTGAAGGCTGCAGTGAGTATTAACTTTAAGATTACTTGATCCGGAAAAATGCTACCTAATACTTCATATTTGGAGTCCTCCCCAAGGTGAATAAGTGACATCCACCATGTACTCCATTTACCTTCCTTTTCTTCCCACTACTCATGTATTCTATACTATTAATTAATGTTAATAATGAAAAGAAAAATTGGATTCAACTATTATACAGACACACAACATTAAAACGCGGAGCGAAGCCCAAGCTTGGAAACAAGTGTAGAAAAGGATAACCGTGGCAAAGGCTTGGTGAGAACATCGGCCAACTGGTCTTCAAAGCAAAGAACACGAGCAACACGAACAAGACCACGCCCACATGCTCACGAATGAAATGATAATCAATGGCCACGTCTTTACGCGGGAGTGAAAAGCTGGTTGGCATCGAGACGAAAGCGCTCCCAAGTTGTCACGTAAAATGACGGGCGTGGAAGTAATCAGAAACCAAGATCGCAAGAAGATAAGTCACCAGGCAACTTCGGTACCAGATCCGCAACACACACTGCACTCTCGCCGGTGGAAGAACGAGACCGAGTGTTGCCTCTTGGAGCTCATGAAATGGCGTTTTGCCCAAGAAGACAACATACGCAGAGGTAGAGGTGTAACCTGGCACATCTGAAGAGGCGGTGGTCGTGATATCCAAAGATCCTGTTTTCGCCGCCCGATCGAATCGAAAAGGCATGTAACGCCAAAGGAGACTCGATATAATCAAACCCATAGTAGGAGTGCCGGACAAGTAAGCGCGAAGAGACGTTTGACAAGCATCCAATGATACTCTGTCGGTGCATGCATAAAGCGTGAAAGCTTATTAACAAAGAAATCGAATATCAACTCGTAAAGCATAAACATCGTAAGGCACCCAAAACCTGGACGATCTCGAGTCGGATCGGCATAAGGAGGAGAAACAATAGGATCACCCGAAAAGGCGTCGGTGGCGTACGGGCGTGAAACCGCTAGAATCCTCCATATGAACTCGAAAGCGGCTCACGTGTGTACCGGTGCGTAAGTAATAAACCAAGGGTCGAATGAGTGACCTCAACTCCCAAAAATACGAAAGGGCCCAAGGTCCTTGATAGAGAACCGAGAGCCTAATCGCTCAATAACACTGAAACCTCGCCTTTGGAGCTACTCAGAACAATGATGTCATCGACGTATACCAAGAGGAAAGTAATGCTGGTAGATGTGCGATAAACAAATAAAGAAGGATCAGCTGCAGAGTTGAAAAAACCCATGGTAAGAACAAAAGACTTAAGCTCATGGTACCAAGCCCGAGGTGCCTGCTTAAGACCATAAATCGCCTTGCGAAGTTTGCACACAAAAGTGGGTTTCGTTGCATCCTCAAACCCGGTGGTTGAGACATATACACATCTTCATTTAGTGTCCCCTGTAGAAAAGCGTTATTGACATCGAGTTGGCGAAGAGACCAACCAAAGGAAAGCGCAATACTAAGGGACGAGACGGATCGTAACAAAGCTTAACAACAGGACTAAAAGTTTCAAAGTAATCCAAACCAGGACGTTGTGTAAACCCTTTGGCAACCAGCCGAGCCTTGTATTTATCAATCGAGCCATCCGGATTCCGTTTAATTCGGAAGACCCACTTACAACCAACTATATTTAAACCATCAAAGCAGGGGAACTAACGACCACGTGTCATTGCGAAGAAGCGCCTTTGTACTCATCGACATGGCAACACACCATCGCGGACACCGCAATGCCTGGCTAAGGGTTGAGGCTCCGTATTCAGGTAGCGATCATGCAGTTGAGCTTGAAGGTTAAAGAGTTTTCGAGGTTTGTAGATTTGATTTTGAGAGCGAGTGGTCATGGGATGTTGTGGGGGGGGAGGGAGGTGGAGGCGGCGGGGGTGACGGGAGGGGAAGGAGAGGAACAGCGGTGGGGGGAGGAAGAAGAGGAGGAGGAGGAGGGGCTTGCAGATGGCTCATAAATGCCTACAGGTGGTGCTGCGGGGGCCGTGAGGGTGGTGGAGAGATAGGGACAACCACGGTTTCATGAGACAGAGAGGGAAGGAGTGCGGTTAGCGGGGGTAAGGAGGAGTCAGAGGAGATGCTAGCAAAGGGAAAAATGTCCTCCACAAATCGAACATCACGGGAAATATGCATACGGGACTCAGAGACGTCATAGCAAAGATAAGCGCTTTGGGTGAGGGCATAACCAAGAAATATGCATGGCTTGGATGTAGGTGCAAGCTTGTGAGGATTGTATGGTTTAAGCCATGGATAGCAAAGGCAACCGAAGACGCGGAGCTTAGAGTAATTGGGAGGCTTGGAAAAGAGCTTGAGATGTGGTGAAAGCATATTAAGATTTTTAGTGGGCATGCGATTGATGAGGTAAACCGCGGTACTAACGGCATAGGACCAATAGGTGACGGGGATTTTGGCATGGGCAAGAAGAGTGAGGGCGGTTTCGGCTATATGCAAGTGCCGGCGTTCAGAGATGCCGTTGTGCTGCGGGGTGTAGGTGGGGGAAGTGAAATGAGAGATGCCATGCTCGGAGAGAAAGGGACGTAACTTAATGTACTCAGTGCCATTATCAGAATAGAGCGTTTTGATAGGAACATCTAACAATTTTTCGACATAGTTTTTGAATTTAATGAAAGTATTATATACGTCAGATTTACAGGCAAGTGGGTATATCCACATGTAACGAGTGAAATGATCAACAAAGAGAACATAATATTTAAAATTATCAACAGAGTAAACAGGTGATGACCAAACATCAGAATAAATAACTTCCAAAGGACGATTAGTAGACAAAGTGGAATCCGAAAAGGGGAGCCTATGGCTCTTATTACATAAGCAAGAATCACAAGAAGAATGTGAAACAGTAGATAATTCTAAAAAATTATTGCTTGCAAGATTCTGAATAATAGGAAAAGCAGGATGGCCGCAGCGGAGATGCCAAGTGGCAGCAGAAGCTTTGGAAGCAGAAAAGGCAAAGAGAGCTTTGGAGGACCACACATAGGCTCCATCACTGACTTGTCCTTGGTGGAGGCATTTGCCAGTCTTCAAATCCTTCACCAAAAACGAATCAGATAAGAATTCAATAGAAACAGAATTATCATGGCAAAATTTCTGGACAGATAATAAATTGCGAGAAAGAGAAGGTACACAAAGCACATGATTTAACTTGAAGGATGAAAGATAGGTAGAACCAATGTGAGTGATAGCCAAAGAGCTACCATCACCAATGATAATACGATCCATACCTTGGTAGGGAGAGTGAAGAGATAGTAGATTGAGTTCCTGCGTCATATGATGAGAGGCACCACTATCAAGCATCCAAGTAGCAGAAGGATCAGAGTACTGCAGAGGAGGGCTGGGAGGAGCAGCGTGGGCGACATGAGCATGAGGTCGCTGAGGAGGCCGAGAGGACCTTGGTTTTCGGGTGGGACGTGGGAGATTATTGTAGAGAGGGTAAGCGGTGCAACGAGTGGCAACATGACCCTGGACACCACAGAGTCGGCGAAGCCTTGATAGGGTTTAGAGGCGGGCGGCACACGTTTTGGGGAAGGACATGCGTTTGGGGTCTCGGTAGGGACCTGGAGCCGCCGGCGAGAGAGAGAGGGGGCGGAGGAGGTCTTTGGTAAAGGAATAAGAGGTATTGTCCGGAACATGCATGGACGGGGGGAAGGATAAGCGAGGAAAGCAGATATCGGGGGTGCAACAGACGGACTATGTAAAAGTTGACGCTCATGCATAAGTAATTTTTCATGTAACAACGGCATAGAAATAGTATCATCACGAGCCTGAATGGCACTGACGAGACCCTGATAATCACTACCAAGATTTTTTAAAATTAATTCAACCAAGTCATCATCAGGTACCTTTGCATCAAGAGCCGCAAGATTATCAGCAACATTTTTAACGGCAGTGAAGTACTGAGAAATGGACATTGTACCTTTGGTAATAGAATTTAAGCGCAGATTTGAGATGTCGAACACACGACCCTTGCTTTGTTTCCCAAACGTGTCGAGAAGAGTGTCCCCGCACTGTTTAGAATTTTCGTGTGTTGAATCGTGAGCCATATAATCCTTGTCGACGTAACCCGTAAGCGATTATGTATCAAAGCATCTGTTGTATCCACCGGAGATAAGCCGGATTTTGGGTAACTTCACCGCGGCAGAGGAGAGTGGTGTGAGAGGCGGCCGGGTGAAGCACCAAAGTGACGAACCGAGAAGACCATGGCCTGTGAGCAAGGTAGTTAATTGGAGCTTCCAGCGGTAAAGTTTTTGCCATCAAGCTTGATCGGAGCATGGACGACCGGGGAGAGAGAACAGCAAGTGGCGCGCGTGCCGCAGCAGGAGGAGAGGCGACGGCTGCGCAGCAGCCGTGTGAGAGCAAATGGGACGAGCGATGGAGGCGAATCGGCCATTGCAACAGAGAGGCCGCGGGCGGCAAGGCCCAGCAATTTGGAAGAAGACGGAAAAAATTTTTTTTGGGATCAAAAAGCCTCGATACCATATTAGGTTTGATGAATAACAAAATAATTGTCATTAAGAAATAATGTTGCATACTAATTGAGTTTATATAGAGAGCTCACAAAGGTATAAATGTAAATAACAAGATAATAAAGTAATATATTCTAATAAAAAATAAAAAACATTTGACGCTCTCAGAAAAAGAAAAAAAAAACATTTGACACACTAAATGTTTGATTTTTTTAGTTTCGACACAATATTGGTATTGTGGAACGTATATGAAAAATAGCAATGAAACATAAAAAGAAAAAAAAAACATGAGTTTGTATAAATAACATTCATAATTATTTCAGTTGTGCTGGATGAATATTAAAAAACAAAAATGATATAAATTAGTGTTTGAATTGAAGGATTGTATAAAGGGTATTTATTGGAGTGGAAGTTTTTATAAAGTGTTTAAAAAGTATAACTGTAACGGAAACCGATGTGTTTGGAGTGTTGTTTAAAGACGTATCATTGGAGAGAGTCTTAGGTAGCATTTTTCCAGATCAAGTAATCTTAAAGTTAGCTACTGCAGCTTCAAGTTTGTGAATTACACTGGAAATCCAATGTTTAGAGTTTAAATAAAGTCATCCCATCATGACAGATCTATTGAAAAAAGAGTACAGTGGGTTTGAAGGATTTTTTCAAGCAAGCAATGATTTCAATTGTGTGTTGTGAAGACGGTAATGCTAGGTTGGGAAGACAAAGTGGCAGGTGTGGTGGGTGTGAACATTTAATGTCCACTGTACTTTTGTGGAAAAATCACTCCAAGTACATTGAAACAACAATCAGTGGCTTAATTAGTCAAGATTTCATCATGATTTTTTTTACAAAATGCATGATACAGGAAAAAGAAAGAAAAGAAAAAAAAACAAAAGTAAAACACGTAAAAAAATACAAACAAACAAAAATCAGCCACGTGTCATAATAAATACGCACAGAAAAAAATCGATAAGCTCCCAATAAACCGACATAAACACACAATGTAAAATATATACACGCAAAAAAGGAAAAAAACACACACTCAAACAAGCACAAAAAAATCGATGTCTCCCCAAAAAACCGACACACACACACAATATAAAATATATATACAAAGAAAAAACACATACACAAACAAACTCTAAGACATTAAAATATACGCGTGTGTTATAGGAAAGGAAAAAAAAAAACCCCAAAAAAACGGAAAAACACACACACAAACCAACACAAAAAAAAAAATCGACGACTTCCAAAAAATGATACATATACACACAATATAAAAATATATATATACGCAAAAAAAGGGAAAAAAACACACACATAAACAAACTTTAGTACATTAAAATATCATGTGGTCGTATCGTAGAGGAGATAGGATAGCATATATATGTGTGCTATAGGAAAGGCAAAAAAAAATTAAAAAATAAAAAAAATCCAGAAGCAGCCACGTGTCAACTCACCAGCATTCCCCCCTTGTCTTCTTATTAAGTAGTAGGAAACAACACAAATAAGAATACAAAAACCAATAAACACGAGCCGTAAAAAACTAAAACAATGTATATGACATGTACATTGAGTATAGGCACATAAAAAAAAACTATCCATAAAAATAAATAAAAAAGAGGGAAAAAATTACCAAAAGAATAATAGCAAAAAAAAAATTTTGAAAAGCAATACACCCAAAAGGAATGAATGCACAAATGAGGGAAAAAATGAAAAAGAAAGGAACGAAAATGGGGAGCTAAAGAAAAAAAAAAAAAAAAAAAAAAAAAAAAAAAAAACTTGACTAAAAAAGCACGACAAATAGCACCAATATCAAATTCAATCTTCTTCTCTTTGTATTATATAGTAGGAAATAAAAATCGACAAAACACGTGGGGTGGTGGTAATGTAGGTTAGGGTAGGTGATGAAGTAGGGAAGGAAGGGTAGGGTAGGGTACGGGGTAGGGTAGAGTAGGTTGTGGCATGGGTAAGGTAGGTAAGATGCGTAAGGTAGGATAGGGTGAAATAAGGTAGGGTAGGATAGGGTGTGGTAAGGTATATGATGGGGTGGTGGGTAGGGTAGAGATGGGTAATGTAGGGTAGGGTGGGTGGTGGTAAGGTATATGGTGCGGTGGTGGGTGGTAGAGATGGGTAACATAGGGCAGGGTGGGGTGATGGGTACGGGGTCTAGTAGGGAGGGGTTGTGGGTAAGGTAGGGTAGGGTGGGTATGGTAATATAAGATATGATGGTAGGTAAGGTAGGGTAGTGGTGGGTAGGGTAAGGAGGGTGTGGTGGGTAGGGTATGATAGGGTTGGTAGGGTAAGGTGGGTTGGGTAGGGCAGGGGTAGGGGTATGCATAGATGGTGGGTAACGTATGGTAGAGTGGGATGGTGGGTAAGGGGGTCTGGTAGGATGGGGTGGTGGGTAAGGTAGGGTAGGGTGGGTATGGTAATATAGGGTAGGGTGGTAGGTAAGTTAGGGTAGTGGTGGGTATGGTGGGGTGGTGGGTAGGGTATGGAGGGTGTGATGGGTAGGGTAGGGTGGTGGATAGGGTAGGGTAAGGGTGGGGGTAGGGGTGGTGGGTATGGTAGGTAGGATAGGGTGGGGTCGTAAGGTAGGTGGGTAGTGGCTAGGGTAGGTAGGATGGGGTGGTAGGTAAGGTAGTATGGGTAGAAAGGTCGGGTGTGCAGTGGGGTGTAGGGTAGTGCTACCCCACCCCACCCTTGACCCTACCACTTCCACCATATACATTTTATTACATTCTTTCACATATCAAATGCAGTAATTGAATGAATTTATTTCATTCCATTCTTTCACATCTCAAATGCAGTAATGAAATGAATTTATTCCATTCCATTCTATTCAATTCCATTACTTTATTCCATTCCATTCCATCGTAACAAACATGACATAAAGGTTTTTTTTAATGTGCCCACAAAGAATTATTTGTTGCATAGAGAAACTCACGTAGAATTTTCTATACACCAGTGTGTTTGCAATGAGCATACCGTGATGGTTAAGTTAAACTTCATGATGTCCTGAATTCGAGTCACGTTGTATTTCTTTCCATTCACGTGGCAATTTCGTTTTTGAGAAAAGAAAATAAATTTTAAAAAAAAAACCTAGTGGCAAATTCCCCGAAAATCCCGACCCGTCCCGAATCCCATCCCGGTTCCGTCACGAAAAATCCCGATCCCAAAAGTTTCCGATCACGAAATTTGGGATTTTTCCGACAAAAATACGGGATCGGGTATAAAAACTCAATCCCGTCGGTTTCCGATCCCGACCGAATACACACACACACACACACATAGATATATATATATATATATATATATATATATATATATATATATATATATATATATATATGCACACACACACATCTATATACACATACCTAAATACTAAAAACATAAACATATTACACTCTCTCGCCTGCTTGCTCGTTTCAATTTTCTGCACCGCTTCTTCCGCTTCTATAATATTCCAGAGTGTTCTTCCTCACAAAGCCACCGGCCGTCGACTACTAATGCGTCGTTAACTCATTTCTCCGCCCCTTTTTGAACTATCGTTTTGATCAAATAATTGTTGTCATTTTTTTATATTAACATGAATATTTTTTAACATCATGTGTTCGGGACATTCATTCCCGACCCGACGCTAATCGGGTACGGGTTCGGGAAGAAAATTGAATCCCGAATCTTATCCTGACGGAGGCCGGGTAGGAGGTTTTGGCCGGCCCCACCCGACGCCACCCCTAGTTGTCACTCTAATCGATTTCCTAAAAAAAAAAAACCACTAAACGACGTGGTTTGGGTCCTTAGTTAAAAGTTAAACCCCTCCCACCAGTCAAACTAAAACTAAAACCCTCATCATCGAAGCCAGCAGTAAAGGCGCCTCCTTTCTCCTCTACCAAGAGTGTCAAAGACAATCGGAGCTAGTAGCAGGAGCACCGTGAGCACGCCGCACCGTGGCTAAGAAACGCAGCTATACTTTCTCTAATTTCAAAAGACAAAGGCTTCTTCTCATCAGACAGACACAGCGCCTGAGTCGTACAGCAATAGCCAATCAATAGCCATTAAGGTTAGTTGAAATGCCAAATTTCCAATCGATTTGTTAAATGTGGGGTTGTGCTGCTGAACTTTAACTAAATTAGTTTTTGATTTTTTTTTCATTGGGTCTCAAAGAATAGACGAATGGTGGCAGGCCGTTTCTGAAATTTGAATAGTGGCTGGACAGCTCCATTTTGTAGTTGCTTATGTTCTGATTGTTGCTTTGGGTTCATTTTAAATTTACTGTAATTTTACTCCCCACCCCTTTGTAAGTATATTTTTCTTAGTTGTCTGTGTTTGGGTGTAGAAAGTTTGTAAATTTGCAAAGTAGGATAGTCTTCATTGATTTCCTTCAACTTTTCTCCATCCTTTTGGTGGTGAAGATTCTAAGGAAAAAAAGATAGGAACTTTGTTTTCCTAGAATGATGTATCTAAATTTGATCTTCAAATATTCTGCGGAGGGTGGGGGATTTCATTCAACCGTTTCAAATTTTATTTTTTATAATACTATAATGCTCTAAAGAGGTAGGGGAACCTTCTATGCTCCCTATGATCCCACCCGAGGATGAACCCCCGGCGACGTCACTCCATTTCCCTTCTCCATTCAAATCTGTCAAAAAGTGGCAGGTGAGATACACCAGTTTCAGAAGGGGACCCTGCTTCCGAAGGGAATCCGGCTTTCATGGTTTTCCCACTAGCTAGCTACCATTTTACTGATGGTGTGTGCTAAGAGAGGGATATGTGAAAAGAAGGGAATATTGTAATAATGTGATTAGAACACAATAGATGCATAAAGGGAGATCTATGGTTACTACATAAATGTATAGGGCATATCAATTGATGTGAGTTGACTGCTGGAATGGGCCGATTCTTAATGATTTGTAGGTTTTGAAAGCGGTATTGTATGTTTTATGTACATGTTCATGGTTCTGACCAATCTTTAGATAAGCTGTTGAGATTTACCCAAAATTTGCCAGAAGGTGACAACTTATTAAATAAGTTTCTCCGGTATTGGCTCATTCGTCCATTACTTTGGTTAATGATGAGTTCCATTTTCATTAGGACACAATGAAAGTCAAAGTCATCTCACGAGCACCTGATGAATTCACTCGTGAAAGAAGCAATGATCTCCAGGTAATAGTCTTTCTTACTGTCTAAAATTTTATTTGCCTTAGTTTTCAACTGCGCGAATTTTAATAAATTGTGTTGACTCAGAGGGTTTTCTGTAATTTCGACCCCAACCTTCGGTCGCAAGAGAAAGCTGTTGAATATGTTCGTGCCCTTAATGCAGCTAAGCTTGAAAAGGTAGCGTACCCTCTCAGAGAGCAGAGAGTGGAAATTACAGCACTTCTATTCTTATGCACAAGCATATACTTAATACTTGCATGCATGCATGCTTGTGTGTCTTTATAGTCTGTCTATGTTTATCTATGTAGATATTCTGGTATGTATATGAATTGAAGGGCTATGATAGTGTTGTTTTATCATAATATTGTTCTCTACGTGTGTTAGATATTTGCTAGACCATTTGTTGGAGCCATGGATGGTCATAGAGATGGGGTATCATGTATGGCTAAAAACCAGAAGCACCTGAAATGGATATTTTCTGGTGCAGAAGATGGAGGTACAAATTTGTCTTAGTCTCTCTCTCTCTCTCTGTGTCTATATGTTTACTCTTCAGGCATGATTATCAAAACCTCACTCGAGGTTTCTGAATTTTCCTCTAAACCACACTAGTTTTGTAAATTTAATCAAAGTCTTTCCTGAAATCTTCGTACAACTTGACATACATCCATGAATGTCTATATATCCTTTTATGGCTAAGAGTCCTAGGTGTATTCCATGTAATTTAACAATCCTGAAAGGGTGCCAGTAAAACAGTCAAAAACCTTGAGGGGGGTGGAGGAGTTTTCGTGAAGTTCACTATTTTTAATGATGGAAATGGTGGTGGTGATAGGACCTACTCCGTCCCACTATATAATTGACTCTACCTCTTTTTGTTTGTCCCGGAATACAAGTCATTCTACATTACCAATGAAGCATTTATTACTATTTTCTCTATGTTAACCCTAATTTATTAACATTCCAACTACTTTTCGATACTTTATAACCATTTCATTAATGATAGTCAAAGGATAATTTAGGCATTTCTCTGGCATTCAACCACTTTCTTAAATTGTGTGAAGACACCCAAAATGACTTATATTTTGGGACGGAGGGAGTATCTAATTTTAGTGTACGTGTACACAAATGGACTATGATATAGTAACAAGATCTGATTTGTGATGAAAACACTTAGACATGTGATGGCTTGGGTGCTGCTTTGTGGATTTTATGCAATCACTGACATGGGATATTTTTTGTTGCAATTTTGTTTGCAGATATTCGCCTTTGGGATTTAGCTGCCAGGTATATTCAGTTTAATCTACTCCCATTGCATCATTTTTTAAATGTGTAATATATATTTGGTAAGGTTCAAGTAAGTTGGGTATTTTGAAGACCCTTTCTTGTGATGTTTGCAGGTGAATGTATCCATGTTAATTATTATCTGAACTAGACTTTAGAATCTAGTCTTTTTTGTATTTCAAGTTAAGCATGTCCGTTCTATTTTTATTGATGTTATTCATCTGTCTTCCTTTGCTTTGATTTGAAACAAACCTGCCACATTTAAATCATGCTTTGCTCCATTTTAATGAGTAGGAAGACAGTCTGTCAGTTTCCTGGCCACCAAGGAAAAGTAAGTGGCCTTTCAACCTCAACAGATGGTGGCATTTTGGTTTCATGTGGACTTGATAGCACGTAAGATAACACTGTTCATTTGGTTACAAATTCCAATATGGAGGTGGTGTGAAACTAATGCGATTCAAACATCTTTTCAGTGTGCGGCTTTGGAGGGTTCCTGGAACTACTCTTCTGGAGTCTAATGAGTCATACAACGGCTCAGCCAATGTCGTTGCTTCTAGATTTACCTCCATTGCATTTTTGTTATCCTAGTATGACTTGTCCTGACATAATATTTTGGTTTTTTTTTCAGCCTCTAGCTGTTTATCGTTTCTGCTTCTTTATTTTCTCCAAACAAATGTAACATTTTTGGTTCATAATTATGCTTTTAACTACCAAACAGGTCCCAGCCGGTGAACAGTTTTGAATGGGGAACATCGAGTATTAGATCTATTCGGTTTAATCCTGGGGAACCTAACATACTGGCAGCATCAGCTAGGTTTGCCTGCATATACTTCAAACCTCTGCTGGTTTATTTTTTCCTTAAATTTTGGTTATCCTAGTTTAAGGATCTTTTGATTTCAGTTGGATAGAAACAACTTTGTCACCATCTGAGTTGTGTGTTCTTGCTTATTTTAATCTTTTATTGCTTCATTTTGGTTAAAATGATGTGGGCAAATTAGTTTGCCTAACAAGCTTTTGTGGTGCACCTTTTATTCCAAGAACTTTCACATGAGCGGACATGCCTGCAAGGGCTTCTTTTTTGGCCTTTTTGTGGCAATGTTATATAACTGCAAGTGTTGCTTCAAATCATAGAAAGTGAGGGTTAGACGCATCTTATGGCTTCCTTTCTACCTGAGGAGATCTGAACCTTTTAGTTTTTTTCTTCCTGAACGCAGAAGTAGCCTCCTGCTATTACGACTGGCCCCTTTCTGAGAACTGATTGAAATGCTGTATATTTTAAGAGCTGCTTTGGCAGTTGGTGGACGTGTTGACTCTGTCTTTTGGCTTCTGGCTTCATTCGTATTCATTGTTGTTTTAATCTGTTACGTTTATTTGCAGTGACCGCAGCATAATAATTTATGACCTACGAACGTCATCTCCTGCAAGAAAGCTTGTAATGATGGTAATTATCAAATGTTGTGCTTGCTAAGAATCTTCTACATAATGCACATTTTTATTTCAGCTGGGGCATTGTCATTTATCATATTGTTGAAATTTTCCATCTTTCAGTCTTTCTGCATCTGTAAATACTTTTTGCGCTCCAGACCGACTGAATGTGTCTTGGAGTGAGATATATTTACTAGTACTTAGCATTCTTTAACATTTGTATTCTGTTTTCTCATATATTTGTGAACATACTACCTAATATTCGACCTCTTTAGGTTGTTACAAATTATAATTCTTGATGTTTTAGTTGTTTGAGATCAGTTTTCGGCTTTCATTTTTGGGAGAATATTTTCTTTATCAGATTTCCTTTTGTCTTGACGACTTACTTGAAATCTGTTTGTGCATTACAGAATAATACGAATTCCATAGCATGGAACCCTATGGAACCAATGAATTTCACAGCTGTAAGTATCTGTGTCCTTGATTTACTTCTTTCCCTGGTGTTTCTTTTGTTGATCACCCACACACACACACAAAAGTTATAATTCCTTTGATACCTTCTCCTCTATGTCCTTGTGTGAATAGTATTATGTGATAAGTCTGCTTTTAATAGTCTGAAAGATTTCTATGTTGGCCTACTTTTCTTCCTGTGCTCCACTTTAGCTTTTTCATGATATCATTTTGTTTATCGTATGTTTAGTGATCAACCGGCCATTTAAAGAATATTTCATGGACCTTCCTACTTAAGTCTGTATATGACCCGTAGTTGGCCCTTGAAAAATCCAGGGAAGAAACATTAAATGGTTTACTTGAAACTTCAGCAGCCAACAACGAGTTGTATCTTTTTATGCCTTAGCTTGTCATCCATCAATGTGATTTATAGATCGAACATATACTCAATTTTTATCACTGTTTTCCTTGTGTATTATACTTCATATGATTTCCGTTAATTTTTTCCTGCCTTTTTTATTTTCTTATCCCACTATAAATATTCAACTACTTTTGCTTCTGTTAGGCAAACGAAGACTGCAATTGTTACAGCTACGATGCAAGAAAATTGGACGAGCCAAAATATGCCCACAAGGACCATGTTTCTGCTGTGTAAGTTGATATGTTATTTTTTTTTATTGTGTTGCATTTCTGTTACCTATGTAATCCCTTGATTGCTTATTTACCCCATTATCTACAGGATGGATATCGATTACTCACCAACTGGCCGTGAATTTGTGACTGGCTCGTATGATAGAACTGTAAGTCATATCTAATTGTTGAGCAGAATCCTGAACATTACCATTTTAATGAGATGATAGGCATTGTTAGTATGAATGAATGATTTTGTAGTGTTTTAATTATATTGTTTGTTTTAGGTGCGAATATTCACATTACAATGGTGACCATAGTAGGGAAGTGTACCACACAAAGAGAATGCAAAGGTACAAGGCTTGAAGTTTATACTTTTAAGAACGACCTTTTGTTTTTCTTTCTACTATTTAGCAACTTTACTGAGGTGGGGATATTCTTTACAGACGTATAAGTTCATTGTTTGTATATTTTACGAAAAAAGTTGTTTTCCCATGGTGACTTGTTTCCTATATTTGAAGGGTGTTCTGTGTCAAGTTCAGCTGTGATGCGAGTTACGTTATCTCAGGAAGTGACGATTTCAATCTTCGGCTTTGGAAAGCTAAAGCCTCTGAGCAATTGGGAGTTGTATGGACCCTCTTTTTAGTTTTTAACTCTGAGCATTGTTTCTTTTGCAACGAAACTTGGGTTTAAAAGTTAATGTGAGATAATGCTGATGGTATGGGGGTATGGGTGTCTGGGGGGGCACCTTGCAGGTACTACCAAGGGAACAAAAGAAACACGAGTACAACGAGGCATTGAAAAACCGTTACAAACATCTTCCCGAAGTGAAGCGTATTGTAAGGTATGTTTGGTTAATTGGTAGGAATTAACATATAGTAGTAGTTGACTTGTAGTGAATAATCCAAATTGATCCTAATAAACGGTGTCCAGGCATAGGCACTTGCCAGAAGCAATATACAAAGCAAATAGAAGGCGTCGTGAAATGACAGAGAGCAATAGAAAGAGGGAGGATAATAAGAGAAAACATAGTGCAGTTGGAAGCATGCCAAAACTACCCTTCCGCAAAAAGAGAGTTGTCAAAGAATTGGAGTGATAACGAGAACACATCTTCTTCATTACTTGTCTTGTTCTGCCTAATGCTCTCTTCGGAGCTGTAAGCGGTGGGCCTTAGCCTTCTGTTCTTGCATTGTAACTGGGAACAACATAGCTGCTATGCTATGATCAGTCAGTTTTGCTAGTTCTTTGTATCTTTTTATGTTTTTTCACATCCCCCCACCCCCTGTAATGGAAAGTGGAAAAGGATTGGGGCACATCATGCCATTGAATTTTGCTTCTATTCTGATTTTACAACCAAATGTAATGAATACACGTAGAATGACAGCGTTTTGTCTTCTCAACCATTTTTTTTTTTTTTCGTCCTTTTCGCTCATTTTAGATCAAAACGATTTTATAACCTTTAACCTTTTTTTATATCACTTCATCAATCATTTCTTATAATAATTTTCACAATCATTTTTTTAACTATAAATAAAAAAATTAAATTATCTCACTATTTCATTTTATCTACTTTATTATTTTTTTTACAATTATTTTATTATTATACTATTTTATTTCAATTTCTTTCACCAATCATTTTTTTATATACACAAATTTCAAAAAAATATTTTAACTTTCTAATTATTATTTCAATCATTTTTATTATATTTTATTATCCACTAGTTTATAAAAAAAACCCCAAAATAAACTCCAACCCAAAACAGACAGAACCTTAGATACTAACTCTATATTAACCAATACTCCCTCTGTTCCAAAATACATATATTAAGGAGAGTATTTAATGCTTTGACTTAACATCAAAATGACAAACCTTGATAAATAAGGATAGATGTAAAAAAATACAATAAACGATGCTTTGAAAAATGTAATTACGTCAGATAAAAAAGAATTTTACTTGTTGTAAATACGATAGTTAAATATGAACTATTTTTAAGTAGACATTATTGACGAATGGAAAAAAAGTGAAGGAGAAATTGCGAAAAGCACGGTACAGTACAGGTACAAGGAATTGTACTTGGAAAGCATGTTTGTATGCGGGATACTTGAAAGGATATTCTCTCAATTATGCATGATCCAATCACACACCCCTAAAGTGTAAAACATCTAGCCATTGATTAACTTTTTTCCAAAACTACGTAGTTTAGTTCATTATATGTAAAAACACTAACTTAATGGTAAAGTTACTTGAGATGATCTTGGTCCGTTTGTATGCACATGCCAGGCTACCACGCCACGCCATCTTCCTCTTTTTTTTTTTTTTTTTTTTTTTTCTTCTTTCAATTCAGTGGTCCTACAGGCTATAGCCACCCCCCCCCCCCCCACCCACCTTTTATCCAATGTTTATTTATTTTAGGTATTATTAGTCACAATAATACTTTCTTCGCTTTTTTTTAATCTGTTATATTTGATGTTATTTTTGGATGAATCGATCGATTTTATTTTAAGGTTAATCATTTTTCGCTCGAACCTGCCTCCACATAATAAAAAAAAAAGGAAATTAGTTGGTCATAAAATGAAATCAATTGATTGATACACGTCTATCTTTTATAATCTATGATCTAAGAGCATCTCCGATGCTTAGAACGAAAAGCTTTATAAATTATTTTAGGTGGGTTCTATTTGACTTCTTTTTACTACTTGTGCGCATTAATGAATATTTTTCGGGTGAAAAAACGTCGCTCACTCATTGGTGTTCACAGTGGCATACCAACGTCGGTGTCGACGCCGTTGTTGGTATGTGAACACCTGCCGAAAAATCGATGGACGGCGTTAAGATTTAACACTTTTTATATAGAGCGTCACCACATCGGTGTTCGTTGTGGAACACCAACGTCATCGTGATCGACGTTGGTGTTCCACAAGCGAACATCGATGATCGACTTCACTATATAAAAAATCATGTAATGCCCGAAGTAATTTTTTCGTCTGAAGTAGTAAATGGAGTCTGAAGTAGTAAATAGAAGTCCAAATAGAAGCCACTTATTTTAAAGCTTTAACAAAAGCTTTTTACCATTGTTGGGTGAAAGATTTGGCAAAGCTTTTTGCAAAAGCTTCAAATCCACAAACCGGTTGATTGTCTGTCACCTAGATAATTTGATTTTGTCTTTTTCTTTCTTTGTGTTTGCTTTTTTCTTTTTCTTTTTTTTATTATTTATTTGTTCCTTTGTGTTTGCTTATTTTTCATTTGTATTTTTTTTTAATACAAATGAAAAATATTTAATGTATTGTCAAAGCTTTTCATCAAACTGTTAATAATGTCTTCATATTGTCCTTGATCATTAATATTTAATGTATTGTCAAAGCTTAAATATTCAATTTCTATGCCTTGGAATTTGTGTATTTTAACTTCGTTTATTTCATCTACAAACTGATTTTTTGTTGTTAGCAAAGCCCTGTTTATGTTTTGAGATATATTTGTTGAACATGTATTAAGGTTGGGGTAAACCACATTAATTAATTCTTCAAGAGCGTTATCTTCATTTTGGATATCAAGGATTAATTATTGACACAGGGAGGCTGACATCTGCACTATATTTATCTTGAAGTGTTCCATTACCAATCTGGAGTAAATAGTCTGCAAACTGAGGATCATGCAAAGCCCTCATATTCTCAGTAAGTTGAAATTTTTCTAGTTTTGACCACAACCTTGAACTGATAATTGAAGAAAGGATAGTTTCATTCATTGTTGCTTGTTTAACCACATGTAATGTTTGCCTAAAATCTCCTCCCAAAACAACTATTTTTCCACCAAATATTTTTGTTGTTTCCATTAGATCTTGTAATAAATCATCTAAGGCTTCAACAGCATGACGCATAGCCATGGCCCATGGGGGCTTCATCCCAAATAATTAGTTTGCATTCCTTTAATAGATGAGCAAGGGCACTTTGTTTACTGACTTTACATGTTGGTCCTTCTTTGTAATCTAAGGGAATTTTAAACCGTGAATGTGCGGTTCGACCACCTGGTAGGATTGAAGCTGCAATCCCAGAGGTAGCAGTAGCTAAGGCTATATAACCTTTGGATCGTATTTCTGCCAAGAGTGCTCTGTACAGAAAGGTTTTCCCGGTACCACCAGGTAGAGCTGTTAACGAGCCGAGTCGAGCCGAGTATTGGTGGTTCGAACTCGAGCTCGTTTAGCTCACGAGCTCGTTCGAGCTCGTTCGTTTGTTAAACGAACAAAAAATTATGTTCGAGCTCGGCTCGTTTAAAAGATGAAATGTTCGAGCTCGGCTCGTTAAACATATTTTTTGTCTTTTGGCTCGAGTTTGGCTCGAATTCGGCTCGAGTTCGGTTCATTAACAAGTTAGACATTAAAATTACATATATTACACAACTAAAATTACTATAAAAATATCTAAATATTATATAAATTCAATCTGTAATATCTATTAAATGAATGAATGAATTATCCTCTTTTGAGTCAGGATTACTGTAAATTGATGTATTTATATAAGCACGTTCGCGAACATAATCGAACGTTCGCGAACCAAGCTCGTGTTCGTTCGTCAAGCAAATGAGCCTACAATCATGTTCGAGCTCGGCTCGTTAAAACTAACGAACAAACGATCACTTAACATTAACATGGCGAAATAACACGAGAACGTTTCACGAGCGGCTATTTCTGTTAACAAAGATTACCACTGGCAGGGCCGTCAACAAAGAAGGCCCCATTCCCACCATTATATATTCTTTGAATTATTAGGCTTAAAATTGCTTTCTGTTTTTTTATTTAATTTATGTATTGATAGTAAATCATTATGGGACACCTGTATATTTTTCTCTCTTAAGAGTTCTTTAGTTAAATCATTAGACTTGTCATAAAGTAATGTTTCATTTATTATGCCATAATTTCTTATATGTTTACCCATTGATTCAAGAAATTGATTAATTTGCTCCAAGACCTTGATACGAATTGCGTGTGAAGTAAGTTCACTATTTCTGTTGTAATCTTCAGATAAGTTGTTTTCAAACTGTAGCCACAGTTTTCTAGGATCATTTGGGCATGAATATACAAGAATGCTAGCAAAAAGACGTCTTAATTCATATGGCATGTTAAAAAGAGAAGCTTCTTCTAAGCAAATTTCGTGACTATTATCATCTTGTAATAAACCACGATTTAATGCAGCCTCCCTAAAAGAATTACTTTTAATTTCATTATAAATCAGCAAGTGGTCATATGACTGTGGGCATCTTATGTTGTTTAGTAACATTCTCATATAATATCTTTCTCCTTCGGAAGGATGTGCACTAACTATCCTTCCTATTGATTCACCTTTTTCCCTAAGTTTCCACCGTTTCTCATTTCATAACCAAACAAAGTGGTCAGGAAATTCAGCATAAGTACAGTTTAATTATTTTGCATTCAATGATGTTTTATTCATATAAAAAAACTCTGTTAACATTGTTTTACGTTGTATTGGATTGTTTAATACATCTGTTAATTTTTGTTTTCTTTTGAATACAACAGGTTGATAATTTTCTAAATGTAGAGGAAGTCTAACAATAAAGGAGTTTCATGTCACTTGTTGGAAACCTAAAATTCTCCATAATGCTTGTAGCGAGAAACCAGCGCCACGAAACAAAATGCTCGATCTCATCTATTGTTTCACTGTTACATTCTCCGGACACCCTATAAAGGATTTTGTCGTTACCTTTACATATGTATTTGTATATGTATTTGACTGCTTTAATGGTTGAACAGATTTTTAGATTGATATGGCAGTCATATTTGGCAACTAAATAAGGTGGATAAACAACCACCCATCTATTATCAAGATAAATGCCCCTAACCTTGGCTAGCTTTCCATCATTTCGACGCCTATATTTAGGATAAGCATCATTTGATTGTGTTGTTTCTTCACAAAATTCTTTAGGATATGAGCTTCTACAACCAGTTTTTGTTTTCATACATACATTGGATGGGTTAAGGTCTCCACATGGACCATGCATCATATGGTTAACCACCAATGCATAAAGGTAAGGTTGTAGATTCTTATAAGGTATTTCTGCTGAAACAAGTTTATCATAATCTTCAGGTCTATAAAGTTTAAATTTAGGTTTTAATATAAGCAGAAAATGTGCATGTGGTAATCCTCTTTTTTGATATTCAATAACATATGTATATGCTGCAACCTCACCGGAACAATGTTTTTTAAACATTTCAGACTTTATTTCTTCTAGTTTAGCATGAAAAAGTCGCACAATAAGGTTGGGTCTATTTTGTGTTTCTTCTGAACTAAGCATGTGTTGTTTTATCTCCGGCCAATTAGTGTTGCAAGTTATTGTTAAAAACAAATCTGGTTTACCATATTTTTGTACCAATGCCATGCCATCCATGTATTTTCGCCTCATATGTCTAGGACCATTAGTAAAACTTCTTTGGCGATAAGATAATGCGCCGCCTATTTGCCACGAATCTGTTTCCCCAGATGCAATCGCATCAGCAATCCCTTGTAAATATTCTTGTCTTATTTCTTTTTGTTGTGCTCTATAAAAGTCTAAACGTTGTGTCTCTAGTTTAACGTACATGTCGACATCGAATTGCTGTAACAACCGACCAAAACGTAAGATGTATGACTCATCATTATCCCTTATTTGGAATTTGTAGGAATAATACTCCCTCACCGACACAAAGCTGTTATCCTCTACAAATTCAGTCATAACTGAAAAAGTAAAGTAAGCATTAGTGTATGAACTAATTGGATAAATTTATAAGGTATGGACAGGTTAAACGCTTAAGAAATAGGAATTCACCTGTTTGTTCATTTCCTAAGAGTTCATCAGCAGTTTCTACAACCAAAGGATTCATATTTGTGTTTTGATTATTTCTTTTGCGTTTCTTTTATTGAAGTTTAAGACCATTTTTTTCTATGCCTTGATGCCAACCCATTTCTCCATATGGAAAAAGTAAAGGATATTGCAATGGGTCGTAACATGCAAAGTAATAGTTTATGGATTTTGAGGTTCCACTTTGGGTGTAAACCCTGATATTTCTTTTACAAGATGTTTCATCATTCATGGATTCATTTAGTATTGCACTAACTTGCTCAACAGTGGGTTTGTTATATACCTTTTGGTTAAGGGCAGGATTGGAATGTAAGAAGATATACTTAGTTTCTATGTTAGGAACATGTCTTAAGCTACGGAAAAAGCGTGCATACGGATTTTGTTCAATAACTTCTAGTAATATTTGGAGTACACTTTCAGATAACCTTGAACAGACCTCTATTCTATTTGCTACCTCATAGGCGGTATCGTAGAAGTAAAGCTGCAAATTTTGTTTATTGCCTACACCAGGAATCAAATCATTTAAGAAATGGTAGACCTGCCCCTGCACCCTAAAAGTGTACACACCTCTGTTTCTTTTTGATAAATCTTTATCATATCTTACGCCTAGAGAGGTAAAAGCTAGGTGATTATTATACGTTCGTATTGAAGCTCTAAACAACTTAGCATCAACCCAGTTTCTGTCAACAAAGACTTCAACACATCAGGAATAACATTACATTTTAGTGTTATATCTCCGTCGGAGCAACAAAAGTTTGTAGTTTCATGTTGAATTTTTTTTGCTCCACAATACGGGCAATCATTTTGATGTTTAAGCTCAATAATACCAGTAGCAATGTTGCTTAACAATTGCAAACCAGTATTAGACTTTTGTTTTGTCAAGGTTGAATTATTAAGAACCACATGATGTTTGTTTTTTTTTTTCCAATTTAATATAGCTTCTTGTCTGTAGGCTTTTGTTTTTTTTTTTTGTGAGGAAGGTATGGTGACAAGGTAAAGTCGAATTGGGAAGTCACAGTAATGTATCACGATTAACCGTACAAATTGAATGGGTAATGAGTAGATTTGTTGAAGGGTCAGTAGGAGCAACAAAGTCGCCTAGGTGACATGGCTAGGAAGTGGAAACAACATTTTCTATTTGATTATCTAAAGGCATAATAATTTCATCATCCTGTAAATAACTATAACTTAATAAAAAAGGGCTGCACTTTGCTGGTTTTTTAGAACGCATTTTGTAAAAAATGAAGAGCAAAGAACAGAGAAACAGAGAAGTGGAATTCCTAAACAGAACCCAAACAAATACAAAGCTTAAGAAAAATTGTTTGCAAAGTAGTGGGAAAATCAGAAAGTTAAAATGAGAACATTAATAGCTATAGAACATGTATGAAAGCAACAGGAAAGTACCTTACTTGAAATAGGCGCAACACTTTTACTTTTCAAAGTTCCAATAGTTCCACAACAGAGCTGTAGGGTAAAGAATATTTGGTTAGTACAACTGAACTTAAAAAGATGAAACACACAATAAGGGTATATATGTAACAGGTATTTAAAGTATTTAAAGACAGTATGATGCAATTGTTTTGCATATGAACATAATGATAATGGGAGTTATGACAAAGTACAATTTAAGTGATGAGGAAGGTATATAGGCATAAGAGATTGAAATTTGAACAACAACAAGTGGAAAGTGCAGTAAAAAGGAGAGCAACAGAGAAGAAATGGTGGAAATTAAATATATTATAATGGAAGACAATCATAACATAACTGTTAGGGAAAAATGTTTGATAAAGAAAGTGATCTCATTAAGATGAAATGGTATACTAAAGAAGGTTAACGTAGCTACACAAAACAAATGGTTTGATAAAAAATCGGTGCACAACAGCTAAACATAATTTTTATAATAGAAGTCAAGCTATAGCAAAAGGCATTATATTAAAGAAGCTTAACATAGCTACACAAAACAAATGGTTTGATAAAAAAGCGCTGCACAACAGGTAAAAAGAATTTTTATAATGGAAGACAAGCCATAGCAAAAGGCAGATCAACATTTACTTCTTAAAACTTAATATCATTTAAATACCAGTATATAACAAGCCTACTATTGTTATATATGCCATTAGTTTATATTGGTAGCTGTAGCTTTAGTTTACTGGTTAGTATTGAAGAACATTAATCAAGAACCCGAAAATTACATTCGCAGAATAACAGCAATGAAAGGATACAATAGAAATTCAATATAAATAGTAGTTGGTTGATTCCTCCCTTTAAGATTTTAACTGGTATCTGTGTAACTCTACTGATGTTCTGATTTTAAATAGAAATATCATATGTTTTTACTGAAAAATGACTCATAATGTTATAAGCTGATGAAAAGGCACTGATTTTGTTTTACAGGCATTAACTAAGAACAAATCTGAGAATAACGTGCAGAAAATATATAAACATAACAAATATAGCAAATCACGTAGATACAAAACTGAAGAATTAATAGCATATCATGGTAAACAATAAGAATATATATACCTTTGGTATTATCAGGCAACAACAACACTTCAGTTATTGCACCAACTTCTCATGCATTTATTTCGCTCGACAAATTCTGATGTTTAGGTGGAAATAATGTTAGAAATAGAGAAGCAGTTAAATAGAGGATAAAATCACCGTGAATCATCCGATTGACAGCTAAATAAGCAGTAGGATTTAGTAGATGAACATTAAGTATAACAGCTGTGTTAACATCTAACCTTACAAAGATTGAGGCTTAAATCTAACGGCTAGGGTAAAAAAATCTTTCATCGGTGGAAGAAACATTCCAATTGATTCTGAATCTTGAAGACTTTATAAGCCCCCGCCAGCTTTCTTTGTCTGCATCGTACAACATGCAATGATAGTCTACTGATAACGGAAAAATTCACCGTTATTTTTATAACTTTTCAACCCGTTTCTGATATCATTTCGAGTATTTTTATATCAGTTCGAGTCATTAATTCCTATGTTTCATCTAAATATGTTAGTAGTAGTTATTATATAAAATATCGTATTTTTAGCGTGTTTTTTATAGTTTTGTACCGGTTTAGTAACGGTGTGTAAATGTCGGATTTACGTTTGGTATTTTGGTGGTTTATTGCGGAATTATAGGTTAACCAAAATCCCGAGTAACGACACGTTTTGAGGCTTAAAAGAGGTGTTTATGGGGATATAAGAGTGTGTGCAAGAGCAAAGGTCAAGTGGATCGGTGGTTCGTAGTATCACTATCGAATTATATCTTCGACGAATAAATGGCCCATCAAAAACGCATTTTCTGAAGAAGTGTCCTTCATGAAAGTTGTAGATCTTTGAAAGAGCTTTCCAACGCACTTTGAATCACGTCAATCGGATGTCTGCAACTCAAGTTATGGCCATTTTACTGAACTGCGATCTTGTGTAGGCGAATTTTGTGATTCGGATATTTGGAATAGTGCCGGATCGATCCAGGATTTCACCGGATCGATCCGGTAGTTGAAATTATCAGAGATTGCACATGCTAGATCAACTTGATGGCTAGGTTCATCATTTCTTTCGGCCATATGCATATATATATATATATATATATATATATATATATATATATATATATATATATATATATCTTATCCTATATATACCACCAATCTCCATACACAAAAGGGAGCCCCCTTCTCTTCTTCCTTCTCTTCTGCATCTTCTTCTTCCCCCTCTTCATCGTCCATCACCATCTTTCTTTTTGATTTTTTTTTGTGTTTTGTTGTGATATATATATATATATATATATATATATATATATATAGATATATATATATATCTCTTTCCATCATCTTCCATTTTTACCATCTTCATCTTTTTCTTCATTGATCACCATCTTCATCTTTTTCTTCATCGTTGATCACCATCTTCATCTTTTTCTTCATCGTTGATCATCATCTTCATCATCTTTCTTTTTGTGTTGTTTTGTTGAGATATATAGATATATATATATAGAGAGATCTCTTTCCATCTTCTTTCATCTTCTTTTGGGCCGCATATATATACTATATATATATATACTAGTGAGTTCCGGCCGTGCAAGGCGCAATGAAGCTACTCTACTGGCGAAGTCTATAGAGCAACAGCAATTAAGGAATGTAGATGAACAAATACTTGTTTCTAAAGGAGTAATTTTACATATGGTCACAAGAGAAGTTGAAGCATAGATGTTCCATTGTCAATACAATATTATTTATACCTCTAACCATCGGAGTAAGCCATAGAAAAGTAAAGAATTCACAGCAAGAAATAAGCAATTTAGTGCAAGATGATTGAAGAAAGCACCATACATAATCTCGATTCATGAAATTGATACAAAATGGTCTGTATTACCAGGCACTGCACGTAACAGAACGTGTAATGCTTTGTAATACGTTATCAAACATGTAGCAAAATACGATGGAGAATATTTTTTCCCTACAAGCAAAAAGCAACATTGTATATATCATGAATTGCCTACTTCTGCTCTAGTTGGTCCCTGTTCTTTTTGACAGTACCTTGTTCACTCTCAACATACACAGGTGTTGCCTGAATAATAGTAGATTTCTGAGAGTCACCGATTGTACCTTTTTTTGCTTTCTCAAACTTTACAACCGAAGAAACAAAGTCCGTGTTCCTTTTACCGAGATAGGGTGGGGTTCGAATTTTGTCCAAGAAGCTGTTCACAAATTAAAGAGAAGTAAAGAATTATCAAATTCACAAAATTTAACTATCAAAGCGTTAAAAGCAAAAGAGAAGTAAAGAATTATCAAGTTCTGAGAGAACAACAATAGAGAATAGAGAACAAAATCGATTAGGGATAATTCTCTGTGACCTCATTATTTTTCAGCTTTATAGTTTCGATTTTCTTTGTTGTAAATCCTCAGATTTGCAGCCTCATTTTTGTTGTGTTTAAGCTTCAATTTTCTGCTCAAAACCATATCAAACATCATTAATTTCGGCTCAAACATCACAAATTTCCTAGCATCTCATTCCTCTCAAACAACTATGTCATCATAACAAAATGATGCAGACCAGGCTCGATTCTGCTGAAGAACATCCAAATTTCATTCCTACAATATAGGAATCGGGAGAAAACAAAGCGAGGTCCCAATCGTGTTGAACACCAAACTTTTTCAAGGCAAAGGAAGAACGCACAGCCAATTCGGTTTTACGCATTAATCAGGACATCGTCTCATTATCCGTTGAACCACAAAACACGTCGATTGCAACAATTCTCACTTCTTGCAATTGCATCATGAAGGCTAGATTGAATACTTCTAAGATGAGGAAGAATCTTACCTCGAAAAAAGATCGTCGTAGCGATTTTCTCGAGTGCCGGCATTGCTAGAATATTGTTCCATAAACATATGTTCCTCATCAAACGAACCGAGATTCCGAACTTGTATCTTTGAAGCTCAAGTGCGGCATTCGGTACAATGTTTAGTATCACATTGTTCCGTGTTGGTAATCGCACACAAAAATTTCCATTAGAACAAGATCTTAGGGAAACACAATATATCTATACCGGACCGATACATGAAGCGAAGCGAGTCATCCTAGAAATCCAAACCGTGACGGACCCACTACAAACCGTATCTATACCGGACCGATACATGAAACGAAGCGAGGCAACCTACAAATCCAAACCGTGACGGACCCACTACAAACCGTCTGCAATAGATATGCTACTCGGATAACAAGTCGAACTCGAGCTTTTGAAGCTGAATCAAATGCTCATAAGCTTTATCAAGTTTTTTAATATTATACACATACACACATGAAAGAAGAATTGCTTTTGTTCATTATATATATATATATATATACACACACACACACACACCTGATGTCTACATTACACCACCTGGTGCTTATATTACACGGACAAAGAGATGAAGTAATTTATTAATGATGAACTATACATTTTTGCTTTAAAAAGAGATGTTTGTTCACCGTTCATTGGGTAAGCAATCTACTTTTCGATTCGCAACTGAAATGTTTGTTTTGTTAGGCCACCCGTCGAACATTAATCCCATATATTCAATCCCCAACAGAGCCAAATGAAAATTAGTTCAGAAATTTGCACACAAAAATTAAGCCAAATCATACTCATGGTCAAACATATACTTGAGACAAAATAGACATTCATAGACAATTGAATTCTAAAGCAACTTGTGATTGAAATCAAATTTACCTCCGGGATCATTTGCTAAAAAATCGATTCTCAAAGAACTACCATAGCTTCTACAAAAATCATCACCACCTGGCCCAATTGCCGTGAATCCTCTTTCTCGTGGGATAAGATTTCACCTACGAAAAACACAAGCGCATGACACAATTGATTAGATAGATTGCTAGTGCCTAAGATCCATTGGAATTAGTTGTCTTGTTATGTTGCATTCAAAATCCACAAAAATTTATATCCTCAACAAACAATGTCGTTAATTCTCAACGAGAGACAAAAGAAAAGCGTTGTTAAAGGCACCACAATTGATCTACTTTTGGGACACCACAGTGAGGTTCAACCCCAAGAAAAATCGAATATAAGGTCAACATCGACTTTGCATAGGTCGAATATCCATTTTCGGCCTCTGCAAAATCGAACCTACCCCAAAGTGTGGTGCCACGGTAAATTCATTGTGGTGACCTTAACAAGAGCCCTAAGAAATTGGGATTATATTCAAACTAAAATCGAAACTAAATTGCTAAAGCTATAAAGACAAAGGTAATAATTAAAGCCCAAAAAGAAAGCAAGGCCATCAAAAATTACCTTCGATCCAGAGAAAGCCACTCATCCGTAGAATCATCATCAGAATAAAGGTGCCTCCAATAGCTACATTTGTGGTGTCTGGTCCTACTCTTCCTTCTTTCTTTGAAGCTTCGAAAACAAATATAAACATAAACAATGAGAAACCCATGTTATCCCAATTTCTCCTTCAATTGTATATTTCGTGAGTTAAAAAAAGGATATACATGTAATAAGAAAGCAAAAGGGTAAATTATTGGGCAAGCAGGCACCCTAGAAGAAGTAGATTACAATACAATCGATCAATACCATCGTAAGAGGGTGGTGCAGCGGCGTTGAGTGAATGGAGAAGAAGCAACTCCACGATCTGCAAATGAATGCCTAACAAATTTGAATCGATTATTAAACAGATATTTGATATTTAGGATAAAATCGAGACCGATTGCTCGATCAAAAAGTGTTGAACCGATTCGGCAAAGACAGTATGGACGTCAAATCCCAACAAATGTTCAAACTTGTGCTTTAACCATCGATGAAGAAGAAAGCATGGAAATTTTGAGATCTATCGGCCTTTGTCACGAAAGTGATGGGGATGAAAGAACACGACGCATTATACATACGATGGATGAAATCGTCGGTGAGATTGCAGCCCCACCTCTAAACGTCAAACCGGTGATTTCTACGGTGGAGATCGAAGAACCCACGGTCGGCGGTGGAGAGAAGACAAGTGCGGTGGGTGTTGTCCGTTCTCTCTGCACCAATTCGTCAAGTAATACAACAAAATTCCAGGCATTTGACAATTGATGAGCATGAGGTTTCTAACTTTGAGAATCGTGTGAAGAAACTTTGACGGCGAGAGCGAGAAGATGAAGAGGAGACAAACTCCAAAAGCGCCCCCTGAGGCGTGGGAGAGCGGTGAACGTAAATCGCCGCCGCCGCAGGTACACAATACTCCATCTTGAAAGAAAACTCTGGCAACCCTTCCTAATGTTTTGATTTTGTTGCTGGGCTTAAGGGCTGAAAGAAAGAAAACTGGGTCGGGGAAAAAAAGCCCAAACGAAAAAAAAATGCTGAAAACCGGTCGACGTGGCCATTTCCTTGAATTTTTCTTCTCTTTTCTTATAGAGAAGGATATATATATATATATATATATGTATTTGTTTTTATATAAATTAGTTGAAATACCGTTGTAATAGTATAATTATCAACAGTTCGTTGTTTCGATCTTTTATTTACTTTTACGCATTTTACTTTTACGCATTTTATTTACGCACTTATATATATACTTATATATTTATATATATATATACGCATTTACTTACGTATTTACTTTTACGCACTTATATATATAGTATATTTATTTTTATGCACTTATATATAGCTATATAACTATATATCTATATATATAAATATATATATGTACTTATAAAAAAATGAATTCGCTTTTACTTTCCGTTGTTAATATAATTTCCGTTAATCATTCCGTTATTATCGCCAAAATGAATAGCTAAACGTCGTATAGTCGAATTATGTAAAACGAGTAAAAAGCATACAAGGGGATTAAGCGGGAGTTGTGTAGCGCGTAAAATAATGTTTTAATGAGTAATCCACGCCCTAAAACTTAATCAACGCGTCTTTGAATTAAGCGATCATTTAGTTCTTCATCACACATATCGAACCTATAAATGTATTTTGCGGTGAGATGTGGGAAAAGGGGTTTCGGGATCGTTGCGTAGATTCGGCCTAGTTGTTAGGACCGTTTCCAATACAGAGGTTTGTCATCGTTGTTCGAGCGACTTTAAGAGCGTAATCATGTTAGGTTAATCGGTTTTCTAAAGGGAAAATTAATTAACTTCACATAGGGTGTTGAGTGAGAGTTGTTCAGATCTTAACACCAGAATTAGGAGTTGGCACCCGTGGATGTCGTTAAAATTACTGTGGAAAGGAAGGTTGGTTAATACATGCTCCTTGTCAAGTCTTCCCTTAGGGGTAAAAATAACTCGTTGGATCATAATTCGGCTATACCTTTTAATAACTAGAACTACAAACGTTAGTTAATTTGTACTTTTGCACTAGTATAAAAACTCTCCACCACAATCTTGACCTAAACCAAGTTCTACGTCGACTTTGGTACTTAAACGTTGTTCCCTGTGGATTCGACCTTGCTATCACTATACTACTGTTGATTCGATACTCGCCGGTTAAAGTTAGCGATTAGTTATTTTGCTATCAAGAATTTTTGGCGCCGTTGCCGGGAATACTACGTTTGATATCTTGTAAGTTGACCGAAAGCCTGGCTTAGTCGTTTTTTTAAGTTTTTGTTATCAAGTTTTTCGTAGATAGGTTTTGTTCCTACTGTTTCCATATCCTTTCTGTTTCTTAAAAAAAAAAAAATCGAGGAACACGTTTCAATCATCGAGGTTGGGTGATGGATTCTCGGTGAATTCCACTCATGAAGCATAAGGAATAAAAAATCCGAAACCTCGTGATTTAGGTGTTGGTGTTAAATCTTGGTTTATGACTCAAGCTCTAAAGAACCTCTCATCGAACCCATCGAAGAAATGAAAGCTTACGACGTCATTGAAGCGATCGGCGCCGAGGAGAAATCCTAGTCGCTAGTCCGAACCCTTTGTTTGAAGAAAGAGAGACATTAGAAAGATCACTTTCTAATTCCTCTGCAGAAATGGACGATATAATAACTAGAAAAAACGGTAAGGATCCCAGTGATGAAGGACTCTACAGGGCAAACCTCAACCACTCTTGGTGGTAATGCAACGATACCTTTGCAAACTCCACCGAGGACCCCTCGTCATGAACCACTGAGAGAAGACAACACAGGGCTACGTCAGTTGGGATCTGCACAGTTTAATCAGAGGCCAGGGATTGGACAATACAGAGTAGGACAAGATGCTCAGGATACACAGGACTTCAGACCCGAATTAGACCAAGAAACGGTAAATCGAGTACTTCGGATGCTAGAGATGCAAGGAAATCAACAGGGGTTCCAAAACCCGTATAACCCGTATAATCTACCCCCTCAGCAGCCGGTTTATCAGCAATACATGGCTCAGCAAGCATAGGGACTGAGGGTTTGTCGAGATTATGTCACTACCCCACAGGAAGTTATAGGGCATAACCCAATTAGGGTACCCCCAATTAATGCAAATAACATGGATATTAAGCAAAATATTTTGAACATGTTAGGGGAACATGCCTTGTTCCATGGGAAGTCGATCGAGAACCCGAGCGAATTTTTCGGATCACTTTCTCAGGATCGTGGGACAATGAAATATAACGGGGTGAGTGATGAGGCGGTAAAATTAATAGTTTTTCCGTTTGCATTAAGAGGAGTGCTAAGGATTGGTACGACTCTTTACCAAATGACTCGTTACATACGTGGTTTAAGCGAGTATTCCTGAAAAAGTACTTCCCTCCGGCAAAGATTTTAGATCTGAAAGAAGAAATCTCTTCGTTTGATGGTCTCGAGGGAGAGACACTAAAAGAGACTTATGAGAGATTCAGGGGGTTGCTGAAGAGATGCCCTCCACACGGTTTCTCTACGGTGGAGCAAGTCATTATATTATTCAGGGCCTTAGAGCCGATGGACCAAAACAAGCTGAATGCTGCAAGCGGCGGAGATATTATGAATCTACCACCAGAACAAGCAATGAGACGAGATAGAAAATGCGGCGAGATGAGAAGGACAATGGGGATCGAGCGAAGAAGAAGAAAGCCCCAATGGAAAGTGTAAAGTCGCTGAAAGAGGAACTCGATCGAGAATCTGCCATGCATGACAAGATGCAAGAAATGGTACTAAAGATGGACCGAATGGAGTCAGAAAGAAAGAAGACACATCAGTGCCAACTCTGTGGAGGTGGACATTACGCCATAGAATGTGCATCATTGAAAAATCCACTTATCCACAAATGATTGACACCTACTCGACGGTACAACAACGCAATCGCAATCGGAATGACCAGCGAATGAATGTCTATGCGACGATGGACGAGATGGATATGAATCGCCCAAGAGGTTGGCAAACAGCAGTGGAATCAAAACTTTAATAATCATCAAGGGCCACAATTGGATTATGGTATGAATGATGGTTCACAACAATATGATGTGAATTATGTTGGACAAGGTTGGAATCAGAAGCGAATCGAAGTGGAATAGAAACAATAATCGAATCAAGACTTTAGGCAAAACCAAAGCTCATACAACCGACCTTGGAATGAGAATCCCTGAACCGAGTTCATACGTAATCAAAACCGAGGCTATTATCGAATAATCGAATCCACGCCTCGATCCACAAGGCGGACAAAATCAAAATCGAGTTCATATTGGAATCAAAATCAAAGTGGAATCGAGAATCGAAGTCAACAAAACAATCGAATCGGCAAGTGAGCCGACCATCTTTGAGAAGTAATAATTCGGGCACTATCAAAGATCAAGCGCTTCATCCGCACGAGAATACTCAAAGCAATCAGCAACCAAACAATTCGTGTTCAAAAGATGGCCTTTGAGATACTCCTGGAGAAATTAGACAGAATGTTTTGAGTTAAATAAGAATGCTATAGAACAAAAAGTGGTCACACATTCGCCATTCGAAACTTGGAGACCCAAGTAGGTCAAATAACCGACACTCAAGACAAATCTAAGTGGTGGACTCGAGTAACACTGAAAGGAACCCAAAGGATGTGAATCTGTGTTCACACGAAGTGGTAAAGAGGTCGGAAAGAAAGAATTGTGGGTCAAGAGGCGTAAAACCGAGAAAGCCGAGAAAGAGAAAGCGGGTGGACTGTGAAGGAGCTATGTATGGTGAAGTCGAGATCGAAGATTTAGAGACGGCAATATCAAGCGAGAGAATGGAAGCAATGAGGAAAGAATTGGAAGCCACGAAAAAGGCTTTGGTGAGGCAAATAAGAAAGCATTGGAAGGCAAAGACCGAAGAAAGACTATGTGGTCTTGGACATCAAAGAAGAAGAAGCCTCACCGCCTAAAGAAAGAGGAAAGAAAGCAGCAATTCCTCCTCCTCCCCCGATTTTGATGTTAATACTTTACCCTATCCTCCTAAGGGAAACAGAGAAGGACATCGACCTGTGGTCGTGCAAAATTTCTGAATCTTTTAAGGAAGGTAGAGATGAATATTCCCTATTAGAGGCAATTTTGAGCATTCCCCATACTTTAAGTTTTTGAAAGGAATGTTGTCAAGTAAGGAGAAGATGCAACAGATGGTGCATTTGAGTGAAGAATGTTCGCAATCTTTGAAAATAAGATACCTCCCAATTTGAGGATAGAGGTAGCTTTACCATCCCAATTACCATTGAGAAACTGTGTTTAAAAATGTGCTATGTGATCTAGGGGCTTCGTGAGCTCGATGCCAGAGGAGTTTATGAGAAATTGGGATTGGGAGCGTTAGAGCCAACTGGAATGACCTTACAGATGGCGGATAGGTCTCATAGAAACCTCAGGTAGTGAAGATGTGTTGGTACAGGTAGACAAGTTTGTTTTCCCCGTTGACTTTGTAGTCTTAGATATGGATATGGATTCTAAAACCCCACTTTTGTTAGGTCGACCTTTCTTGAACACAGGAGAGACCTTGATAGACGTTAAGAGGGGAGAGATTATACTACGAGTCGGGAAAGAGAGTGTAGCCATAAATGTGTATAAGGCAATGAAGCATCCTAATGATGAAAAGAGTGATTGTTTTTCTGTTGATGCTATATATCCTTGTATTCGAGCACACTAAACTGCGCAGGATACCAAGAACCAATGGAAGAATGCTTGATGAAGTCAAGCACCGCAGAGGATGATGATCCACAAATGAGGTTTGTGTATATCATTTGGAGGCAACTCCTTTTGTCGATATAAGTCGGAATAAGAAGCTAGAGCTCGGTTTGGTCGGGCAAGTCGCCAAAGCCGTCAATCGAGGAACCACCTCATCGATCTCAGAGTGAAGCCACTTCCTAAGCATTTAAAGTATGTGTTTTAGAACTGATGAATTACTTCCTCTTATTGTTTCGCTCTGCACTAACCGTTTTGCGAGGAAGCTAAGTTGATCCACGTTACGAAAAAACACAAAAGGCCTTCGGATGGAAGATGGTTGACATAAAAGGATCGCAGGCGGATATCTCGCAAGCACAAGATCATTCGGAAGAAGATGCCAAGCCGGTCGAGGCGATTTTGAGAGACGACTAAACCCACATATGCAAGAGGTGGTAAGGAAAGACGTGGTGAAGATGCTCGAGTTAGGGATAATCTACGCAATCTCCGACAGTGAATGGGTGAGCCCTACACAAGTCGTGCCTAAGAAAGGAGGCATCACAGTTGAGCTTAATGAAAAAGGTGTGCCTATTCCTACTCGTTTAGTTACTGGTCACAGGGTTTGTATTGATTTTCGCATGCTAAATGATAAGACTAGGAAAGATCATTTTCCCCTACCCTTTATTGATCAAATGCTAGAACGTCTAAGTGGTCATGCATTTTACTGTTTTTTGGATGGTTTTAGTGGCTATTATCAAATTCACATCGATATACATGACCAGGATAAAACTACTTTCACGTGTCCGTATGGCACCTTTGCATTTAGAAGAATGCCGTTTGGGTTGTGTAATGCACCTGCGACATTCCAACGATGCATGATGGCCATCTTTGCTGATATGATAGAGCATTTTATGGAAGTTTTTATGGATGACTTTAGTGTTTTTGGTAATACTTTTGATGAATGTTTGTCGAACATTGATAAGGTGCTGCTTGCGTTGTGAAGAGACAAACTTGGTTTTAAATTGGGAAAAGTGTCATTTCATGGTAAGCGAGGGAATTGTTTTAGGACATAAGGTATCGGGGAAAGGAATAGAGGTCGATAGAGCAAAAATAGAGGTAATTTCTAAGCTTCCTATGCCTACAAATCTGAAGACTCTACGTTCGTTCTTGGGACATGCGGTGTTTTTATCGTAGATTCATTCCGAGTTTTTCCCACATTGCTAGACCTCTTACTCTTCAATTGATGAAGGAGCCCCTGTGTTTTTGATGCGGCATGCCCAGATGCTTTTCAACCCTTAAGAAACTTCTTACTTGGCTCCTATCTTAGTAGCTTTGATTGGTCTAAAGGGTTCAAGTGATGTGATGCAAGTGATTATGCCGTAGAGAGTGTCCTAGGTCGGAAGATTGACAAGTTGTTTCGCCCTATCTACTATGCGAGTCATACCATGAACTCGGCTCAACAAAAGTATGCCACAACCGAAAAAGAACTTTTAGTTGTTGTTTTGCTTTCGATAAGTTCGGTCATACTTGGTTGGATCGAAAGTCATAGTTCACACCGACCATCTTTGCGTTGAGATATCTATTTGCCAAGAAGGATGCAAAACCACGCTTGTTAAGATGGATTTTACTACTTCAAGAGTTCGACGTAGAAATTAAGAATCGAAAGGGGTGTGAGAACGTAGTAGTCGACCACCTCAAAGTAGGATGGAGCAGGAGACAAGAAACACTCTATTAGGGTTGAAATTGATGATCATTCGGGATGAAGCGGTTGTTAAGTAGTGGATACGATGCTCCCGGTTAAGAGAGGAAACTTCTGCAGAGAGGAAAGAATGGGAACCCTTGGTATGCACCTTTTGTTAATTATTACGAGTGTGGATTTGTAGATCCCGAGTTTGATGAAAACCAGGAAAAAGAATTTTTATAGTGAGGTGAACCGATATGTGTGGGAAGATCCCTTACTTTTTAGGCTATGTCTTGATGGAATCTCGAGAAGATGTGTTGATAGCGGTGAGATAGTGAGTATTCTCTCGTTCTCGCCATGATAAAGAGGCCGGTGGCCACACTCGAGGCGAGAGAACGACATTAAAGGTGTTACAAAGTGGGTTCTATTGGCCTACTATTTTCAAGGATGCATATGCTTATGTTAAGATGTGTGACGCCTGTCAACGCTCAGGAAGGATTTCCAGGAGAAATGAGATGCCCCAGAAACCGATATTAGTGTGTGAAGTATTTGATATATGGGGATTAGACTTCATGGGACCATATCCGTCTTCTTTTGGGAATCAGTACATTCTTGTCGCTTGTGATTACGTTTCAAAGTGGGTTGAGGCAATTGCTTCACCTACTAACGACAAACATGTAGTCATAAAATTTCTTAAGAAACATATTATATCCCGGTATGGAATACCTCGAGCAATAATCAGTGATAATGGAAGTCACTTTGCTAATAGAGATTTCAATAAGCTTTTAATGAAGTATGGGGTCACTCATAAGTTAGTCTCGCCTACCATCCCAGGACTAGTGGCCAAGTAGAGGTGTCCAATCGAGGAATTAAAAGAATCTTGAGAAGACAGTAAATTCTAACCTTAAGGATTGGTCAAAGAAGTTAGATGATGCGCTTTGGGCACACCGAACTGCGTTCAAGACACCAATAGGTATGTCACCCTACATGCTTGTTTTTGGCAAAGCCTGCCATCTCCCCGTAGAGTTAGAACATAAGGCCTATTGGGCGATTAAGAATTTAAATATGGATGACGCATTAATTGGTGAAAGAAGGATGGCTCAGTTGAACGAGTTAGATGAGTTTCGCCTTCAAGCTTACGATTGTTCGTGAAATATAAGGAAAAGACCAAATTGCTTCATGATAAGTTGATCAAACCTCGTATTTTCAGGCGTAGGTGATGAGGTCCTTTTCTATAATACTCGCCTCCATTTATTTCAAGGCAAACTTAAGTCAAGGTGGTCAGGACCATATACGGTATTACGAGTTTTCGACTCAGGAGCCATCGAGGTAACACATCCGAAGCATGGAACGTTCATCACGAACGGCCTTCGTCTAAAAAGTATAAGAAGTTACCATTCGATGAGGCTCTTGAAATTGTGCATTTGACTGATCCCGAGCCTTGTTAAATCGTTTCTGGATTTCTGTCGAGCCAACGACGTTAAACAAAAGCGCTACCGGGAGGCAGCCCGTTAATAATAATAATAATGATAATTTGAATAAGCTAGTCTCGAATGAAATGTAGAATCTGTATGAAAGATGAACACAAAGCACAACCAAGTCTCAGGATGAATGTTTGAATTTCATTAAGAGGGAATGATTAGGTGGTTATCCGAAAATCCCGATGGAGAAAAAGATAAAAATTCAAATGTATCATTTCTTGGACTTAGGTTATAGAACCCTTGAGGATCTGGGTATAAAAGACTCAATACTCTTTCACACATTTCATTTTATGATCTAGTCTGTTTCAAATTTCTGGTCGTTGTAGTATAGTGGTGAGTATTCCTGCCTTAATAAAATTGTGTGCAATAAAAAATGAAACTAGGAATATTGACATGACTACGATATATGATTATGTGATACTCTACATGATACGTATATGCTTAGATGTTCGTGCTTTACCCGTGTGGGTTATGTTTCCATCTAAAGCGATTATATTGCCTATCGAATTTTTACGACGTGACAGGGCCATTATCTTATTATTCCCATATCCCTATTCGATGTCTTGGAACGAGGACCATGTCCTGTGTTTGCTTTGTTTTGGTTGTTTTCATATAGGGATTCGGACGTGCTTTCATGGCCATTACGGATTCGATAGCACCTTTCTCGCCTGATTTATAAGCTAAGTCTTCTTCTATCTCATTTACACTCACGAGAATAATTCAAAATCGTAAGTGGGGGGTAGAGATGTGATTGGTTTAGTATGGCAGTAAGTGTTTAAACCCTTAGTTTTTATTCTTTTTCGAGCATTATTTAGTTGATTAAAATAATTTGTATAAGGTATTTATTTCATGGATTTAAAGATGTAATGATCAAATTGGATATGTATAACCAACGTGAACCGTAAGTGCATTGTAATTCCAAATATAGTTGTATAACATGAATTCCTTCACGTAAGCCTTTGATATTGAAGCGAAAATTTTAAACTGTATCCATTCAGTATCCTAGTGGTTATTCTAGAGATAATAGCAGTAACTTAGTACCTAACTTTTGAACGTGTCTTTGTGAATATCGAAGGTTTGAATGTGATAGGAAGAATGTCAAAATAAGATAAACTATATATATGTCGGTTGTAGCTACCAATGATTTGAGTGCGGTAGGCGTTATCACTTAAACGTCCTATATCACTATGAGGTTTAAAAGCTCCCGATTGCCTCGATGATTGTAGTCTAGCTAGGGTGTTATCACGAAACATCCTATTGCTAGGAATGAGGGCATATACTATACATGTGAAAAAAAAAAAAAAAAAAAAAAAAAAAAAAAAAAAAGAAAAGAAAAAGTTGGTTGAAAACTTAGTTATCTTCCGACTATCCCAAAGTATAAACTAAATGATATGCTTTAGGGATTATCCTAATAAGTACACGGGAGGACTTTGTGTGGGCTCATTCGCTATACCTAGGAAATTTGTTAGGATTGTGCGAATGGATACTAGTGCGTTTGCTTGATTTATTCAAGAGAGGATAGTGGAAATTGAAAAGGCTTGTCACACACGCACTCTGTTATCTGATTATATTGAGGTTAACGCTTTGGTTATAATTCTAAAGGTTATATCATTTGGTTGTTCCTTACATCTTATCTTTTCATGAATTTTTCCTTCATTCATTTTATTTTATCGCTAATTTTGTTCGAGGACGACCAAAAGCTAAGTGGGGGGTTGTGATAACGGAAAAATTCACCGTTATTTTTATAACTTTTCAACCCGTTTCTGATATCATTTCGAGTATTTTTATATCAGTTCGAGTCATTAATTCCTATGTTTCATCTAAATATGTTAGTAGTAGTTATTATATAAAATATCGTATTTTTAGCGTGTTTTTTATAGTTTTTGTACCGGTTTAGTAACCGTGTGTAAATGTCGGATTTACGTTTGGTATTTTGGTGGTTTATTGCAGAATTATAGGTTAACCAAAATCCCGAGTAACGACACGTTTTGAGGCTTAAAAGAGGTGTTTATGGGGATATAAGAGTGTGCCACAAGCTTAAAAGGTCAAGTGGATCAGTGGTTCGTAGTACCACTATCGAATTATATCTTCGACGAACAAATGGCCCATCAAAAACGCATTTTCTGAAGAAGTGTCCTTCATGAAAGTTGTAGATCTTTGAAAGAGCTTTCCAACGCACTTTGAATCACGTCAATCGGATGTCTGCAACTCAAGTTATGGCCATTTTACTGAACTGCGATACTGTGTAGACGAATTTTGACAGTTCGGATATTTGGAATAGTGCCCGGATCGATCCGGGATTTCACCGGATCGATCCGGTAGTTGAAATTATCAGAGATTGCACATGCTAGATCAACTTGATGGCTAGGTTCATCATTTCTTTCGGCCATATGCATATATATATATATACTAGTGGCTGCAACGTGCTTTGCACGTTTTGGCCCTCGGTTTTTTCCGATGATACGTGTAGTATAGTACCACGGTTGTTGCCCTCAAATTTATTTGTCGTGTAGTTGTTGCATGGAAGTTCTTCAGATGGTGTATGTTATCTGGTTAGTTGGAGTGCAGCGAGCGCGAATATTGTAGTGTCGATACATTAGTGGTTATATTAGCTTCACAAGAAGTGTGAACTTCCTTCAAGCATATAGCAACCAACATCTCTCAACACCAAACCACCTGCATTAGTAAAATTTATAAAATAAAGACTTGAGGTTTATGATGTATCAAACCTTTATCAAGGAAAAAATAATTTTGGCCTAAAATAATTCTTACTGAGACTGATATGACAAAAGTAATAAAACCATTCATACAGATTTAGAACTTACAAGTTTTAGAGCATAAGAAAACCAATCGAGTGTGAGACGCAAGGTTCAATGCCATGGTTTATAGAGCTGAGCTGAAATGCGGCCCGATTTGTACATCCATTTTCGTGTGCTTCCAGAGGATGGCGCCACAAACTACATAGATCCAACAGAAACAAAAAAACAAAAGTCAACAAATCTGAAAATTAGAGTATGCTGAGAAATATAAAGGCCAACATATCATTAAAGTGGAAAGACCTGGATAAAAAGAGATGAATTAATGAAACTAATTAACAAATACACAAAAGCAAAGAAGAAAGAGCAAGAGGAAGCAGATTGTCGTCCATGTTCGGCATCAGAAGAAGCAACGTGGAATCGTTTTCTTTTTTGTTTACTAAACGATACTACTATTAATAAAAAAAAAAAAAAAAGAGGAGGACGACGAAAGTTTTGTGGTCACCTGGGAATGGTAGAATGATTCCTTCCGCCATTCCCGGCGAACAAGAAGATCAACATCAACAATTTACTTTCCTTGTGCAAGAAACGCGAAGTGGAAATTTGAAAATCATTCATCAAACAAATTCAGACACTCTGTTTTTCCTTACCCCTTTATCGCGTCAATCTACTTGATTTGCCAAAGAAATTTTGCACAAATGAAGAATAAAAAAGAAACCATAAAAGGAAAGAAAGAAGGATCGTAACATTGCCAGATCTGGAAAGTACTGAGCGGACCTAAGCACTTGACCAAGGGCCCATGCTTTGAGCTTTCAACAGCCATTTTCATTGCAAGCCACCAATATTCCGGCCCAAGGCAATATTTATGTTCACAACACCATCCTTTTGCTCCATTCTCAGCAAAAGCACATAAGTCAAAATGAAAAGAGTGAAAAGCATTGAGGTAGCAATATAACTGTAGATTGCACAAGCATTCATATTTGTGCGTGTGACATTCAAACTAAAGCAACCAAAAGAAGGGAAAAAATGGATCTGAGGAATCATATTTGCAATGAAGCCTTATAATGACACAAATGCTTAAATCATCCAATGCATCAACAAAATGAAAGAACAAAAAAATATATAAAACTGAAAATCTACTTAAAGAAAATCCATATCCATAAATTTGAAAAATGTAGGAGAATGAATTAAAACTCACGACGAACGAAGGAGGTAGAAATCGTATGTGGACAATTGTGCATGCCATCCCTTCGATATATTTATATAGGCAATCCCCATCATCATCATCTCTGTTTCATTCACCAATTGGTTGCCTAATCATAGCTTTTTCTTAGAAATCATGACACAATTCTTAGAGAATGGCAAGAAATTGGGGAGAGCCGAAAAATGTGTAAAAAAATAGGGAAAAATACCACAAAATTGCAAACTAATATGCAATTTCCCCATGTCATCTTTATATCTAAAAGGATAAGAATCTTTCACAGAGACAAAAGTTAGAGCATGGATTAACTGATTAGCTGTTATAATCATTCAACCACTGAAAGTTCATGTCCTTTAAAACTCAGAATTTTAGCAAGATAAACTCAGATTTTCATAGAGCAACCGAAGGCCATAAATTTTACACACAGCTTATCACATGCTTGCCAAAAAGTTCACAACTTTGAAACGAACCACCGATCTAGAAACTTTTCTAAAGAGAATTAGAGAGACTCATCAAAGATTGAACAATAAAATATAAAAGATGACTTCCCTGAAATTTGCAGACTCACGGGTTGATCGTTGATGTTGAGACATCATAGGCCTCGATTTTGTCTTCATCATAGGCCAAGAAGGCAGTATATTCATCAGAGGAAAGCCTCTTGCCTTCACGGATCCTTAGCATTTTGAGCATCTGTTCCACCGAACTGAAAGCATGCCAGAATCCAAAGTGTTGCAGAGAGCACTTTCCATTCAGAGAGCCATTTCCGGTGAGAGAAAGGTTCAGCCTTTTTGACCTGAGAAAGGTGTAGGAGAAGACGGTGGTGACAATGGACGGTGGTGCTATAATCTGAGGCTTTTAGGCTGCCACAATGGACGATTGATGCTTTTAGGCTGCAATAATCTGAGGCGGTGGTGTAATGGGAGAACACGATAATTGGCTATTGGAGACGGTAGTGTGAGAGGAGAAGCGGTGGTGGAGGCCGAATAATGACTCATGGTACACATTTGCGTCAAGAAGAAGAACCACGTGTAGTACATCCGAAGAACAAGAGAAGCTGCGTCGTGTTCTAGCAATACGGCGTCGTTTCTTAATTGGGAAAAAAGAAAAAAAAAAAAAAAAAACCTATAGCGACGACCAAAACGTCACTAAAAGCGGACGACCAAAAAGGCATAAAAAGCCATGTGCACAAATAATAAGTATACTACTATATATGATATATATATATATATATATATATATATATATATATATATATATATATATATATATATATATATATATATATATATATATATATATATATCTTATCCTATATATACCACCAATCTCCATACACAAAAGGGGAGCCCTCTCTTCTTCCTTCTCTTCTGCATCTTCTTCTTCCCCCTCTTCATCGTCCATCACCATCTTTCTTTTGATTTTTTTGTGTTTTGTTGTGATATATATATATATATATAGAAATATATATATATCTCTTTCCATCATCTTCCATTTTTACCATCTTCATCTTTTTCTTCATTGATCACCATCTTCATCTTTTTCTTCATCGTTGATCACCATCTTCATCTTTTTCTTCATCGTTGATCATCATCTTCATCATCTTTCTTTTTGTGTTGTTTTGTTGAGATATATAGATATATATATATAGAGAGATCTCTTTCCATCTTCTTTCATCTTCTTTTGGGCCGCATATATATACTATATATATATATATATATGTATTTGTTTTTATATAAATTAGTTGAAATACCGTTGTAATAGTATAATTATCAACAGTTCGTTGTTTCGATCTTTTATTTACTTTTACGCATTTTACTTTTACGCATTTTATTTACGCACTTATATATATACTTATATATTTATATATATATATATACGCATTTACTTACGTATTTACTTTTACGCACTTATATATATAGTATATTTATTTTTATGCACTTATATATAGCTATATAACTATATATCTATATATATAAATATATATATGTACTTATAAAAAAATGAATTCGCTTTTACTTTCCGTTGTTAATATAATTTCCGTTAATCATTCCGTTATTATCGCCAAAATGAATAGCTAAAACATTATAGTCGAATTATGTAAAAACGAGTAAAAGCGCCCAAGGGGATTAAGCGGGAGTTGTGTAGTAGCGTAAAATAATGTTTTAATGAGTAATCCACGCCCTAAAACTTAATCAACGTCTTTGAATTAAAGCGATCATTTAGTTCATCGTCACACATATCGAACCTATAAATGTATTTTGCGGTGAGATGTGGGAAAAAAGGGTTTCGGGATCGTTGCGTAGATTCGGCCTAGTTGTTAGGACCGTTTCCAATCTGAGAGGTTTGTCATCGTTGTTCGAGCGACTTTAAGAGCGTAATCATGTTAGGTTAATCGGTTTTCTAAAGGAAAATTAATTAACTTCACATAGGGTGTCGAGTGAGAGTTGTTGAGATCTTAACACCGTAATTAGGAGTTGGCACCCGTGGATGTCGTTAAAATTACTTGTGGAAAGGAAGGTTGGTTAATACATGCTCCTTGTCAAGTCTTCCCTTGGGGTAAAAATAACTCGTTGGATCATAATTCGGCTATACCTTTTAATAACTAGAACTACAAACGTTAGTTAATTTGTACTTTTGCACTAGTATAAAAAACTCCACCACAATCTTGACCTAAACCAAGTTCTACGTCGACTTTGGTACTTAAACGTTGTTCCTGTGGATTCGACCTTGCTATCACTATACTCTATCGTTGATTCGATACTGCTGTCGGTTAAAGTTAGCGATTAGTTATTTTGCTATCAAGAATTTTTGGCGCCGTTGCCGGGGAATACTACGTTTGATATCTTGTAAGTTGACCGAAAGCCTGGGCTTAGGTCGTTTTTTTTTTTTTTTAGTTTTTCTTTACACTAACACGAGAATGATGTCGATGATCGATATGATGATCGATGATCGATAAGTATCGCCCTCATTTAAGGCAATTCAAGTGACTACTTCAATGCACACATATCTGGCTTATATAAGGTTCATTTAAGGCTTAATTCAAGTGACACAATATCATATATGGCTCATATAAGACATACAATATCACTAACAGTATCATATAAGGCATACAGTATCAATATCGAATGATGATCGATGATCGATGTCGATATCGATGATCAATATCGATGATCGATATGATACTTGATGTCGATGATCGATAACAACATCAGGCTCATTTAAGGCTTAATTCAAGTGACTACTTCAAGACACACATATCTGGCTAATATAAGGCTCATTTAAGGAAAACGAGAAGTAGCAGCAAATTACTGAAGATAGACCTCTTTAAATAGGCACCAACAACAATAGCTAAACAGGTTCGATAGTAATGATATAATAGAAATAGCATGAATTTTGAGAACCCAAATACCAATTATTAACATGCATACATAGCAGTAGATAACTGTATAAATACTTGAGAATATTCACTACAACAAACACCTATGGTAAGAATATATCATCAGACCAAACAAGCTTTTGCACAACATAACTATTGCTAATTTACCATATTAAACCTATCTCTCAATTCTAATGTATCTGTTATGTTGTCCAACCTTTGTAAGCTCTGTTGAAGACGATACCGGGCATTTTTCGCACGAGATCCTGTTTTAGTGTAACATTTAGATGTGTAAATGCTCACAAATTCATGTTCCACCTTGGCATCTCCTTCCCCAATAGGGTTTAATTTTCACCGAAAATATTCGTACCATCGGCTGCAGCCGTTGTGCCACTCCAGGCAACAAAGATGTCTCTCATTGCTCACCGCTACAAACCAATTGAGACCTCTCTATCCATCTGGGCAGCTCTATTAGCATAGATGTACTTGGTGACTTTACATCCACTTTTTGCCAAGTCCTAGTTTCTCAAGAATCTTGTGTTTTCTGTGTCTACAACTCCCACAATACTCTGAAAATGAATCAAAATCAAAGCTGTAATGGATCAAGAAGATCGTGCCATTCGTTGGAGCCATGTATTTCTCACCATTTCTCGGAGATATCTTCTTTAGGTTGAGAACTAAAACATAATACAATCTTCGTTTGTTCACAGAATCATATTTACTGTGTCTAAGCAACATCACCATGAGAATAATTGTTCTCGTGGAACCAGCCACAAGCAGCAGTAAAAGCAGTGCAAACTATATGAAAGAGTGTGTCATCTTGTTGAGATAATGTTAAGACAATCATCTTGGGAAAATATTATAGCTCATTAGACAAGAAACTTAAATAACAAAAGAAACTCAATGAGCATATTTCTGTACCTTGTCATAAGAGAATGCATTTTCACGAAGTATATGTTTGAAACACTAGGATCCGATACAACCACAAATGCTTTTGGCCCAAAAGCAAGTTTATAAACAGAAACATGCTGCAGAATACAAACAAAGATAATCGATGAGTGTGAGAGAAAATCATTTTGCCCACAAGTTAGAATACATAGAACACGGTTATTAATGGTACGAATCACGAATTATCTAATATAAGACAACTTTTTCTGGAAACAAATTCTACACAATGCTACATCAAAGAAGAGAAACTCTACCGAGCAAATACCTCTAAGAACCAATCATAAAGTGAGAAAAAAAAAAGGGGCCGATTAAACAAATCAGTCACTACGCCTTCTGCTACTGGCATTGACCCGAGTTTTCCCCCATTAAGAAAATTTGTGAGGAGGTTGCTAGCATTATCCATTATATTCATTTTTCTTTTGCCTTCCTTAGTGCTTGGAGAATGACATCTGCACTCAGGAGGACTCAATTGGATTATACAGATCTGTGTAGAACAAACTTCCCGGACCACCAGACCAACGGCTTCGTAAACACAAGGCGACACCCGTCGGCGATCTCCAATCGACCGGCCTCAGCTCAGGCAACTCGCAGTAGATCTCCAATCGATGCACCGGATGGCCTACAAATCCGCGTTTAGACATGGGAAAAAATGAGAAATTTGTCGTTTGCTCACCATTTTTACTCCGCGTTCGTAAGCTTTTTGAAAGAATGGAGCGGGGAAGAACAAACAGCGTGTAGATAAGGGTAATTTGGTCCGTCTGAAATTATTTGTCCTTATTGCAACTAAAAAAAGATGTGTGGATTAATGTTTAATTAAGAGAGAAAAAGTGGATTTATACCTAATTTTTCCTATTTATATTTATATATATATCCTTTCCTTCTTATGTACCTTTTTTTTTTGAATAAATATAGTCAGTATTTTTAAAAAAATACCTTTGTAGAAATATAACAGGATGTATATAAATTTTTGTTTGCCTACACATTAGATTAGAAAATACCTTCATGTTAGTTTACTGGGCTAGGCCATGTAGGGGAGATGAACAGTACAAAATGCACTTAATGTTAGTTGCTGGGCTGGACTGGAGAGGAGATGAATAGTAACGCAGGGACCAATAAAAAAAAAAACATTTGTCAACACAAGGTTAACCTTTGGCTTTCTATTAGATAGGTAGAAAATGTCCGATAATTGATGAATAAGATCGCAATACATAACGCCCATGTGCCGCTTATAATTAATCCAAAACTAGTTGCACCCGAAAGCTAGCAGAGAAGATATAGTTACGACAAAGAGCTTTGTTTGGATCTCTATAAACACGAAATACTAAGTCCGGTTCAATCGGTAGAGACTCGTGCTAATAACATGTTGTAAAATTAATGAAATAATGCTTCATTGATCCAACGCAAAAGTACAATAGTGACACAATATCGTAAGAGTCAAATAATCTCATTTCATTTCTCTATATCAATGGTCATACAAATGAGTCTATTCATAAAATTTCATTATTAGCTTTCCAATTGCTTTTGAGGCGGACCCAAGTGGAGTGGTGTAGGTAAGTTAATCATTGAGATTCGAAAAACGATGTAGTTTTGTTGGTAAGAAATGTAAAAGCACTATTCATGTCTCCGCTAGATCTTTGAATTTGTTTCGGTACCTCCACTGAAAAAATTTCCGAATCCACCACTGGATACTTGTCAGTACTAGCGAAGCTGCTTTGTCATGCTTCCGTCAATATTCTTAGTTGTGCTTTGCTTCGAGACTTGGCTATAGAGCCGCATCTGATGGACATTCATCCACGTTACACCACATTTATAGCAAGCCACATGATTTTTGCAATTTTCAGAAAGTTTGTTTTTCATCATATATATATATATATTTTAGACAGCTTCTTATAACCGATAACGTGCCGAATCGGACAAAGTCAGGCAGACATGACTCATGGACTACATGAAGAAATGCTTTGCCGAACAATTGACTCCTGAAATAGCTTATTCAAATCATGTGTTTATATTGTTGATTGAATTAGTGAGTTAAAGGTTATTATCAATTATGGGCTCAGTTCAAAAAAGTGAACCTGCAAAACTGCTTGAAGCTCAAGTACATATATGGAACCACACATTCAATGTGGGATATTCGCGCTACGACTCACGGGGCGACGTTTTGGGACTTAACTGCTCAAAACCCCCGAATTTGAACAGTTCGTTTAATGAAGCCATGGCTAGTGATGCCTGTTTGGTTAGCAGGGTGCTAATTGAAGATTTTAAGCATGTTTTTGAAGGGATTACTTCATTGGTTGATGTCGGAGGCGGCACGGGAACTATGGCTAAGGCTTTTACGGATGCATTCCCTCACTTGAAGTGCATTGTGCTTGATCTTCCCCATGTGGTTGATGGTTTGGACAGCCACAAAAATTTGGACTTTGTTGCAAGAGACATGTTCAAATTTATCCCTTCTACGAATGCTGTTCAAATTTGGACTTTGTTGCAAGAGACATGTTCAAACTTAACTTAACTACTACCTTTTTTTTCTCTTCTTGGTATATTAATTAAGAGGATTAATTAGCTGAAATGCGCCATCGATGAGAACTCGATTCAAAGTAAATGGATTAGCTCTTAAATAACTGTAGTCGTATGTATTAATAAATGAGAAATTATTAATAATTTAATACGGTTGTACTAGCACATATCGGATGTATTTAATCTTATGAAGATAGTAATGAATCTCTTCCATTAAATTGTGCCGATATCTAAACAACTGTACGTGAAGGTGGATTGTACGTAAGAATATATATCGCTTTGCCTTTTCAGTGGATATTGCATGTGTGGAGTGACGAGGAATGTGTGGAGATTCTCAAAAAGTGTAAAGAAGCAATTCCTAGCAAAGAAAAAGGAGGAAAGGTGATGATCATGAACATGGTGTTGGATGAGGAGAAGAAAGGAAATGTTGTGGCTACTGAAACTCAATTGTTTTTTTTGATATGCTGATGATGGTGGCAGTACAAGGTAAAGAAAGAACCGAAGATGAGTGGGCTTTACTGTTCTCCAAAGCTGGATTCATTAGCTACCAGATAAATCATATATCTGAACTGACATCTTTGATTGAGGTGTTTTATTGATGTGTGGATCAAGACGTATGTGTTATGAATCGTATAAGCAATCCATGTCTATGTTGGGAATAAAATATGTTATAGGATGATGGTTTTATGTTGAGACACATGAGACTTCAATAAGATAGCATACAGTATAGTTTGTATACTCCACTGAACTAACATTTTGTATATTTCAACACGCCTCCTCAAATGTGTTGATGTTTTTGTTTGTTTAGGAAGACTGTATTCGCGGCGGGGTTTGAAACTTTTACCTCATGCTCTGATACCATGTTGAACTACTATATCGCCTAAAATTTTAAATTGATAGGGATATAGATAATTAAATTTCATATATTTTAACATACTCGTACCACATGGCACAATGGTGTCGATACAATGTGCGTGACTTATCCGTTTGACGGTGACATCGAGCATCTCCAAAGGTGCTCTTTACTCACACTCAAAGTAAGTTTTTAGAGTATTCTTGACCCTTTAAGCCTACAATGATTTCTTTTACACGCATATGGCGGCTTCATCCAATAACTTCCCCACATTCAATACCTAATTTCTGCTATCTCACACTCGTAGAAACAATAGCTGACACAAATTCTGGAATCAAAATCACATCATTCGATCAAATCGAATGTGCGCAACAGAGTTTAAATGATATCATTGATAATCTAAATGATAACTATAAGACTGACTGCAGCAAAGCTAAATATGAATCAACCATCAACTAAATCAAGCAGAAAGACTGTCTCGAGTAAAGTGGAGTATTGAACTAGTTTGGAGGGGTGCGCCGAACCTAATTGTAGTGCAACACTAGGACAACAGTCGAGGACCTAGGCAACAAGCTACCCGATTTGCCCTTCCCCTTAAAAAATTAAGTTAATATCGTGTGAGTCAATGACTCACATATCAGATATTAAACTGATAAAAACAGATACTACACTTGATCTTAGCCAAAAAGCCGAGAAAGGTATGCTTTAAAACTTTGGAAGAAGTGAGCTTTTATATGTAGTACCATGACTTCCACTGTTTCGCTCTATCGATGTGGGATATTCGCCGTACATACTTCAATAGTTCAATTTGCCAAAACAACAACAAAGTACTCAGATTAATTAACATTCTCATCAATTTTTATTCTGATGCACACATTCTCATGATCATTGAATAGCTGTGTTTAACATGAATTAAGGAATTGCAATTCGTTGCATAAATATAGCAGAATCAATAAAAATCCATCAATATATATATATATATGAATTTGTTGGGTCATTTGAATCTTCAATGTAACGCCCCGTTCCCGGACACCGAGTCCTCATCCGGAAAAGGGACGTTCGGCACGTATAAAATATAAATAAATTCATTTCATACGTAAGCCTCTACTACGTCGTATCAAAAACAAGCAAACGGAAGCAAAAGACTCGGGTACAAAATTTCCAAACATCCAAGAATAGAAACAACATCTAAAGGTGGAAATGTAACTTATTACATTCAAGGAAAATACGATATCCAAAGGAAATGTACGATATTTTCAAAAGAAGCGAATAAAGATTTCTTACAAGTCTCGAAAGACCAAAAAGTCTAACCTTTGTCTAATGAAGAATAACAAAATAATAAAAGTAAAGTCTTCAATGAGGCGTCTTCAAACGTCATCATCGAACTCCTCCTCGTAAACATTATCGACCTGTTCGTCTTCTCACCCCCAAACACATAGAAAACATGCATTTGAGGTAAGTACAATGTACTTAATAAGAAAGAGAAGCTATGGTAACAATTACAATTTATAAAGAAAATATATTTAAAGGTTTAGTTGTTTATGTTTGACCGACTCAGTCTAGGGTTCATCTCATGTCCATCAACATGAATTGACTAAACGTTTCTACTTAACTTATCTATGTTACAACCACACTCAAGGGCACTACGCGTATCCACTTTTGGGACACTCTTGGCAACATATTAGTGGATCACACCAATATCCACGGAGGCTAGAATAGATAGGCTCCGATAGTACGCACACCTCAGTGGGGTCCCTCCGTACTTAGGGGTTTTTTTGACCTACGGAGTTCTCCCACCTTCAGAGGTAGCACACACATCGCGATATAGACTGGTGCCTATCCAAGAGAGACATGTTGTTTAATCTTTTACTAGTCAAATACGTAATTTTATTAGAATGATTAACTAACCACCTATGTGTTTTCAATTAATCTCCCTCACATTTACTACTCTCTTCCTAGACCACTAGACATCAAGAAGGCCTAGCAATTACACAGACATTGATGAATGCTAATTCATCAAAGCACAAGCCTATCATGCTCTTCCGACGAATCCGAACTTCGGTGTTTTAACTGAACGAATCAGAAGCTCAATTCAGGCTTGCTTATGTTAACCAATGATATCATATCATAAATAAGGGTTTAAAACCATAATAATATGATTATAAAACCCGAAACCAAACTAGAATGATAAAACCGTAAAAACAAGGTAAAACAGGCCAGATACCCGTTTGAAACCCTATGGACGCCCGTCCGTAATCAGACGCCCGTCCACTAAACCCCAAACACCCGTCTGCCAAAAACAGCTACATCCTAAATAAAAAATCTCACCTCAGACGCCCGTCTGCCTTATGCAAACGCCCGTCTGAGCTACTAGGGTTGCGAACGCCCATCCGCCTATTGCAGACGCCCGTCCGCCTGGGTTTTTTCCCAAAACGCTAAAATCTTCGCAACTCAATTTCTGAATCGTTTCTAACCTAATTAACCTCGTTTTCAACACAGTAAAACGTAGAAAAACATATCTAATCATCCCAAGATTACCTAGGATCCTTCATCAACGAAAAACACATCTATTACTAGCATCTACACGTCTCAAAAACATAATCTAAACTTTACGAATCATAACCGAGATCATAGGAAGAGTTTCTTACCTAATTGCAGCCACAACCAAATTCAAAAGCCTCTGAAAACTGCTGCACTTCCTTCCCACTGATATCCAAACGACGTGCTCCTCACAACGGTTCCAATTCTCTACTCTGATCTGCAAACGGTCAAGCTTTGTTTCAGCTAATTGAAGAACTCCTCTAGCCCATTTCTCCTCTCAAAGTTGCGCAGAGAAGAGGTGTGAAACTGAATTTCTGAATTTGTGTTTAGGTTATGGGATTATTGTGTGTTGATTTTCCTTAAAAACCAATTTCCCATAAATCCCTTTTTCCTTAATTGTCCTTTAACTAACAAATAATCAGATTTCCCTTAAATATATATATATAATTCGAAAATATATATATACATACTCTATTAAATACTTAACTCCCATAAAAGAAAATAAATAATAATATTTCGTTTTCGCAAAATGACACGTCTGCCCTTTCTCGAAAATCGGAATAATACATTCCTCCCCCCTTAAAAGGAGTTTCGTCCTCGAAACTAGAACATACCTGGTAAATCCATGAACTCTTGGAATTCACTGATCATATCATCTTCAACTTCCCAAGTTGCCTCCTCGAGTGAATGATTGCTCCACTGAACCAAAACTAATGGGATCATCCGTCTCTTAATCATACCTTCCTTAGCTTGTTCAACCATTTCCGGCCCTGTAATCTGTCTTTCCCCGACTTCATCCCAAAACAGCGGCGTTCTACATCTTCTTCCATACAACGCTTCAAACGGCGGCATGCCTATACTTGCATGATAACTATTATTGTAGGCAAACTCTGCTACCGGTAGGTAATCATCCCATGATCCACCTACTTCCAAAACGCAAGCTCTTAGCATGTCCTCTAGTGTTTGGATGGTCCTCTCAGATTGTCCATCTGTCTGAGGATGAAAAGCCGTACTCAAAACCAACTTAGTTCCAAAAGCTTCTTGTAAACTCTTCCAAAACCGACTGACGAACCGACTATCTTGATCCGAGACTATAGACATAGGAACTCCGTGTAACTTCACTATATTATCCAAGTATAGTGTCATCATCTTCTTCAAAGGTATATCAACCTTATACGGTAAGAAATGGCAGATTTGGTCAATCTATCCACAATTACCCAAACTGCATCATGTCCACCTCTTGTGCTTGGTAAACCGGTGATGAAGTCCATCGTGATCTTATCCCATTTCCATTCGGGGATATCCAAAGGTTTAAGCATTCCTCCTGGCCTTCTATGCTCTGCCTTCACCTTTTGAAAAATATCACATTCTTCCACGAACTTGGCTATCTATACCTTCATCGACGGCCACCAAAACTTCTCCTTCAAGTCTCGGTACATCTTAGTAGCACCTGGATGAACTCGCAAAAGCAATCCTATGTGCCTCTTCCATAACTCTCTGTCTCAAGTCGCCAACATTAGGCACACACAAAGCGATCCACGGTACCAAAGGTTTCCATTCTTATCAAGACATAACCCATTTGTAGGTTTCTCTCAAGCAACTCGCTTCAAATCAACCAAAGCGGGTCTTCATCTTACTTTTCCCGAATGTCATCCATCAACTCAGATCTTGCTAGCAACGGCGCCACAAAGCTGTCGATCCTCAATCGATCAAACTTGCCGATTTCCCCCACCTAACCTTTCGCCACATCTTCGACGCTTGAAAGCGCAAACTTTGGTTTCTCGCTTAAAGCATCTCGCCACTACATTGGCTTTGCACTGGATGGTCTTGGATATCCAAATCATAGTCCTTCACGAACTCTAGCCATCTCCGTTGTCTCATGTTGATTCTCTTGTGTGAAGAAATACTTTAAACTTTTGTGGTCGGTGAAGATCCTTGCTTTAACTCCATACAAGTAGTGCCTCCAAGTCTTTAATGCAAACACTATGCACGCCAATTCTAAGTCATGTGTCGGGTAGTTCTTCTCATGCACCTTCAACTGCCTAGATGCATAAGCAATCACTTTCCCCCCTTGCATCAACACACATCCTAAACCCTGTCCCGAAGCATATGTGTAGACATCGTAGTTATCAAAAATCTCCGGAACTGCCAACACTGGGGCCGTAGTCAACCTGTCCTTCAAGGTATGAAAAGCTGCATCACATTCGCTGGTCCATTCGAACTTTACATTCTTCTATGTAAGCTTAGTGAGTGGAGTAGCTATCCTTGAAAAGTCTTGTACAAACTTCCTATAGTAGCCATCCAAACCAAGAAAGCTCCTTACTTCCGAAACTGTTGTAGGTTTAGACCAATTATCAACTACTTCTATCTTAGCTAGATCAACTTGGATGCAATCTCCAGAAACGACATGTCCCAAGAAACTGACTTGTTTCAACCAAAAATCACACTTCGAAAACTTAGCAAACAACTGGTTCTCCTTCAATGTTTCTAACACTATCCTTAAGTGTTCCTCATGTTCCTTCTCATCCTTCAAGTACACTAGGATGTCGTCTATGAACACTATCACAAACTTATCCAAGTATGGCATGAAGACTCGCTGCATCAAATCCATAAATGCAGATGGAGCATTAGTGAGTCCAAAAGGCATAACCAAGAACTCATAATGTCCATACCTCGTACTAAAAGCCGTCTTCGGTATATCTGCCACTTTAATCTTCAACTGATGATAACCAGACCTAAGATCAATCTTAGAAAACACTTTCTTGCCTTGCAACTGATTAAACAAATCATCAATCCTCGGCAAGGGATACTTATTCTTGATGGTAAGGTTATTCAACGCTCTGTAGTCGATACACATCCTCATGCTACCATCTTTCTTCTTCATGAACAAAACAGGGGCTCCCCAAGGCGAAGTACTGGGCTGAATTATATTCCTCTCAAGTATATCCTTAAGTTGAGCTTTTAATTCCTTCAGCTCAGCCGGTGCCATTCTATAGGGTGCCTTAGCAACTAGTGACGCTCCCGGTATCAACTTGATCACAAACTCGATATCCCTATCCGGCATGTTTCCCGGTAACTCTTCTGGAAATACGTCAGGGTACTCCCTCACTACAGGAGTTTCTTCTAACTTAGGATTCACTTGTTCCACATCCATTGTGTACAACAAGTAGCCTTCACAACCTTTCTGACAAGCTCTAATTGCCTTGACCGCTGAAATTATCGGATGTCGCTTCTTACTTGGCTTGTACACATTCCATTGATACGTCTTATCTGATTTCCCGGGTACTTTAAAGGTCACTTTCTTCTCTCGGCAATCTAAGTGAACACAATTCTCGGATAGCCAATCTATCCCAAGAATCACGTCAAAGTCCGAAAAGTCTAAAACTGTGAAGTCGCTCTTGCATCGATAAGATCCAACTCGAACTTCCACTTGAGGTATCATCCTAGTTACCTTTGTTACCTTCCCTAACGGTTTAGTTATCTCCAGGGTGTTTCTCAAAGGTTCCGAAGGTAAACTCAACTTCTTAGCTACCTTGGTTGACACAAAAGTGTTAGACGCTCCCGTATCGAACAAAGCTCTGACCACTAGATCATCTAACATTATCGCACCTAGGATGCATATCCATTCATTTAAATAAAGTTACAGCATGAATAAACGTGCTATAAAAATATCTTAATAAAATAAAATAACAACGAGGTACCTGAGATAACATCATCTTCTGGTTCCGCATCTCTTGCCTCAGCTGCAAAAACTCGGACTGGCCGGCTTGGGTCGCTTCTACCGTTTCCCTGGCCCGAATTTCCCTTGTTTCCTCTGTTTGGACATGCTCTAGAAAAGTGCCCTGGCTCTCCACAAACGTAGCAACCATTAGTATTTTGCTTGCACTCCCCCGAATGATTTCTGTTGCACTTAGGACACAGGGGTGCACTGTTTGGGGCCTTAGCTACCGTGGGAGCTGTTGTCTTCTTGACGTTCTGCTGTGGCGCTCCCCGATAATTTCCCTGACTAGTCCCAAAGTTCCGCTTGTTTCCAATGACAACTGTGGCCTTCTGATCGGGGTCAATCAGGTTATAATATACTTGACCACCATAAACCAATACTAGCAAGAGGACTAGGCCCATCGTAGTATAGCTATAGTGAATCAAGGTCGATCCCACAGGGAACCAATTGTGGATCATCTTATATACAAACAATTAATTAAACATGTCAAGGACATAGAGGCGCGTCTCACGACCAACAAAGGACAAGAAAAGATAAATTGACACGACACAACACATAGACAAATAACGTAATTAACCTCCCCAATTATAGTCTTTATCGTTTGGACCTAGATAATTTATATAATAAAGCCGAACTTATTAGCTGTCAATCCGTTTGTATCTATCTTAGATTGGCTACGGAGTCATCCCTTTAACTTGACTTAGCACCGGTTAGGTTGCTAGATCAACGTGCTACATTACGTGACTTCACCTTTTGGGTATCCATCTCATATAAATTGCACGCTTACGACACTAAGGATGCCGATATTAATCGTACACCTCGACTAGGCAACATTCCTATGGTTAGGCGTACTTCCTAAGCGATTACTCAAGCTCTCATCCAACTAGCAATTACCAAGTTACATTCTCATGCTAATCTACGACGTACGTATAATCAGGTGCTAGCAATCCCCAAATATAAACCTACCTAGATAACGCTGAACGTCCGTGAAGAGCAATTCATAAGCCTACCTGAGAGTTTTATATTGGTTTTCCTTTTTACACGTTTTAATTAAACTAAGCGAGTAACGTAGCCATAGCCATACCTACTGAGATAATAAATTCAACTAGGCTAAACCTACCATAAAGACGTGGCAGAAATAACTGATGAAACAGGGCTTGGTCGACCGAGTGAATATGCTCGGTCGACAGACTGAACTTATTCGGTCACCCGAACGATTTCGTCCCCAGATTACATCTTAGAATATATCTATCAGCGTTTCATCATACGTAAGCAGATTAAGCGATGAATTCGCACGATATTCATATAAACTAACATAGATACGCATTAATTAAATCAAGTAGATTCATGAATAAATACTAAGTGTATGACGTAGGTTATGGGATCCCCATAGACAAGGAGTCGCCACATCCCTAACGTGATAGCCTAGATCTACATCATCTAGCTATGATTAACTAATTCAAGCGATAAAGCATAATTGGGAGGATTAATTACTTAAAAGAAAAGAAAGAAAATAAAGGCTTACATCTTGCGGCAACTTCTTAAATTGCTCGGAAACCCTCAAATTATTCTACATTGTATCAAAGTTATATTATGAATCGTAAGATTGAAGAAAGAATGAAGGATGATTTACAATTTCTCGTAGGCGCCGCTTATATAGGAGTTTACGCCGACTTATGAAGGATCTAGAAGGTAAATACGAAAAAATCCGATAAGTGACCGAGCAGACATATACGGTCAACCGAATGATAGGGCTCGTTCGACCGAGCCTTTTTCTGCGTGTTAAGCGTTTTCTCGTCTATCTTGTTCCCCACTGCACGCTTTCGTGTTGATCTGATTTCTCTAACTTATCTCTTGATTAATGCTCCGATTTTCTTCCTTATTATCTTGAGATCCATTGATTGAATGACATTAATCCTCTCGATTTGTTGTGATCTGCAAAATAAACATTTATAGCACAATAAATCGGCCTTTTAATAATAAAAACAGTTAAATACCAAATATCATATTAATAATCACTTAGCATTAAATAATAAATATAAACGAGTGATTTAATATGAAATATACATTATTAATCTCGATTTAAGGTCAATGTTGATGACTTTTACGGGTATAATTTGACCGTCATCACCTTCTTCCTGAAGGTCTCAACCTCCAAGGCTTTGTTTAGTAATTCCGCCATGTTCCTTGCTGTAAATCCTAACATGCCAGACTGAATCTCATAAGCCAATCCTTCATTGTAACGGGCCATCTTCCTTTCTTCCACTTTCATAAGCTCGGGATAGAACCGTCCCAACTCGTTAAACCTATTGGTATACTGAGATACCGTCAAATGATTACCCTGCTTGAGTTTCAAAAACTGACTTGCCTTATCCGCTTGCATAGTTGCCGGGAAGTACTCGTTGAAAAACATAGCTTTGAAAGCTTCCCAGTCTGTGACCTTGCCATTGCTACTCGTATAGCATCTATCCAAGCTTCGATGCGCCCAAAAGAAAACTAATCGCCAAATTGTGCCATCTCGGTCTCAGCACATGAATGTTCTGCATGCCTTCTCGAAGCTCTTATCCATTCATCGGCCTTTGAATGTTCAACGTTTCCATAGAAATTCTCAACCCGATTCCTTCTCAACCTTGTATACCAATCCACAGCCGGTGCTTGCTCAAATGCCGGTCTCACGGGTGGGTAAACCGGAGGATAGCCGAAAGGTACTAACTCTCGCTGAAGGCTAGCATTCTTGAGGGTAAACTAGATTCGCTTGAGGTTCAGGCTGAAAAGGGTAGTATCCTTGGTGGTAATTCTGATGTTGCTGAGGAGTTGGCTGAGGTTGCTGGAGACCAAAGGGTGGGTAACCAAAACCATGATGATGGTCGAAACGCGGTGAAAGTGGTATCGTAGGTCGAGGGGTATGACCTGCAGGAGGTGGGTAGAAAGTCTGCGGTTGTTGGTGAAACACTAATGGTGAGGGGTGGCTCACTGGTGGAAGGTAAACGCTAACTGGTGGAGGGTAAACACTGACTGGTGGAGGATAAATGGTTTGCTGATGTGGGTGGTACCGGTGGTGGTACAAATCCTGTTGGAACATCGCTTACCAATGAGAACTGAGCTGAACTTCCCACGTGTCAACGTGGAGGTTGCTCCTGATGAGGTCGCGGTGACAAACCCTGCTGAGACCTTGGTGTGGGTGTCGCAGTACAAGGTGGTGGCGATAAACTCAGATAGACATGAAAGATCAAACCTTTTACCATATAAACATGAAATAGACATTAATGAGGAAAGATATTACCTGATTTTGTTGGTTTTGTTGAAATGGACATCATTGACCTCAGATAATGTCATCATCAGTCTCAGCAATGAAAATAGCAACGAAGACTGATGCTTTCTTCATATCCTCCGCCTCTAAACACCACCCGCGTCAAAAGTAGCAATAGCTAGAGTCACCGAGCAACCGACGCCATAGTTTGAGAGATTCGAGAGAGAAAAAGAGAGCTTTTCTTCTAAATCGAAAGAGAGAGGCAATAGAGCAAAGAGCTCTTCATCTTCAAACCAAAAATAGATGAGAGGCGAGAGATTTCATCGGTTGAAGGCAAAAGAGGCGTCGGATGAGCGAGAGAAATGTTTAATGTTTGTAGAGAAAGGGTATATCGGTTAGTGGAGAAGAAAGGCTTTTGAGGTCTGAGAGAATTAATGGGCATAGAAAAGGAAAAGAGACGTGGGAAGGGGATTGTGGTCTTTCCTAGAATTTTCTAGGAGGTGAGGAGGCGGCAGGATTATAAAGAAAATGAGAGATAGGGTTTTGTTAGTTTTTATGGATATTAGGTTAAAAGAAATTTGGGCTAAAAGGGCCGAAATAAAAAAGAGGGTAGGCCTTATATAGATATATCCAACATATATATATTTAAGTAATATACATATTTTTCTAACGCATCTATTTATATAGAAGAATATATCAGAAAAATATGTATATTACTTAAAATCAAAAATCAAATAATAAATATAGATAATATAATGTCATATGTCACATTACTCTTTAAAGTGATGTCATGACAAAGATCATTTGACACACTCATAAAATGAAGCTCAAAATTAATTAATTACATTATTAGCCAAACAAATTGGTAAAATAACTTATTAAAAATCTAATTAATTATTTAAATTCCTGCCAAAGTGATATTGATAAAGTGAATATATTGTATTTATAATTTTTATTATAATAATAAAGGGCTGTGCGGTTTTGTTCCTCATGATGCTCCCTTTAAATTTCAAAAGCAGATTATTGCATAAGATGACTGTAAGAAACAACACAAAAATATAGCCAAAAAGCCAACACAAAACCGGAAAACGCAGAAACTATGTTGTAAGTAACTTTTAAGCTTTACCAAACTAAGACCATATATGCATGTGTTATATTCTAAAATCTGTGAGGAAAATGGAACAATACTGTGGTTAAGTCATATATAAAATGTATTACCCAAACCAAGCTTTATGTCTTATATTTAATACTTACTTTCAAGCAATGTTTCTATACCGAGAGTATTATCAAAATACTAGTATTATTTATGTGGAGAAACGCTTTTGAGGAGAAACACTCCAACTAGCTATTTTAATATTAATAATAATATAGTAGAAGAGATAGAGATTTGTAGCAAGCCACATTAATTTTGCAATTTTCAGAAAGTTTGTTTTCCATCCTATATACTCCTCCGTCCCAAAATTGTTTGAGCATTTATTCCTTATGGATGTGTCCAAAAGCAAGTCTCATAACTAATTTTTAAACTAAAAAGTTATTCTTAAATTCCTAAAATGTTCACATAACTACATTTAAAAAAAAAGATTAAGCACAATAAAAGAGGGATATAATTATAAAGCGTAGTATTTTTAATATTGAAAGACATGTCAATAATGATGTCCCTTAAATCGTTAGAGTTTAAAACGTCCCAAACAGGTGGGACGGAGGGAGTATATTTTAGGCGGAGGTTTTTAGGTGGTGTGAACACGGTGAAGACATGAGTGACATCACAGAAACCATTTATTTTTCAACTGAATTTAAATTGTATGGTCTGGATCATTCTATGTGTCAGGTCACCCCAAATGGATGTAGATAGCGTCTAATAACCGATAACGTGCCGAATCATTCTACATGAAGAAATTAAATGCTTTGTCGAACAATTGACTCCTGAAATAGCTTATTCAAATGTGTTTATATTATTGATTGAATTAGTGATTTAAAGGTTATTATCAATCATGGACTCGGTTCAAAATAGTGAATCTGCAAAACTGCTTGAAGCTCAAGCACATATATGGAACCACATATTCAACTTCATAAACTCCATGTCCTTAAAAACTGCAGTTGAGTTAGGCATACCTGATACAATTCATCGCCATGGCAAGCCCATGACTTTATCTGAGTTGATCAATGAGCTTCCAATCAATCCGACAAAATCGTCATGTGTTTATCGACTCATGCGCATTCTGATTCATTCGGGTTTCTTTAAATCAGAAAAAATTAATGAAAAAGAGGGTTATCTGCTGACCCCTGCTTGTAAACTCCTCTTGAAAGATGAACCCATGAGTGTTTCTCCTTTTCTATTCTCCATGCTTGATCCAATCTTGACAAATCCATGGAACCAGCTAAGTGAGTGGTTTCGAAATGATGATCATCAAACACCTTTCGCTACGACTCACGGGGCGACGTTTTGGGAATTAACCGCTCAAAACCCGAATTTGAACAGTTCTTTTAATGAAGCCATGGCTAGTGATTCCCGTTTGGTTAGCAGGGTGCTAATTGAAGATTTTAAGCATGTTTTTGAAGGGATTACTACATTGGTTGATGTCGGTGGCGGCACGGGAACTATGGCTAAGGCTTTTACAGATGCATTCCCTCAGTTGAAGTGCATTGTGCTTGATCTTCCCCATGTGGTTGATGGTTTGGACAGCCATAAAAATTTGGACATTGTTGCAGGAGACATGTTCAAATTTATCCCTTCTGCGGATGCTGTTCTCTTGAAGGTATTAACTTAACTTAACTTTTTTTTTTTTTTCTTTTTCTTGGAGGGATACTAAAGATTTTAATTAAACTACGGGGGGAATCGAACCCGAGTCCTTCCACTGGAGGCCAGGGTAAACCCCCACCGGTGACCACTGGGGTATGGGCCTTACCCTAACTTAACTACTACTTTTTTTTTTCTTTCTCTTCTTGATATATTAATTAAGAGGATTAATTAGCTGAAATTCCCCATTGATGAGATCCCGATTCAAAGTAAATGGATTAGCTCTTAAATAACTGTAGTTGTATGTATTAATAAATGAGATATTATTAATAATTTAATACGGTTGTACTAGCACATATCGGATGTATTTAATCTTATGAAGATGGTAATGAATCTCTTCCATTAAATTGTGCCGACATCTAGACAATTGTACGTGAAGAATATATATCTCTTTGTCTTTCCAGTGGATATTGCATGTGTGGAGTGACGAGGAATGTGTGGAGATTCTCAAAAAGTGTAAAGAAGCAATTCCTAGCAAAGAAAAAGGAGGAAAGGTGATGATCATGAACATGGTGTTGGATGAGCAGAAGAAAGGTAATGTCGTGGCTACTGAAACTCAATTGTTTTTTGATATGCTGATGATGGTGGCAGCACAAGGTAAAGAAAGAACTGAAGATGAGTGGGCTCTACTGTTCTCCAAAGCTGGATTCATTAGCTACCAGATAAATCATATATCTGAACTGACATCTTTGATTGAGGTGTTTTATTGATGTGTGGATCAAGACGTATGTCTTATGAATCATATAAGCAATCCATGTTTATGTTGGAATAAAATATGTTATAGGGTGATGGTTTTATGTTGAAACATATGAGGCTTCAATAAGATAGTATAGAGTATAGTTTGTATACTCTCTTGAACTAACATTTGTATATTTCAAATGCCTCCTCAAATGTGTCGATGTTTTTGTTTGTTTAGGAAAAAGCTGTATTTACAACGGGGTTTGAAACTTTACCTAAACGCTCACGATCTGTGTTGAACTACTGTATCTTCTAAAATCTTAGGTTGATGGGGATATAGATAATTAAATTTCATATATTTCAACATACTCGTACCACATGGCACAATGGCGTCGAGACAATGTGTGTGCCTTATCCGTTTGATGGTGACATCTCCTAAAATTTTAAGTTAACGGGGCTATAGATAAATTAAATTTCATATATTTCAACATACTCGTACCACATGGCACAATGGCGTCGATACAATGATGGTGACATCTATTGTGGATAATAAGAGCATCTCCAAAAGTGCTCGTTACTCATACCCAAGCATTTTTTTATCCTTTTAAGTTTACAATGAAAACCCGGTAAAGCCCGATAAGTCGAAAAGAAACTGTAGGTAATACAATTCACACATCCGAATCAAACAATACCCAAAACAAACTATCAAATCGAATGTGCACAACAAAGCTTAGCCTACTTAAATTCTAATTACATGATCAACTAAATCAAGCAAAAAGACCTACCCCAGCAAAGTTAAATATTGAACTAGTTTGGAGGGGTGTGCAGAATCTAATTGTAGTGCAACACCAGGACAACACACAAGGACCTAGGCAGCAAACTACCCAATTGGCCCTCCCCCTTAAAAAATTAAGTTAATATCATGTGAATCAATAACTCCCATATCAGATATTAAACTGATAAGAACAGATACTACACTAGATCTTAGCCAAAATGCCGAGAAAGGTATGCTTTAAAACTTTGGAAGAAGTGAGCTTTTATATGTAGTACCATGGCTTCCACTGTTTCGCTCTATCGATGTGGGATATTCGCCGTACATACTTCCCTATTTCAATTTGCCAAAACAACAACAAAGTACTCAAATTAATTCTCATGAATTTTTATTCTGATGCAACATTCTCACGACTGAATAGCTGTGTTTAACATGAATTAAGGAATTACAATTCGTTGTATAAATATAGCAGAATCAAAAAAAAAATCCATATAAATTTTTTTTTGAATTTGTTGGGTCATTTGAATCTTCAAAGACAACAGCTTTTAGAACAGCTTACATATTACATTCCATGTCACTGCAAAAACAATAAATTAACCTTAATTATTAGACCTTAAACAGTAAATGACTGATAATAAAGGAAATATAAATTAATGAGGCACTTACTTAAAGCTTGTGTTACTCTCCTTCCATCTGGAGTAATGAATCTGGTTGGTTTAACAACTTTAGCAGGTCCACAATTATAGCCATTTCCAGGTGCTTTAAAGATGAATTTTGAAGGTAGCTTAACAGTCCTGTTACTACTTCCACCATGTCCAACACTAATCTGAAATGAACTTAAGGAGTTTGACTTAATTACCCCTCCTCTGCAACAGTTTGCAACCTGTTGATTTAAGGGTGTTCCTGGAAGCAAGTCAACAATAATAGGATCTTTTTTACAAGACTGTGGGATGTTTCTTTTGAATCTTGCACAATTGCCTTGCGAAGTAGCGTGTGCTCCTACCGTGTTCCATATCACTTCGTTCTTGGCCCATGTCCATCCTAATGTCCAACCCGGAGCTCGAATTAGAGTGTTCTGATAGTTGTAGATGTCCACAATAGCCTGACAAATATAAAATGGAAATTGGCAGATTAAATTAGTTAAAGCATGAAACTTTAAGATGGCCCGGCAGCTCGCAAAGTCCGACTCTTATTCGAAGATCAAAACTAGATTAAAATGAGAGAGTGAAATGGGGGGGGACTTACAACATAGCCATCAGGGGTCCAAACCAGGAGATCCCATTTGACAGTGATATTCCCTTTCAGATCATGAACACCAGGAGATGCTTCTGTATTAAGTAAGGGTTCATTGAAAGGAAAGGGTAAAAACAAAAGTGAATTAGATAAATCATGTTCAATTAGTTGAATAGGCATAATAACATGAATGGGATATGTATTCATCAATGGGTTTTACCGAAATCTATGATCTACAGATGTGTAGTAACACGAATATAGTGATTCGAGTTAGTGATCACGAAGTTCAAACCAAAGATCTGGACTTGCTATCCAAGCTAGGTAATTAAAACTTGTTCTACCAAATGTGGATTGATAAATTAAAAATTTGTTCAAATGCATAACTATCTATTTGCTGCCATGGCACCATGCACATTCAATATACAAAGTACAGCAAACAGCAAAGCAGAGATGATTAATTAGCTGATATGGATAGGATTCACAGATCAAGAAGATTAAATTAAAACACCTGTTGAAGTAAATGCAGTGCAAGATAACAGAATTAGTAGAAACCCAAATGTGCATGATATGAATTTGGATAAGGATCCAAAGAGATACTCCATTCTTTCCAGCCACCAGATTTCTGCTGCAAGAAAATGGTTGCTCTGCCCAGGACTCTGCTTAATTGCTACTGAATAATGAGCACAGGAGAGAAATGGGGGTAATATGTTTAAAATAAATAAAAAATTGAAGTCAACTAGCATGTTTTCTTTAATTAATCTAATCACTTTGAATCAATATTTAGTTACTTCTCTCTTTGCCAGATGATTTGATTCTGATATTGATGCCTGCTGATTAATTACAATGTGATTGCTGCTGTTTCATTATACATCGAATAATGATAGGTGCACGACCGCCGTCTACACCATTGATACTTGATAATGATAAATTTACATTATCATCAATTTAGACCCATCATTCATCAACGGTGTATAATTAAGATTGCGACACGACAGTTGTGTCCGTATCAAATTTTTTTTTACAGATTTTCAGATTCAACAAAGTAGTTTACTTCGTCTCAAAAAAAAAAAAAAAAAAAAAAAAAAAAAAAACAAAGTAAGTTTACACTGCGTTTAAATCACACACCATGTTTTATACACAAAATAAATTTTACTCGCACCTTATAATTTTGTAAGGGAAGGGGAGGGAAAAACAGATAGAAGTAGAAGAAGAAAATGTATTTTGAGAGTAAAGGTAAGATTTTATTATCAACTTTCTGAATGAATGTTACAATGCCATTTTACACCCTTTTATATGCATATAGAACAATAAGCTAGTCTAATTTGCACTAACAACCAGATAACAGCTACTAACAACCAGATAACAGCTAAGCATTGCTTCTACTGACTAACTTCTCCTTCAAGTTCCTGACATCCCCCCTTTCTTGAGCAACACCATGACCTCATGGTGGAGGAACTCTGGAAATTTGGCGATATAGTCTCGCATCTTCCCAAGTAGATCTTTGCTTCATCCAGATTAATCCATTTCATAAGCCATTGAACCCTTTGGTGCATTTCTTCTCTTGATAGTTCTGATATCCAAGATTCGTTCTGGATATATGGTCATCTGTCCATCCTCTAATGTAATAGGTGGATGGGATGATACTGGAATTTGAGCTCATTTGTATTTCTTTAGTAATGATATGTGAAACACATGATGCACTCTAGAACCTTCAGGTAAGAGTAGTTTGTAGGCTACAGGACTAAGTTTTTCAACCACTTTATAAAGGCCAAAGTATCTTGCTAATAGTTTTAGGTTCCTTCTCAAAGCCAAGGTATTTTGCCTGTAGGGTTGAAGCTTCAAGAAGACTAGGTCACCAGTATGGAATTCTCTGTCTGTCCTTCCCTTATCAGCAAAATATTTCATTCTAGCTTGTGCATGCTCCAAATTCTCCTTCAGCTCCCTAGTGAGTAAGTGTTTTTGTTTGAGAAATTCATCTACTTGTAGTAATTTGTTCCTTCTTTGAAACTTCCTCTTTGGTATAGTAGTAGGCTTGTAACCATAGAGTGCTTCAAAATGAGATGTTTGTAATGATGTATGGAAGTTGGTGTTATACCAGAATTCAGCCAGTGTTAACCATTTTGACCACTGTTTTGGCCTTTGAAAACACATACACCTCAAGTACATTTCCAAACATTGATTGACCCTTTCTGTTTGTCCATCGACCGAGGATGGTATGCGAATCGAGTGCCAACTTGACCCTCGCTAATCGAAGCAGATCTTTGCCAAAATTCACTAGTAAAGATACTGTCCCTGTCACTGACTATAGTAGTTGGCAAGCTGTGTAACCTATAAACTTGGTGGAAAAATGCATCAGCCACAGATTCTACTGTATATTCCCTTCCCAATGGCACAAAATGACCCCATTTTGTAAACATATCCACTACATCCATGATAGCTTCATTTCCCTCAGAATTTGGAAGTCCCTTAATAAAATCCATCTTGATATCTTTGCCAGGCTGGTGCGGAATAGGCAAAGGTTGTAATAATCCCTGTGGATGCTCATGGAGACTTTTACATTATTGGCACACTGTATAGGACTGGATGAGTGTCCTGACATCATTTCTCATATGAGGCCAGTAGAAAATAGAGGAAATCCTCTGTAGACATGCCCTAATGCCTGAATGGCCTCCAATAGGACTCTCATGAAGTTGGGACATGATATCATGTCTTAATTGACCACCACTACCCACATAAATCTTCCCTTTATATTTAAGTTTCCCTTGTTGTAAAGCATTGTCAGGTTCAGTGCTAGGATCTAGAAGCACACAACTGATTTTATACTGGACCTCATCATCACCTGTGTAACTATCAATGATTCTAGACATCCAGGTTGGTAGTATGGTGGTAATAGCCATAGTAGTGGTCTGCTGCATTGGTTGTCTGGAGAGTGCATCAGCCACTATATTCTCCTTACCTTTCTTGTACTCGATCTTGAAATCCAATCCCAAGAGTTTAGTAATACCCTTTTGTTTCAGGGCAGTGATAACTTTTTGTTCTAGTAGGTATTTCAAGGATTGCTGGTCAGTTTTTATTATAAATTGCTGCCCTTGTAGATAATGCTTCCACCTGTTAATAGCCATAATGATAGCAAGTAGCTCCTTCTCATATATAGATAGGCCCATCTCCTTGGTGTTGAATGCCCTGCTGAGGTATGAGATTGGCCTTCCCTGTTGCTGTAAAACTGCTCCCAACCCTTTACAGCATGCATCTGTTTCTACCACAAATGGTATAGAGAAATATGGTAATGCCAGTAATAGTGCATCACACATTGCTTGCTTCAGCCCTTCAAATGCCTTGGTAGCATCTTCAGTCCAACAAAAACCATCTTTCTTTAATAGGGTAGTTAGTGGCCTTGCCAAAATTCCATAGTAAGGGATAAACCTTCTGTAAAAACCAGTTAAACCCAAGAATCCTCTTAACTCTGTGGCATTTGTAGGGGTGGGCCATTGTTGCATGCTTTGTATCTTAAGAGGATCAGTCATTACCTCTCCTTGTTGTATGATGTGACCTAGGTATTCAACTCTTGTTTGAGCAAAACTACACTTGCTGAGTTTTGCATTGAAGGTATTGTGTCTTAACAGATCCAACACTAATTTCAAGTGTTGAATGTGGGATTGTATAACTGGACTGTACACCAAAATGTCATCAAAGAAAACTAGCACAAACTTCCTTAGATAGGGTTTAAGGAGTTCATTCATGGCCTTTTGGAATGTAGCGAGGGCATTTGTCAACCCAAAAGGCATGACTGTGTACTCATAGTGGCCATGGGGTGTAACAAAGGCTGTTTTGAGAATAGCATCAAGCTTCATTCTGATTTGATGGAAACCTGCCCTCAAGTCTATTTTAGTAAAATATTTGGCTTTGCCTAACTCATCCAGCAACTCATCAATTAAAGGAATAGGATATCTATCCTTTACAATCAGGTCATTTAACTTCTTGTAGTCAACATATAACCCCCAAGTGCCATCCTTCTTTTTGACCAGCAATATAGGAGAGGCATAAGGACTCTGACTTGGTTGAATAAATCCTTGTTTCAGCATCTGCTCAATTTGATTTTCCACTTCTTGTTTCTGATGATACCCATACTTGGCCTTTGCTTAAAAGGGTCTATTCCTTCTTTCAAGATGATATTATGTGTAAGATCCCTGGTAGGTGGTAGGGTAGTAGGGGTAGCAAAAATATTAGTGTATTGGTCCAGTACCTCCTGGATTTCAGGTGGTATAGATTCTGTCATTTGTAATTCTGCCTCTGGTTGGATCCATCTTATTAAAATCAAACACCATAGGGCTGAATCTTTTCATCCAGTCTACCCCAAGTACCATATCACATCCTCCTAATTTTAAGTGACGCCTGCATTGTCCAAGGAGATTTGGGCATACTTTATCACTTATCATCTTATTACCATCAAAGAATGATGACTCCTTGGGTTTTGTTGCCTCTACTATGCATTGAAGGTCCTTGGCCAATTTCTGATCAAGGAATGTATGTGAACTACCACTATCAATGAGGATATTCACTGGTTTTTTCTTGCGCATGCCTTGAATTCTGATAGTGCTGGAGTTAACCTGCCGTGTCATTGTATTGAGAGATAATTGTGAAAACTCAGTCCCTTGATCATCATTTGTCACCATTTCTTCCACAGAATCCTCATCTTCAATATCATCCACCAAAATGAAGTGCAATTGCTTGGACTTACATTGATGACCTGGAGTGTATTTCTCATTCAATTTAAAACACAATCCCTTAGCCCTTCTGTCTTGGAGTTCAGTTGGTGTGATGTATCTGGTGACTTCATTTCCTTTAGGCTGTATAGGAGGCACAGACTGGACAATTCTTGGTGTCACCATTGTCTTAGGGGTGAAATGGGACACATGGCTCAAAGATTCCAGAACATCCACTTGTGCTCTTGCCAATTCCAGTGCTGTAGATAAATCCATGGGTCTGTTGACTCTTACAATCGATTTGATACCTTTCTTAAGACCATCCACAAAACTTGCCACAAAGTAAGCCTCATCCAGATTAGGGTTTTAATGGATACAAGAGACTTAAGTTCTTCAAATCTGGCTTGATATGTATCTCTTGATCCTGTCTGTTTTAATTTGTGGAATTCATCCACCACATCATCGTAATTCGATTAGAAAACCTTCTACACATTTCATTCTGAGAAAATGGACCAAGTGATGAATCTCTTACTTGGCTTCAAACTACTATACCACATTCGCATGTTCATCTAGGTACAATTCTGCTAGTGCAACTTTCTCATCTTTTTTTACTGAATGAAATTGAAAATATCTCTCACATTTTCTCAACCAAGCTCTAGGATTCTCTCCCTTGAATGTAGATAAATCAAATTTTGGGCGTTTTAGTGAGTTATCATACCTTTGTTCTGAAGGAGGAGGTCCCAAGATACCCAAGCTAGATGATGGAACCTCAGTCAATGGTGGTAATGCTGAATTCTCTGTATTTGCTGATGTAGTTTTGTTGGATAGAATAGCAAAAATGGCAGCAAATTGGTCCTTCATGTATGCGAGCTGATTATCTGAATCCTGCTTCAATTCCTGTGAATTCTGCTTCAAATCCTGTATATTTTTGCACAGCTCCTCAATGTCCTTTGTATTCTTCTTTGTTTGCTCATCAATGATTTCAATCGAGTATCGGCCATGGCAGAGGACCGGTATCTACGATACGGATGTCGAGGAAGGGAGGGAAAAGCAGATAGAAGTAAGAAGAAGAAGATATTTTGAGAGTAAAGGTAAGATTTTATTATCAACTTTACGAATGAATGTTACAATGCCATTTTACACCCTTTTATATGCATATAGAACAATAAGATAGTCTAATTTGCACTAACAACCAGATAACAGCTACTAACAACTAGATAACAGCTAAGCATTTGCTCCTAACAGCTAAGCATTGTTTCTACTGACTAACTTCTCCTTCAAGTTCCTGACAAATTTTCACAAGAAGATAGTATAGGTACAGGGACGGAGAAGATGATGATACATGATATCAAGTTACATACATTAGAGTAGGGGTTCAATCGAGCCGAGTCAAGTCGATACTCTATAGGGTTCGAGCTCGACTCGACTAAAAAAGTTCAGACTCGAAACTCGGCTCGAGCTCGATCGAGCCATAAAAAGGCAACATCGAACTCGACTCGCTAAGTACTCGATATAGCTCGACTCGGCTTGAAAGTTCGATTATTTTCTTAAAATTCATTTAATTTTTAATGAAGTATGGCAAGATCGAGCTCGACTCGTCTAATACTAGTCTCGAATAATATTTTTTGAATTATAAAAAATAATAATTTATAATAAATTTAATAAATTTAATTAATTAAATAATTATTTAATCAAGCTCAGCTCGCGAGCTACTCGATTACTATATTTTAAAACTCGAGCTCGGCTCGGTTAATTATTCGAGTAGCTTGACTTGAGCTCGAACTCGAAAAAAACCGAATCGAGTCGAACTCTATTGCGAGTCGAGTACGAGTAGTCCAGCTCATTTACAGCCTTACATTAGAGTCTGTTATTTTTACTCTCTTCCACATAATGCACATTATCATAGATGAGAGATTAGAAATAAATGGTTGTAATATATGTCACTTGATATAAAATTCATACAAAGGTTGTAATATAAAATTTTCCAGTAGTATTTATTTTATTTTATGGTATAGATAGAATTACTGAAAACTGATAAAAATACTCTGAAACAAATGATCGGAAAATCTCTAATTTGAAAAATTTCTTTGGTTTGAAGATGTGCGGTGTTTTTTTCTTGGCAATAATGACATGTGTAAACTTTGATTTTACTAAAATATCCCGATCTCCGAACATTAAGCAGTAAGGCATTCCCGATATACAAAGACCAGCCGCAGAGAATTCATTGTTGCACAACGAATAATTACGAAAAATATCCCGATCTCCATACATTAAGCAATAAGGCATTCTCTAATGGTACGTTTGTTAGAACGGAATGGAATGGAATGAAATGATTTTTCATTCCATTCCAATGTTTGTGTATGATTATGAGAGAATGAAATGAAATTTTATTCTAATTGAATGAAAATGGTCAATTTTCATTCTTTCCAAAAATGGATAGAATGCTATGTAATAACTAGTGGCTAACACCGTGCAAGGCACGGTGAATGCTCACTGCAGTATTAATGGTGTATTTTAATCATGAGTATTCATTGTTGAAGAGAGTTTGAGAAAGTAATAATACTTGAGTAAACTCCCACTTGTTTATTCATGTTGAAAGAATGAGTATAAATAGATACAAGAGAGGATCCTTACAAGAGAGGATCCTAGCTAGTAAAGTAAAAGTAAACTAGAGCCGGCTACAATAAATGCTAGAGTCGGCTATGTCTATGCTATTACATAATAGGACAAAGGATAGTTACTTTATGACTATTAGGACATATTAATTGTTTATTCAATGCAATTAATATGTCTCTTGATAAAAAGTAACACGTTACATTGTAACATGTTATGAGTGTAATAATAATGTAATATTAACCATAGTATTTCCACACCCCCAAAAACTGGGTTGTATATGTTTATACTGACCAAGTTTGCTACTCAATCTCTTTGAACATAAGTGGTGGTATGGCCTTGGTGAGAATATCGGCATTCGATCTGCTTTGAGGAACATCTTGGAGTTGAATAATCTTGGCATCAATCTTCTCCTTTAGGAAGTGTCTGTCAATGTCCACATGTTTGGTTTTATCATGATGGGTGGATCCTCTCTGCCATGCATAAAGTTGAATTATTGTCACAAAGCAGAGTGTGATAGGTTCTTTGAAGAGGTTCTTTGAAGTTCAGGTGAGTACCCTTTTTAGCCACAGAGCTTCACAAATGCCAAGTACAAGTGCCCTGAGTTCGCTTCAAGATCGCTGCTTCTTGACACAAGATGGTCGTTTCTTGCTTCTCCAAGTAACTAGGTTTCCCATACATATAAGCAATAGCCTGTGGTAGATCTTTCTTGTCAATGTGACATCCAGCCCAATCAACATCGTGTAGACCTTGATTGACCTATCGTGAGACTTGGTGAAATGTAAGCCCTGGCCGAGTGGACTTGGTACCTCAAGATATCTGCTCACGACATCCCAATGTTGCTCAAGTAGGGCAATGCATGAAGCAAGCTAACGGATCGACGCCATATGCAATATCGGTCTTGTATGGGACGAGATAAATGAGTTTCCTACAAGTCTTTGATATTGATCCTTTCGACAAACAATGTCACCATGCGGCAGCAGGTATTCTGGGTCTACACTTTGGGGATACAAAGAGTTTGCATCCCAAAGATGCCGATTTCCTTCAAGCAGAGTCCAAAGACATACTTCCTACGTGAAACAGATATACCCCTGGTTGTTCCTAGCTATTTCCATACCAAGAAAGTACTTGAGGTAGCCCAAATCTTTAACTTGAAATACTTTTTGCCGAGGTCTTCAAGTGTTGGATCTCGGCGAGGTCATCACCGAGAAGGATGATATCATCCACATAGACAATAAGAATGGACCTTTTTACGGTTTGTTGTTTTGATAAACATTGTGTGATCTCGAGTTGCATTGATGGTATCCGGCAACTTTAACCACGATAGTGAGTTTGCCAAACCAGGCTCTAGGGACTGTTTTAGGCCATATATAGATTTCCTCAATTTGCAAACTTTCCCTTGAGTGTGAGTGTTGGAAAAACCAGGAGGCACATTCATATGAGACTTCTCAGTAAGGTCACCATTTAGGAAAGCATTCTTGATATCCAATTGGTGTAGAGGCCGATCAAGTTGGATGACAATTGAGATCGAGTGCACACTGACAAAGTGTTTAGTTTTGCCACAGTGCAAAGGTTTCCTTGTAGTCAAGGCCATATGTTTGAGTGAATCCCTTTGCTTGAGCCTAGCTTTGTATTTGTCAATAGTACCATCAAGCATTGTACTTGATAGTGAATGACCATTTGCGGTGATTGCCTTCTTTCCATGTGGGAGAGTGGTGAGATCCCAAGTATGGTTGTCAAGAGAGCGATCATTTCGGTTTTTGATAATTTGCCTTCAGATGAGCGAAAAATTCACCCACTAAAAATACATTTATAAAGACTCGCAAAACCGTGGGTAAACTAACTCTAACTGGCAGAGTACTGGTCGATTGCTAGGATAGCTACGAGAGTACGAGGTCGTCCCAAGAGAAATGTGGTTGTGAGTACCAAAGCGAACGTGATTCTTAGTCTAAGCGATCAAAGTTTTAAGTGGAGTGTTTATACTAATGCGAAAAATAAATTTTAACTAACGAGATTAACTAGGTGATTAAAAAGCATAGCCGAGCCATGATCCAACAAAGTTATCTCCCACGGGAAAAACTTGATAAGGAGTGTGTTTTATCGATTCGGTTCATATGATATTCACGGGTGTCAACTCTTTATTCTTGCGTTAAGATCGAACGACTCTCACTTAACCCCCACACTAGGTTTATTAACCCTCCTTTAGAGAGCTAACTCGCTTTAACATGGTTGACCGGAATAAAAGCCGTTGAAAAACCTCACAAAAACATAATTTTAACGTATCACTTAGGTTGCCAATCTAACGATTAAGACTATGGTTTAGTGATTTTAAAACATGTTTCGCACATCTCGTAAAAATAAGAATTTCACTTAGGCATAGTCCGGATCATCACTTAGATTGTCAATCTAACAATCGGGACTATGATTAGTGATATCCATATCTCACATCTCACCACAAAATACATTTATAAACTCGATGTAACCGTGAACAAAGTTGTCAATTTTATTCAAAGTTAGGAAAATGATCAAAACGGGTTTTAAAACATGAGTTTATCATACGAACGTTTAATTACGCGCACACAACTCCCATCTCGTCTCCGAGGGTTAATTTTACCCGTTTTCACATAATTCGGCTATGTTGAGTTTAACTACTCATATTAACGAAAATAACAAACGAAAATAACAAAACGAAAGAAAACAAAACGAAAAAAGATAACTACAAATTTATATAGATATACATTATAGATATATATATATAGATATATATAGATATAGATATATATATAGTATACGTATATATATATATATTTATACTAATTGCATAAAAGTAAAAGAAAGCAATAAAAGACGGAAACGAAATTATATTAAAACGATAACTAGTCGGGTTATTACACCGACATTATAACGACATATATTACTACATATAGGCCCCCAAAACATAAAAATAAAATAGAAGAAAATGAAGGAGAAGAGGAAGAAAGGGGGCAAAGGGGCTGCTGCTGATGCTCTGATATATATAGGAAATATTTTGGGGCCGGATCGATCCGAGATCATCATCACTAATCATTGCAGTAACATGCAGCACATGCAGCGGGGAAATTTTATATATAATTATATATTAAACTTCTAAAATTCATATCTTGAGTTGTAGACCTCCAAAAATCATGATTCAAACGTCATTAGAAAGCTCTCGGAAAACTCTACAACTTTCATCAAGGACTCTTCTTCAGAAAACGTCATTTTGATGAGCCATTTGTATTACGTGTCGTTTGCGACATTTTCCTTAATACAAATCAATTAGCCACTTGACCACCATTTGAGTTGTAGAAGTCCGATTGACTTGATTCAAAATCCATTGGAAAGCTTTCTTGAAGGTATACAACTTTCATGAAGGATTCTTTTTCAGAAAACGCCGTTTTGATGAGCCATTCGTATGTAAATGTCGTTTCGGGATTTTTACTATTACGAATCGATTAGCCACTTGGTGGTCATAACTTGAGTTGTAGACCTCCAATTAACATGATTCAAAATGCGTTGGAAAGCTCTATCAAAGATCTACAACTTTCATTAAGGCCACCTCTTCAGAAAATGCCGTTTTAATGGGCCATTGGTTCATCGAAGATATAAATCGTTAGTGACACTACGAACCACCGATCCACTCGACCTTTTAAAGCATGGCACACTCTTATATCCCCATAAACACCTTTTTTAGGCCTCAAAGCGTGTCGTTACTCGGGATTTTGGTTAACCTATAATTACGCAATAAACCACCAAAATACCAAACGTAAATCCGACACACACACACGGTTACTAAACCGGTACAAAACTATAAAACACGCTAAAAATACGATATTTTATATAATAACTACTACTAACATATTTAGATGAAACATAGGAATTAATGACTCGAATCGATATAAAAATACTCGAAATGATATCAGGAACGGGTTGAAAAGTTATAAAAATAACGGTGAATTTTTCCGTTATCACCTTCCACTTATCATGTTGGAGAGCTTCCTGTATATTCTTAGGAATAGAGTGAGAATCCAAGTCCTGTGTAAACATGGCAAAAACAGTGATAATCGATCATAGGATAGATAATTATGAATAGAGTGATCGTAGTGCAAGATCTCTTTCCCTTCCCCGATAGCAATAGAGTCTGCATCATCAACGTCGCAGTGAGTGCTGAGAGTCGAGTCGGGTCTTGAGGTTCATCTGCCGTGTGACTCGATGGGTTCTTTGAGTGTCGCGAGAGTCTCTGGTTCAGCAGGCTCTGGGTCGATGGACTCTCGGTTCGAGGAGGTTCTTTGGGGATCGATAGGATCTTTGAGAGTCGATTAAGTCTTGAGGTTCAAGAGTTTGCTGAGGGAAAGGATTTAGGTCAAGTTCAATCAGGTTTCCATCAGTGACTGCCTCAGTGGACTTGCTGTAGTAGGGAGTCCTTTCAAAGAATTTTACATCCATAGAATTGTAAAATCTCTTTTCAGAAGGAGAGTAACACTTGTAACCTTTTCTGTCCTTTGCATATCCTAGGAAAATGCACTTGTGAGCTTTGGGATCAAGTTTGCTTCTGTGTTGGGCATGGATATAAACAAATACAAGACAACCAAAGATTTTTGGTGGTAATTGGGAAATAAGATGAGGCGAGGAGTGTGTGGTCGGGAGGGTTTGGATAGGAGTTTTGAAGCCTAACACTCTGCTGGGAAGTCTGTTGATTAAGTATGTGGCAGTTAATATAGCTTCACCCCACATATACTTTGGGACATGGGTAGTGAACATGATTGATCGAGCCATCTCCAGTAGGTGCCTGTTCTTTCTCTCAGCAACCCCATTTTGTTGAGGTGTTTCCACACAATCGCGATATGGACAATCCCCTTATTCATCAAGAAATTACTGAGGTTAGACTCATAGTATTCAAGAGCATTATCGGTCTTTAAGATCTTGATCTTAGTGTCAAATTGAGTAGAGATCATGTTGTAGAATTCTGAAAAGCTGGTCCAACTTCGATTTATCCTTCATTAAAAACCAGCCATGTGTTCTGGTATGATCATCAATGAAAGTGACAAACCACCTTTTTCCTGTTATACTTTTTACCTTGAAGGTCCCCATACATCACTATGAATTAAAGTGAAAGGTGTGGAAGGCAAATAAGGTAGTTTGGCATACAGATTTGGTAAGTTTGGAAAATTGACAAATATCACATTGAAGATCATTGACATTACATCCTTTAAATAATTCAGAATTACTGGACTTCAAATAACCAAAACTTGGATGTCCTAGTCTATAATGCCATAACATGATATTATCTAAGGTTTGAGTGCAGTTTGAGGCGGATTCGGTCTTGATCTTCTGTCTTCAGCAGGTCGACCACATACAATCCTAAGGTGGTTTAGCCTCCCAATCACTTCTCTGTGAAGAAGGGTCTGGAAAGTGCACTCGATTCTTATTAAAAACAACAAATTCAATTTAAATCTTTTGCAAGTTCACTGATGTGTATATGAGATTGCAGTCTAATTTTGGAACAAATAGGACATCCTTTAGACATATCTTATTAGTGAGTTTAACATTTCCAAAACCTTTTGCACGAGAGATAGATCCATCAATGAGCCTTAACATTGTGAATTTGTTGACATGGCATAAGGTGAGTTATGAGGTTTTTATTACTAGTCATATGGGAGGAGGCCCAGAATCAACAATCCATGTTTCATTACTAATAGAAGAGTAGAATTTACCGCACTAGCCTGAGTAGCCGTGTCAAGAGAGGTACTACCTTCTTTTGTTGAGTGAGGAAAGCTTTGAATGCAAAGAACCGAGCATTCAACTTGTTGTCATTCTCTCTTCATGGACATGCACCGCTCGACTTTCCCTGGTAGGTTTGAGGATTTAGGCATGCCATGTAGCTTCCAAACAAGTGTCCTGGTGTGATTTGTGCGTTGCGGTGTGCTCACGTAACAACTTTCGATTCTATCAAGTAGGCTTCCGACAGCCCTCAGTAACCTCAAGAGCTTCCGATGGTCACAGGTAGCACTCTCGGCAGGTTGTCGGCAGGGAGTTCAAAGCGAGATCACTTTCCTCCTCGCAAGCTTTCCTCATGTTTGACTTCAGCAAACATGGATTTGAGATGGGAGAGGTTTTGTGGCAAGGATTCTTCCTCTAACATCATCAAGAGCAGGATTCGATCCAAGAAGAAACTTGAATACTCTCTTTTCTCAATAATGTCCTTATAAAGGCAAAGATCCTTGACATCATTCCAGGGGTGAGTTTCAAAGATATCTCAGGTGTTGCCATGCCCTAGAGCAGTTGGTTGAAGTATTGAGTTATAGACATATCTCCTGCCTGCAGCTTTGAATCGAGCTTCAAGTTCATACACTTCGAGGTATTGTCTTTCTTGGAGTAAAGATCCTGGCATTATCCTGCATTTCCTTTGCAAGTATCATACATCATAAAGTTCTCACTAATCTCTTTTGTCATTGATCTTGTGAGAATGGTCATGACTTGATTATTAGCAGTATCCTATGCTTCAAATCTGGGTCATCTTGGCAGGGCGAGTTTAGAGTCGGACAGTATCCCATCTTACCTTGTCGAGAGATGTACATTTTCATAGATCTTGACCATAGCAAATAGTTGTTGCCATCAAGTCTATGATTAGTATAAGATGAAGATTCAGGTGACCCAGGTCTGCTTGAGGCGGTGGGACTCAATGAAGGTGTGAAGCTTCAGAGATAGTGAAGACATTCTTGATTCAAAGAGGTCTTTGAGAGTTTGCAGCTGGATTTCGTGAGTTTAAGTCTCTCGATACCATGAAGAGAGTTTGAGAAAGTAATAATACTTGAGTAAACTCCAACTTGTTTATTCATGTTGAAAGAATGAGTATAAATAGATACAAGAGAGGATCCTTACAAGAGAGGATCCTAGCTAGTAAAGTAAAAGTAACTAGAGCTAAATTACAATAAATGCTAGAGTCGGCTATGCCTATGCTTATTACATAATAGGACAAAGGATAGTTACTTTATGATTATTAGGACATATTAATTGTTTATTCAATGCAATTAATATGTCTCTTGATAAAAAGTAACACGTTACATTGTAACATGTTATGAGTGTAATAATAATGTAATATTAACCATAGTATTTCCACAATTGTATAAAGAGAAACCAATCGCATCTAATATTATGCGGACCATAACATCCATTGGACTACTTTAATACACACAACAAAAGAAGCTTCAATAAAAATGTATCAGAATATGCACAGCATGTAAAATGGTTTGTGTTTTCAATATTAGGCATCATGTCAGCTGTTAACCAACCAAATCCATGGCCAACATGGCAGTTCCATGCCGGCACACCTGAAAGAAGGAGACAAAAACAAATCATCAATGCACAAAAAACATACGGCATCAGTAAAGTTTATCAATAAACAAACAAAAAACAAACAAAAAACAAACCCTACAAATATAAAAAAATTCAGAAAACATGATAGGTAACAGTAGATATGTTATACATTACAATCACTTGCAAAAGCTATCTTAATGACATTATAATCAGGGCAAGCATTGTGATTTGTCAATCAACTTGAGTCAACCAAAAATAGATGCTTAACAAAACATCCCTCATAATATCAGTAACCATTAGTATTCATTGTATTAAGACAAACTAATGGCATCTAATATTATGCAAATTATACCATCCATTGAACTACTTTAATACACTATTACTACATTAGAAGAATCTTTACTAAAAATGTTTCAGAATACATATCATGTAAAATGATGTGTTTTCAATATTAGGTATCATTTCAACTGTCAACCAACCAAATCCATAGCCAACATGGCAGATTCTATGTTGTTCTTTGCAAAAGGAAACCAAAAAAGACTCACGTCTCGGTTTATATTGTATCATCTGAAACCCCGTCCCACCTACGAATAAGTCCAAGATGAAGAAAAAATGTTGTCGTTCAACATTCACAGTAAAGAAAAAGGTCATTCAATTTTACAGAAATAAAATTTCAAATTCTTTTTGTGTAGGGAATTAAGTCTCGACATTAGGAGATTACGGTATGTTCCATGAAGATCAAATGATGACATGAACATAACATAGAGTATTTTTACAATGTTAAAAAAAGACATTAATCTATTAATACAACATTAAACATAATCAAGTGTCACATGTGTATATGTAGGGAAATGTGATGACATGAAATAACACTTCTTATATACACATCATATTAAATGCCAGCAAAAAGAATATTTTGTAAGACCCAAATCATATATAACAAAATCATACACATCAAGTTCATTTAAAACATATAACCGAAATCATTAAGGAACAAAATCACCTGAGGCCAAAAGTACATGCAAGAGTAATGGCTTTCTTTTACTCAGAAAATAGACCACATGCATCGGCAACTTTGACTTGGATCTGTCGAAAGAGCACTCCAAAAATTGTCAAATAAACGAAATATAGTTCTAAAACAATAAATGTTTACCGCTCAATCGAAGAATAAGCCACAAAATAGATTAAGAAAAGCAAGCAACCCGTAATTTCCGATTAAAATCTTAAATTCAAGGACAAACATTAGATTCTTTATTAACAGGGAAAAAACAACAACACTGGACAAATTAGTTGATTATTGTCTTTTTCAGGCTCAGATCTGGATCATTTTATGTCCGAGAATGCGGCACCGCCGTGCTTTGGTTGCAAATTGGAAAGTCCTCCAATTGCCATCTAGGTTGTTCTCTTACATCAATCCATACCATGATTTCATACTGACTGCACGGTTTCAAATTGGAAATTGAGATGAGAAGCGGATATAAACAAATTAGAAATTGAGATGAAGCGGATATAAGAACAAATTTAAAGAGTATTTCACATGTTCCACCATCACCGGCGATAACATGCTTGAAACTCGGACAATCAACAGTATGCTGATTTGGCAACGCCTACCATCACCGCAAAATTCAAATGAATCGAAGAACAAACATATCAATATATATCTATATAATATCAATAAAAAAGGAAAAACGAAATCAAAAGCAACATCGAAAAGCTTTACTATTCGATCCTAGATCGTAATTCCTGCCTGATTTGCGGTTGTTACTACAGAGAATTCATTTGGTTGAGTGGGGCCGAGGGGAGAGTGACGATGAAAATTGCAGCCGCCATTAGAGAAATACTAATGTTGACAAACATGTCTTTTTTCTGCGGTACAAATACTAATGCAATAGTCATTCTGCAGTATAAATACTAATGTTGACAAACATGTTTTTTTTCTGCACATGAAGATCTCAAGAGAACTAATAAGCAAAACCTTCATAGCCAAACCGATTCATCATCACAACAAGAACTGATGTTTAGAATAAATATTAAACCAAACTATTAGGTATGTATATTATTTCTGGCATGAAGCAAGTAAGAAAAATATAATGAATAACTATAGTAACATAGCAGCATGTACATAAACAACCAAATGAACCTAGGAGTTTAAAGAAAGGAAAAAGCATTCCAGGTAGAACGAGTGGATCCCTGTGAGAGCCATCTCCCAGCTCTATGCATAATTTTAGAGAATCTACTTCCTGACATAGTCGAAGGGGGAAGAGGTATTATCCAAAAAAATTATGTCCAACAGTTCAAGAATTAATATAAAGGCAGCAGTAAATCTTCAAAAAGTAAGGCAAGAACTGTGTTTTTAGTCAGTAAAGTGCTAGTAATGGGACATGGACTATAGTAAATCAAGAAGAGAGAAGAGGATACATCTAATTTTCTCCAATTTAATGGCATACCCGGTTCACAACTCTTGAAATCCGAGATTGCAGTCCATTATTTGCAAAAGCCATCAGATAATAAGATGAAATACACCTCCATGTCTATCAGCCGCCATCAATCAACTGTCAAACCAAAATTGCAACAACCAGCAAAACTCAATGGGTAAACCTTTGAATATAATACAGAATTTTTCTTGTAACGAGCGGGTAAAAGGAAAAACCAATTACATCATTCAATTTCTTCAGCTCTAGAAATTCTCCAAGCTTCACATCGAAGCCCAAAGGAGGTCCTCTCCATCAAGGGCTAGCCAAGACCACATAACAGAAAAAAGCCCAGACGGAAATTAAATCTGAATGCTTGCAAAATAATCGACCTAACGCTTGCAAAGCAGTGCACGTGGCCTCAAGCTTGAGCTTTTGCTCAAGCTTCTTATAAAGAAAGATGCATCACTGCCCAAACCACGAACTCAGATATTCCTCCGTTTAGAGTCTTTGTTGCTGAAAATCAACGAGCCTGAGTTATTATTTAAACTGAACAAATATAATTTGAAACCGACATTAATCTTTTCAACCGATTCACGAGAATGAAGAGCTAACATCAAAAGAGTTGTTGATGTGCAAGTAAGAGGAGAGAACAAACCGGAAGAGTCGTTGATGTGCAATAAGAAAAATACAATATCATTTGGGTTCCTAGTTATACATTACGCCAAGCATCTGTGAAAGATGGTTTTATTTTATAGCTGAAAGTAGAAACATGAGATACAATCATGATCATCTGCAGAACATGTAAATATAAATATATAAGTAGTGATCTAAAAGGTAAAGAAAGCTCACTCTTTTTATTGGGAAGAGACTCAGAAGCTATAAATTAAGACAAGTTCCTTTCATTTACAGGGGAAACAACCTAAGACGTATCGTTTATTTATATTCATTTAATCTGGAGAAATAAGGATATCTTGAGACAAAGACATTTATTGTGCACTGTTGAAAAGGCGATCGATGATAAGATGAGATCACGTGACAACTATCGAAGTGGAACACGCCATCACATATTTACGCATATTTACGAAAAGCATCAACTGCGGTCGGATTGGCTCGGAAAGCTTCAACTTTTACTCCAGAACAATGAGCCAATCATACCACTTTCCTAAATGCTTAGTAAAGATGATAGAGGAAAGTCACAAACCTTGTTGAAAATAAATGTAAACAACCGAATGCTTAGTGAATGTAAACAAACTAAATGTAAACAACCGAATGCTTAGTAAAGATGACAGAGGAAAGTCACAAACCTTGTTGATCGGAAGGGATGAGCAACAATGAAAATGCAATGGGAAAACCTTTAGTGAGACCTTTGAATTGCACAAACAGACCAAACAAAGGTAAGACTAAAGTAATTAAAGAGAAGAAGAATAAGAGAAAAATGAACTCTTTCTTATTATCTTTCAGCCATAACTGGTCTGAATAAATAGAGGATACAAAAGACTCTTGAGTTTTAAAGTAGAGCATGCTTATCTAGGAAAGAGAAAAAGTAACTAGTAATAAATACTATGTTCCCTTTGTAGAGTGGGCTAACTTAAGTAACATTAATGAAGGACTAACCGGCCTAAGTAACAACAAATATAACACTTATGATATATAAACAACATTATGCACTTTATACAAATATTTAAACTTCAATACTCCTCCTCAAGCTGGGATGTAGATATCGAGCAGACCAAGCTTGTCAATACATTTAGTCAGAGAAGGACCGGGAAGGCTTTTGGTGAAGACATCAGCCACTTGATTTTTGGAGTTGATATAGGATAGACGAATCTGTCCTTTGATCATCTTTTCCTTGATAAAATGTCTATCAATTTCAATGTGTTTGGTCCGGTCATGTTGAACAGGATTCTTAGTGATCTCAATAGCAGACTGACTGTCACTGTAAAGACAAGTAGGAGTAGAAATAACAAGTCTTAGTTCCCTCATAAGCTTCTGTACCCATAATATTTCACACATACAAACAAAGAATTGCCCTGCCACTCGACCTCAGTGAACTTCTAGCCACATGCAGATTGTTTCTTGCTTCTCCAAGAAACCAGATTACCAAAAACATAAATGCACCATCCAGAGGTGGATTTTCTATCAATATTGCAGCCAGCCCAATCAGCATCCACATATGCCTCAATTCTTTTATTTTCTTCCGTTCTGAATAGTATACCCTTTCCTGGGTTCCCTTTCAAAAATCTTAATAGTCGACGGCCCGGCATTGTAGTGTATTTCCTTTGGAGAATGCATGAATTGGTGAGAGTACTTTACAAAGAAATGATATATCCGGCTGGTATGAGATAAGTAGATTAATCTACCTATAAGCTTCGATATTTTTCTCGCATCAATGTCCGGTCCAAGATCATCTTTCCCAAAGTTCACAAAGATTATCAAGAGGTGTACTAATGAGTTTGCACCCCAACAAGCCATAATCGACAATAAGTCCATAGTGTATTTCCTTTGAGTGAGTAGAATACCCTTGGATGATCTTGCAACTTCAATACCAATGAAGTATTTTAGAGCTCTAGGTCTTTTACTTCAAATTGTCGATTCGAGAAAGGTCTTCAAGAGTCGATTTCTTCCTCTCGAGTTTCAAAGTGATGATAATGTCATCCACATATACAATGAGGATAGTTATCCTACTGAATGACCATGTTTGTAGAACATGGTATGATCATTGTGTTCTTGATGATATGTAGCCTCCTTCATAGCCTTAGTAAACTGTCAAACCAGGCCCTGGAGATTGCTTTAATCCATGATAGCCTTGTTTAACTTCGAACATGATTGGGTTTGATCATAAAACCAGTGGGATAGTGCATATAAACTTCCTCTTTCGAGATCCCCATTTAAGAAGGCATTTTTATGTCCGATTGATAGAGAGGCCAATTCATAACAAAGAAAGAATGGAAATTAATATCCTGGACAGAGTTTAATTTAGCCACAGTGCAAAAGTTTCATTAAAGTCAATACCTTGAGTCCTGTAAAACCCTTGGCAAACCGAGTCTTGCCTTGTATTCATTAATGGTACCATCGAGTTGTGTTTGATGGTAAAGAGCCATCTACACCCCAACTGGGTCTTACTCCCCGTGGTTTAAGAACACAATCCCAAGTATGATTTTTATCTAAAGTCGATAGTTCTTCAAGGACAACGTTTTCCAATTAGGATCACTTAGGGCGTACTCAATGGACTTGGGAATATTGTGGGTGTCGATATTAGATAAGAAGGCTTGATAAGGTTGTGAGACTTTACTGATGGCCACAAATTTTTGAATATGATGTTGAGTGCAATTTCTCCTACTTTCCTAAGGGCAATAGGCGGCTCAGTTCAATACAGAGGAGGTGTTAGGTCAAGACAAGATTCGGAGGAGGTAGGTAAAGAGGATGAGTGCTCGATTTCTTGAATAGTTTGGATAAGAGAGTCATCCGCAGAGTTCAGTCTCCAAGTGTTTCGGTGTAGATAATGGCCTCTTTCCAGGTTGATGGGTGAGTTTTCCAATGGGAGAATAGGTAGGCATGATGGTATCATCAACACTAATGGGCAAGGTGATGTATTCTACGGAAGAAGGTTTTGTTCAATGGATTTGATTTTGATTTGGCATGAACGGCCGATCTTCAATAAAGGTGACATCAAAGGTGACATAGTCTTATGTGTTTTGGGGTCAAAGCATTTGTACCCCTTTTAGTAGGAGAATAACCAAGGAAGATAGTCTTAATGGACTAGGATCAAGTTTTCCTCTTTGAGGGTTATGATTGTGAACAAAAGCAAGTGCGACCAAATATCTTTAGAGAGATATCGGATAGGAGTTTTTTGTGTCGTGGTAGTACCTTTGAGGACATTGATGGGGTTCTGAATTTCAACTGCCTGAAGGCATTCTATTGATCAAGTAGGTGGCGATTAGAACGACTTGGCACCAGTAAAAATAGGAACATTATAGGTAAACATCAAGGTTCGGCAACTTCTAAGAGATGTCGATTTTTCCTCTCTCGCTACCCCATTTTGTTGAGGTGTGTTTATGCAGGAGGATTGATGGACAATTCCTTTCAGTAATGAAATGAGAGAGTTGAGAGTTAAAGTATTCATCCCATTTATCCGATCTTAGGATCCGAATTTTGGTTTTAAATTGTGTTTCAACAAAGGTGTAAAAATTTGTGAATATGGTTGCAACATCAGATTTTTGGTTCATTAAATAGACCCATGAAGTTCTGGAATGGTCATCGATGAATGTGACAAACCACGGTTTTTTGGATAGATTTGAGACCCTAGATGGACCCCAAACATCAGCAGCACAAGAGTAAAGGGAGGAGTGGGTGTATAGGGAATAGATTTGTAAACATTTCTAGTTTGTTTACCAAGGATGCAAAATTCACACTTCAAAGTGTTTATACAAACTCCAGAAAATAACAAAGGATACAACTTTTTCAAGTACACAAAATTAGGATGGCCTAGTCTAAAATGTAAGTGAAGAATTTTGTTACATTTAGAATCTAAACTTGCCACTAATCCACTTGTTTCCTCTCTAGAGCTTGCTATGAAATAGGTAAAGACCTCCCTTAGTACTCTTAGCACTGCCAATCTTCATCATAGACTATAGATCCTGAAACTCACAATGGGTATCCAGAAAGTTAGCTGAGCATTTTCTATCTCTACAAAACTGTTTGACAGAGAGAAGGTTACATTTGAGATTAGGAACATAGAGGACATCTTCTAGGGTAATGTTGGTTTGAAGTTTGACTCTACCTTTTCCTAATACTTTCTTTGAAGAACCATCAGCTATAGTAACATAGTGATAAGAATCAATACTTGTGAAAGTTTCAAAAATAGAAAAATCACCTGTCATATGGCTAGAAGCACTGAGTCAACAATCCATTTGTGTTCTTCGTATGCAAGCGACTCCAATGGGTGATTCGGTGGGTCGTGGTTGCAGTTCATGAACATCATCCGAAGTGGTGTGCAAATGTGTTCTTCCGAGAAACCGTGCTTCGTTCAAAGCAACATTATAGGCCCTGTCAGACTCCTTTCCTCTACCCTCGCCTTGCCTGGTTGATTTTTGAGAAGATGAGGTGGTTTCCCATGTGAAGCAAAGATTTTTCCTTAATATGACCCTTCTTTTGCAAAGTGATCACATAAGAGATTGGCCCAATTTTCACTCCTCTTGCTTCTATTGTATGTGCATTGGCGGCTGCTTTTTAAATGATGCGGCTGATTCAAGTGACTTTAAAGCTGAGAAGGCTCCTCCTGGAGTGGGCGTATGCCACCGGTATATAGCATCACTCCTCTCCTACACTCCTCCTTTCTTAGAATGTTGAATGCATCATCAATGGATGGAAATGGAGATATGGCAAGGATTCTTTCCTAGTCAGCTTCATAAGTGATGTCTAGACCTCCCAGGAAGTCTAAGCCTATCCCTTTCTACTTCTTTGTTATGAATGACCTGCATCCTCGGTACACTTCCATTTCTTGATTGTGAGTTGATCATATTCTTCCCACAGATTAGTTAGAGTATTAAAATACTCATTTATAGGCTGCCCAGATTGAACCGTATTCCTCAGCTTGAGTTTCAACCCATAAACTTGTACATAGTTGCCTTCATTAGAGTATAAAGACTCAGTTTTTTCCAGATCTGTGAGTGATTTTGCATATAAGAAGTTTGAGCTTATTTTTTCCATCATTGAATTCATAAGCCATGATCTTACCACTGCATCTTCAGTCTCCCAAGTATCGAACTCCTTTGAGTTGGTGTCTGTGGGAGCTATGAGAGATCCTGTGAGGTATCCCTTCTTTCCTCTGCCCAAGACATAAGTGTAAACAGACTGGGACCATGAAACATAATTCGGTCCAGTCAGTTTTTTAGAGGTGATTTGGAGTGATGGATTATCAACTCCATTAAATAAAAGAGAAGTAGAAGAAGATTGAGCCTCTGTCATGCTGTTTGAACAAGGCAGGAAGAAAAAACAGAGCTGAAAGATCGAAGTCCTGAAAAAATATCAGGGCTCTGCTACCATAAAGTAATTAAAGAGAAGAAGAATAAGAGAAAAATGAACTCTTTCTTATTATCTTTCAGCCATAACTGGTCTGAATAAATAGAGGATACAAAAGACTCTTGAGTTTTAAAGTAGAGCATGCTTATCTAGGAAAGAGAAAAAGTAACTAGTAATAAATACTATGTTCCCTTTGTAGAGTGGGCTAACTTAAGTAACATTAATGAAGGACTAACCGGCCTAAGTAACAACAAATATAACACTTATGATATATAAACAACATTATGCACTTTATACAAATATTTAAACTTCAATAAAGACATTATTTCTCTTCAAACAATGATTATATATCAACAAAGAATAAACACTTAAAAGTAAATCTACACTTGCAGACCTAATGGGTAAATTTGTCGGATTTCATCTCTAGATACGAGCAGCTGTTTGGTGTGAGTGGTTTCCATGTAAAGCAACAATTTATAATCTGTCAAACACAAAGGGTCTATAATCTGATGGATAATGGAGATATTAACATGGATTAAATCGAATTCGGCATCGTTTGAAAGTGGAATCAACAATCAATCATATACGAATGACAACTTAAGAAACATAAAAGGTCATAACCTACAGTTACTCAGAAGGCATTTTCAACTACCTGGTGCATCTACATATCTCCACAATTTAATTCCATTCACAATGCATCTTGCAATAGCCTTTAATAATTCATCAGACAAAACAACAATTATTTCTCTCTTGTTTAATTTTGTAATTATTCTTTTCTTTTATGTTTTAGCAAACATCAATTCTGAAAGAGAAAAAAAAAAACCATCAACTAAAAAAGAACAAAGCGATTTTCTAAGCAGAAAAAAATATATTTTATTAAAGGCAAAAAAACAAAAGAAACAAGGACTTCAATGTGAAAACGATTTCCCTAAAAAAATTGAAACAAGAATCGAATTCATTCATCCAGACAGTCAAACCCTTTCATCAAAACTTTTATATGAGATGAAGAAGAAAAAAATCACAACATTAAGAAGAGAAAACAACAACACCAATCCCAAATAATGAAAGAGTGGAGCAGCTCACCGGAGAGAGGTGAAGCCGTTCGCCGGAGACGGGTAGAGCACTTCCACAACGCTGGTAATAGGAGCGGGCCATACGCAATTAATCAGATAATCTTATGCTCTACGAACAAAGCCTGAGCAACACATTCAAACCACAAAAATACGTGACTGAATGGTCCATTTCCATTTGAAGGATAATGCAACAGAGAAATTGACTCAAAGGCAAAACCGAATAGAAAATCACCCACTAAACAAGGAAATGCAAAACAATGGAGCTTACCTTCAAGTGTAGTTGATGTGCGAGAGGATTATCGTTGTTGACTCTTCAAATGGCAAAGAAGGGCCTTAGACTCTCTCCAATGATACGTCTTTAAACAACACTCCAAACACAGCGTCGGTTTTAAATTCTGATTATCTTTTAAAACACTTTATAAAAACTTCCACTCCAATAAATCACTTTATACAATCCTTCAAACACTAATTTATATCCTTTTTGTTTTTAATATTCATCCAAAGTAATTGAAATAATTATGAATGTTATTTATACAAACTCATGTTTTTTTTTTTTTTTATGTTTCATTCTTTATTTTTCATATACGTTCCACAATACCAATATTGTGTCGAAACTAAAAAAATCAAACATTTAGTGTGTCAAATGTTTTTTTTTTTTTTCTGAGAGCGTCAAATGTTTTTTATTTTTAGTTTTAATGCTGTGTGTCTGTATAATAGTTGAATCCAATTTTTCTTTTCATTATTAACATTAATTAATAGCATAGAATACATGAGTAGTGGGAAGAAAAAGAAGGTAAATGGGTACATGGTGGGTACACTATTCACCTTTAGGAGGGACTCCAAATATGAAGTATTAGACTGTCCACAATGGACACTTTATTTAAACTCTAAACATTGGATTTCCAGTGTAATTCACAAACTTGAAGCTGCAGTAGCTAACTTTAAGATTACTTGATCTGGAAAAATGCTACCTAATACTTCATATTTGGAGTCCCTCCTAAAGGTGAATAGTGTACCCACCATTTACCCATTTACCTTCCTTTTCTTCCCACTACTCATGTATTCTATACTATTAATTAATGTTAATAATGAAAAGAAAAATTGGATTCAACTATTATACAGACACACAACATTAAAACTAAAAATAAAAAACATTTGACGCTCTCAGAAAAAAAAAAAAAACATTTGACACACTAAATGTTTGATTTTTTTAGTTTCGACACAATATTGGTATTGTGGAACGTATATGAAAAATAGCAATGAAACATAAAAAGAAAAAAAAAAACATGAGTTTGTATAAATAACATTCATAATTATTTCAGTTGTGCTGGATGAATATTAAAAAAACAAAAAGGATATAAATTAGTGTTTGAATTGAAGGATTGTATAAAGGGTATTTATTGGAGTGAAAGTTTTTATAAAGTGTTTAAAAAGTATAACTGTAACGGAAACCGATGTGTTTGGAGTGTTGTTTAAAGACGTATCATTGGAGAGAGTCTTAGGTAGAATTTTTCCAGATCAAGTAATCTTAAAGTTAGCTACTGCAGCTTCAAGTTTATGAATTACACTGGAAATCCAATGTTTAGAGTTTAAATAAAGTGTTCATTGTGGACAGTCTATTGAAAAGAGTACAGTGGGTTTGAAGGATTTTTTCAAGCAAACAATGATTTCAATTGTGTGTTGTGAAGACGGTAATGCTAGGTTGGGAAGACAAAGTGGCAGGTGTGGTGGGTGTGAACATTTAATGTCCACTGTACTTTTGTGGAAAAATCACTCCAAGTACATTGAAACAACAATCAGTGGCTTAATTAGTCAAGATTTCATCATGATTTTTTTTACAAAATGCATGATACAGGAAAAAGAAAGAAAAGAAAAAAAAAACAAAAGTAAAACACGTAAAAAAAAAATACAAACAAACAAAAATCAGCCACGTGTCATAATAAATACGCACAGAAAAAAAATCGATAAGCTCCCAAAAAACCGACATAAACACACAATGTAAAATATATACACGCAAAAAAGGAAAAAAACACACACTCAAACAAGCACAAAAAAATTGATGTCTCCCCAAAAAACCGACACACACACAATATAAAATATATATACGCAAAGAAAAAACACATACACAAACAAACTCTAGTACATTAAAATATCACGTGTGTTATAGGAAAGGAAAAAAAAAAAACCCAAAAAAAACGGAAAAACACACACACAAACCAACACAAAAAAAAAAATCGACGACTTCCCCAAAAACAGACATAGACACACAATATAAAATATATATACGCAAAAAAAGGGAAAAAAACACACACATAAACAAACTTTAGTACATTAAAATATCATGTGGTCGTATCGTAGAGGAGATAGGATAGCATATATATGTGTGTTATAGGAAAGGCAAAAAAAATTTAAAAAATAAAAAAAATCCAGAAGCAGCCACGTGTCAACTCACCAAAGCATTACATCTCTTCTTATTATTAAGTAGTGAAACAACACAAATAAGAATACAAAACCAATAAACACGAGCCGTAAAAAACTAAAACAATGTATATGACATGTACATTGAGTATAGGCACATAAAAAAAAACTATCCATAAAAATAAATAAAAAAGAGGGAAAAAATTACCAAAAGAATAATAGCAAAAAAAAAATTTTGAAAAGCAATACACCCAAAAGGAATGAATGCACAAATGAGGGAAAAATGAAAAGAAAGGAACGAAAATGGGAGCTAAAGAAAAAAAAAAAAAAAAAAAAAAAAAAAAAAAAAAAAAAAAAAAAAAAAAAAACTTGAAAAATAAAGAGCATTGCGTGACACTTGACATCAATATCAAATATCAAAGTTCTCTCTTTGTATTATATAGTAGGAAATAAAAATCGACAAAACACGTGGGGTGGTGGTAATGTAGGTTGGGGTAGGTGATGAAGTAGGGAAGGAAGGGTAGGGGTAAGTACAGGGTAGGGTAGTAGAGTAGAGTAGGTTGTGGCGTGGGTAAGGTAGGTAAGATCGTAAGGTAGGAAGATCGTAAGGTAGGAGGATATGGTGGAATAAGGTAGGAGGGTAGGATAGGGGTGTGGTAAGGTATATGATGGTGGATGGTGTGGTGGGTAGGGTAGAGATGGGTAATGTAGGGTAGGGTGGGTGGTGGTAAGGTATATAAGTGCGGTGGTGGGTGGTAGAGATGGGTAACATAGGGTAAGGAGGTGGGGTGGGGTGATGGGTACGGGGTCTAGTAGGGAGGGGTTGTGGGTAAGGTAGGGTAGGGTGGGTATGGTAATATAAGATATGATGGTAGGTAAGGTAGGATGGTGGGGTGGTGGGGTCGTAAGGTAGGTGGGTAGTGGGATAGGGGGTAGGTAGGATGGGGTGGTAGGTAAGGTAGTATGGGTAGAAAGGGGGTGGTAGGTGTAGTATGGGTAGAAGGGTGGGGTGAGGGTAGCTACCCCACCCCACCCTTGACCCTACCACTTCCACCATATACATTTTATTACATTCTTTCACATATCAAATGCAGTAATTGAATGAATTTATTCCATTCCATTCTTTCACATCTCAAATGCAGTAATGAAATGAATTTATTCCATTCCATTCTATTCAATTCCTATTACTTTATTCAATTCCATTCCATCATAACAAACATGACATAAAGGTTTTTTTTTAATGTGCCCACAAAGAATTATTTGTTGCATAGAGAAACTCACGTAGAATTTTCTATACACCAGTGTGTTTGCAATGAGCATACCGTGATGGTTAAGTTAAACTTCATGATGTCCTGAATTCGAGTCACGTTGTATTTCTTTCCATTCACGTGGCAATTTCGTTTTTGAGAAAAGAAAATAAATTTTAAAAAAAAACCCTAGTGGCAAATTCCCCGAAAATCCCGACCCGTCCCGAATCCCATCCCGGTTCCGTCACGAAAAATCCCGATCCCAAAAGTTTCCGATCCTGAAATTTCGGGATTTTTCCCGACCCGAAAAATACGGGATCGGGTATAAAACTCAATCCCGTCGGGTTTCCGATCCCGACCCGAATACACACACACACACACACACACACATATATATATATATATATATATATATATATATATATATATATATATATATATATATATGCACACACACACATCTATATACACATACCTAAATACTAAAAACATAAACATATTACACTCTCTGCTTCCGTCGTTTCTCAATTTCTCTGCACCGCTCTTCTGCTCTATAATATTCCAGAGTGTTCTTCCTCACAAAGCCACCGGCCGTCGACTCTGTCGTCGTTAACTCATTTCTCCGCCCCACCTTTTGAACTATCGTTTTGATCAAATAATTGTTGTCATTTTTTTATATTAACATGAATATTTTTTAACATCATGTGTTGGGACATTCATTCCCGACCCGACGATAATCGAGTACGGGTTCGGGAAGAAAATTGAATCCCGAATCTTATCTGGACGGGTTTCGGGTAGGAGGTTTACGGGTCGGGTCCCGACCCGATGCCACCCCTAGTTGTCACTCTAATCGATTTCCTAAAAAAAAAAAAAACCACTAAACGACGTGGTTTGGGTCCTTAGTTAAAAGTTAAACCCCTCCCACCAGTCAAACTAAAACTAAAACCCTCATCATCGAAGCCAGCAGTAAAGGCGCCTCCTTTCTCCTCTACCAAGAGTGTCAAAGACAATCGGAGCTAGTAGCAGGAGCACCGTGAGCACGCCGCACCGTGGCTAAGAAACGCAGCTATACTTTCTCTAATTTCAAAAGACAAAGGCTTCTTCTCATCAGACAGACACAGCGCCTGAGTCGTACAGCAATAGCCAATCAATAGCCATTAAGGTTAGTTGAAATGCCAAATTTCCAATCGATTTGTTAAATGTGGGGTTGTGCTGCTGAACTTTAACTAAATTAGTTTTTGATTTTTTTTTCATTGGGTCTCAAAGAATAGACGAATGGTGGCAGGCCGTTTCTGAAATTTGAATAGTGGCTGGACAGCTCCATTTTGTAGTTGCTTATGTTCTGATTGTTGCTTTGGGTTCATTTTAAATTTACTGTAATTTTACTCCCCACCCCTTTGTAAGTATATTTTTTCTTAGTTGTCTGTGTTTGGGTGTAGAAAGTTTGTAAATTTGCAAAGTAGGATAGTCTTCATTGATTTCCTTCAACTTTTCTCCATCCTTTTTGGTGGTGAAGATTCTAAGGAAAAAAAAAGATAGGAACTTTGTTTTCCCTAGAATGATGTATCTAAATTTGATCTTCAAATATTCTGCGGAGGGTGGGGGATTTCATTCAACCGTTTCAAATTTTATTTTTTATAATACTATAATGCTCTAAAGAGGTAGGGGAACCTTCTATGCTCCCTATGATCCCACCCGAGGATGAACCCCCGGCGACGTCACTCCATTTCCCTTCTCCATTCAAATCTGTCAAAAAGTGGCAGGTGAGATACACCAGTTTCAGAAGGGGACCCTGCTTCCGAAGGGAATCCGGCTTTCATGGTTTTCCCACTAGCTAGCTACCATTTTACTGATGGTGTGTGCTAAGAGAGGGATATGTGAAAAGAAGGGAATATTGTAATAATGTGATTAGAACACAATAGATGCATAAAGGGAGATCTATGGTTACTACATAAATGTATAGGGCATATCAATTGATGTGAGTTGACTGCTGGAATGGGCCGATTCTTAATGATTTGTAGGTTTTGAAAGCGGTATTGTATGTTTTATGTACATGTTCATGGTTCTGACCAATCTTTAGATAAGCTGTTGAGATTTACCCAAAATTTGCCAGAAGGTGACAACTTATTAAATAAGTTTCTCCGGTATTGGCTCATTCGTCCATTACTTTGGTTAATGATGAGTTCCATTTTCATTAGGACACAATGAAAGTCAAAGTCATCTCACGAGCACCTGATGAATTCACTCGTGAAAGAAGCAATGATCTCCAGGTAATAGTCTTTCTTACTGTCTAAAATTTTATTTGCCTTAGTTTTCAACTGCGTGAATTTTAATAAATTGTGTTGACTCAGAGGGTTTTCCGTAATTTCGACCCCAACCTTCGGTCGCAAGAGAAAGCTGTTGAATATGTTCGTGCCCTTAATGCAGCTAAGCTTGAAAAGGTAGTGTACCCTCTCAGAGAGCAGAGAGTGGAAATTACAGCACTTCTATTCTTATGCACAAGCATATACTTAATACTTGCATGCATGCATGCTTGTGTGTCTTTATAGTCTGTCTATGTTTATCTATGTAGATATTCTGGTATGTATATGAATTGAAGGGCTATGATAGTGTTGTTTTATCATAATATTGTTCTCTACGTGTGTTAGATATTTGCTAGACCATTTGTTGGAGCCATGGATGGTCATAGAGATGGGGTATCATGTATGGCTAAAACCAGAAGCACCTGAAATGGATATTTTCTGGTGCAGAAGATGGAGGTACAAATTTGTCTTAGTCTCTCTCTCTCTCTCTGTGTCTATATGTTTACTCTTCAGGCATGATTATCAAAACCTCACTCGAGGTTTCTGAATTTTCCTCTAAACCACACTAGTTTTGTAAATTTAATCAAAGTCTTTCCTGAAATCTTCGTACAACTTGACATACATCCATGAATGTCTATATATCCTTTTATGGCTAAGAGTCCTAGGTGTATTCCATGTAATTTAACAATCCTGAAAGGGTGCCAGTAAAACAGTCAAAAACCTTGAGGGGGGTGGAGGAGTTTTCGTGAAGTTCACTATTTTTAATGATGGAAATGGTGGTGGTGATAGGACCTACTCCGTCCCACTATATAATTGACTCTACCTCTTTTTGTTTGTCCCGGAATACAAGTCATTCTACATTACCAATGAAGCATTTATTACTATTTTCTCTATGTTAACCCTAATTTATTAACATTCCAACTACTTTTCGATACTTTATAACCATTTCATTAATGATAGTCAAAGGATAATTTAGGCATTTCTCTGGCATTCAACCACTTTCTTAAATTGTGTGAAGACACCCAAAATGACTTATATTTTGGGACGGAGGAGTATCTAATTTTAGTGTACGTGTACACAAATGGACTATGATATAGTAACAAGATCTGATTTGTGATGAAAACACTTAGACATGTGATGGCTTGGGTGCTGCTTTGTGGATTTTATGCAATCACTGACATGGGATATTTTTTTGTTGCAATTTTGTTTGCAGATATTCGCCTTTGGGATTTAGCTGCCAGGTATATTCAGTTTAATCTACTCCCATTGCATCATTTTTAAATGTGTAATATATATTTAGTAAGGTTCAAGTAAGTTGGGTATTTTGAAGACCCTTTCTTGTGATGTTTGCAGGTGAATGTATCCATGTTAATTATTATCTGAACTAGACTTTAGAATCTAGTCTTTTTGTATTTCAAGTTAAGCATGTCCGTTCTATTTTTATTGATGTTATTCATCTGTCTTCCTTTGCTTTGATTTGAAACAAACCTGCCACATTTAAATCATGCTTTGCTCCATTTTAATGAGTAGGAAGACAGTCTGTCAGTTTCCTGGCCACCAAGGAAAAGTAAGTGGCCTTTCAACCTCAACAGATGGTGGCATTTTGGTTTCATGTGGACTTGATAGCACGTAAGATAACACTGTTCATTTGGTTACAAATTCCAATATGGAGGTGGTGTGAAACTAATGCGATTCAAACATCTTTTCAGTGTGCGGCTTTGGAGGGTTCCTGGAACTACTCTTCTGGAGTCTAATGAGTCATACAACGGCTCAGCCAATGTCGTTGCTTCTAGATTTACCTCCATTGCATTTTTGTTATCCTAGTATGACTTGTCCTGACATAATATTTTGGTTTTTTTTTCAGCCTCTAGCTGTTCATGTGTGGAATAGCTCATTCAGGTAATTTTCCTATTGGGTGTATAATGCCCAATTTAAAGCTTTACAAACACGATACATTAGATTCTCAATTAATGAAAAATCCTTCTTCATGATTTAAAACTTCTAATATGTACATGTGGTTGAAAAATGCTTTGCCTTTTGGTGGATCAAAATTGTACCCCCCCCGGGTTAGGTCTGAGATTGGATGGAATGGTACTGAAGTGGGCATATGTGATGTTAAAGTTGACGAGTCTGGACTAGGAATCTGGTCCTTGTGTTTTCTGTGATATGCTCACTCCTAGACTAACTAAATAGTTATTTTTCCTTTTTATCATTTTTGGAGGCACGAGAAGTGTGTGCATTGTTGACAAGGCCCTGTTTGGTTTTGGGTTGGGTTGGATTCATTTGGATCCAACTCAAAATTTTATTCACTACACTATCTTATTTATCATTATTTTATTCATTCTATTATTTTATTATAATTTCTCTCACCAATCATTTCACCATCAACGAATAAAATAATATTAACCAATTCACTTTATTCACCCACTACACTATTTAACCATTACTTTATTAATATAATACTTCATTAAAATTTCTCTCACCAATCATTTTTTCATCTACACAAATTTCAATACAACATTTCAATTTTATAATCATTATTTCACTTTATTTTATTTTGTTTTCTCTCTCCTGAATCCAGTCACCCTCAATCTAACCCGAAACCAAACAGGGTAGGGGATCCATTTTTGGGCGATGTGCAGGGAGGTCCAGTAAGTTTTCTATATAGGGGCCATGATGCTATGATGTGACTAAGTCTAGGTTGTAGTGGAACTAGGAATTTCTTTTTATTGTCTTTGAGGAACTCCCAGTGCATCTTGATACGACAATATTGAGGAATTGGTTTCGGTTCTTTGCTTATGTTTTTCATTGTATGCATAATATATTTTTCTTTACTGTGGTCATGTTTTTCAGATGTGTTGATCATCAATGGGATGGTGATATTTTCGCAACCGGTGGTGCTCGGGTTGATATATGGAACCATGACAGGCATGACATTATTATCGTTTCTGCTTCTTTATTTTCTCCAAACAAATGTAACATTTTTGGGTCATAATTATGCTTTTAACTACCAAACAGGTCCCAGCCGGTGAACAGTTTTGAATGGGGAACATCGAGTATTAGATCTATTCGGTTTAATCCTGGGGAACCTAACATACTGGCAGCATCAGCTAGGTTTGCCTGCATATACTTCAAACCTCTGCTGGTTTATTTTTTCCTTAAATTTTGGTTATCCTAGTTTAAGGATCTTTTGATTTCAGTTGGATAGAAACAACTTTGTCACCATCTGAGTTGTGTGTTCTTGCTTATTTTAATCTTTTATTGCTTCATTTTGGTTAAAATGATGTGGGCAAATTAGTTTGCCTAACAAACTTTTGTGGTGCACCTTTTATTCCAAGAACTTTCACATGAGCGGACATGCCTGCAAGGGCTTCTTTTTTGGCCTTTTTGTGGCAATGTTATATAACTGCAAGTGTTGCTTCAAATCATAGAAAGTGAGGGTTAGACGCATCTTATGGCTTCCTTTCTACCTGAGGAGATCTGAACCTTTTAGTTTTTTTTTCTTCCTGAGCGCTGAAGTAGCCTCCTGCTATTACGACTGGCCCCTTTCTGAGAACTGATTGAAATGCTGTATATTTTAAGAGCTGCTTTGGCAGTTGGTGGACGTGTTGACTCTGTCTTTTGGCTTCTGGCTTCATTCGTATTCATTGTTGTTTTAATCTGTTACGTTTATTTGCAGTGACCGCAGCATAATAATTTATGACCTCTAACGTCATCTCCTGCAAGAAAGCTTGTAATGATGGTAATTATCAAATGTTGTGCTTGCTAAGAATCTTCTACATAATGCACATTTTTATTTCAGCTGGGGCATTGTCATTTATCATATTGTTGAAATTTTCCATCTTTCAGTCTTTCTGCATCTGTAAATACTTTTTGCGCTCCAGACCGACTGAATGTGTCTTGGAGTGAGATATATTTACTAGTACTTAGCATTCTTTAACATTTGTATTCTGTTTTCTCATATATTTGTGAACATACTACCTAATATTCGACCTCTTTAGGTTGTTACAAATTATAATTCTTGATGTTTTAGTTGTTTGAGATCAGTTTTCGGCTTTCATTTTTGGGAGAATATTTTCTTTATCAGATTTCCTTTTGTCTTGACGACTTACTTGAAATCTGTTTGTGCATTACAGAATAATACGAATTCCATAGCATGGAACCCTATGGAACCAATGAATTTCACAGCTGTAAGTATCTGTGTCCTTGATTTACTTCTTTCCCTGGTGTTTCTTTTGTTGATCCCCCCACCCCACACACACACACAAAAGTTATAATTCCTTTGATACCTTCTCCTCTATGTCCTTGTGTGAATAGTATTATGTGATAAGTCTGCTTTTAATAGTCTGAAAGATTTCTATGTTGGCCTACTTTTCTTCCTGTGCTCCACTTTAGCTTTTTCATGATATCATTTTGTTTATCGTATGTTTAGTGATCAACCGGCCATTTAAAGAATATTTCATGGACCTTCCTACTTAAGTCTGTATATGACCCGTAGTTGGCCCTTGAAAAATCCAGGGAAGAAACATTAAATGGTTTACTTGAAACTTCAGCAGCCAACAACGAGTTGTATCTTTTTTATGCCTTAGCTTGTCATCCATCAATGTGATTTATAGATCGAACATATACTCAATTTTTATCACTGTTTTCCTTGTGTATTATACTTCATATGATTTCCGTTAATTTTTCCTGCCTTTTTATTTTCTTATCCCACTATAAATATTCAACTACTTTTGCTTCTGTTAGGCAAACGAAGACTGCAATTGTTACAGCTACGATGCAAGAAAATTGGACGAGCCAAAATATGCCCACAAGGACCATGTTTCTGCTGTGTAAGTTGATATGTTATTTTTTTTTATTGTGTTGCATTTCTGTTACCTATGTAATCCCTTGATTGCTTATTTACCCCATTATCTACAGGATGGATATCGATTACTCACCAACTGGCCGTGAATTTGTGACTGGCTCGTATGATAGAACTGTAAGTCATATCTAATTGTTGAGCAGAATCCTGAACATTACCATTTTAATGAGATGATAGGCATTGTTAGTATGAATGAATGATTTTGTAGTGTTTTAATTATATTGTTTGTTTTAGGTGCGAATATTCACGTACAATGGTGACCATAGTAGGGAAGTGTACCACACAAAGAGAATGCAAAGGTACAAGGCTTGAAGTTTATACTTTTAAGAACGACCTTTTGTTTTTTCTTTCTACTATTTAGCAACTTTACTGAGGTGGGGATATTCTTTACAGACGTATAAGTTCATTGTTTGTATATTTTACGAAAAAAGTTGTTTTCCCATGGTGACTTGTTTCCTATATTTGAAGGGTGTTCTGTGTCAAGTTCAGCTGTGATGCGAGTTACGTTATCTCAGGAAGTGACGATTTCAATCTTCGGCTTTGGAAAGCTAAAGCCTCTGAGCAATTGGGAGTTGTATGGACCCTCTTTTTAGTTTTTAACTCTGAGCATTGTTTCTTTTGCAACGAAACTTGGGTTTAAAAGTTAATGTGAGATAATGCTGATGGTATGGGGGTATTATGGGTGTCTGGGGGGGCACCTTTGCAGGTACTACCAAGGGAACAAAAGAAACACGAGTACAACGAGGCATTGAAAAACCGTTACAAACATCTTCCCGAAGTGAAGCGTATTGTAAGGTATGTTTGGTTAATTGGTAGGAATTAACATATAGTAGTAGTTGACTTGTAGTGAATAATCCAAATTGATCCTAATAAACGGTGTCCAGGCATAGGCACTTGCCAGAAGCAATATACAAAGCGAATAGAAGGCGTCGTGAAATGACAGAGAGCAATAGAAAGAGGGAGGATAATAAGAGAAAACATAGTGCAGTTGGAAGCATGCCAAAACTACCCTTCCGCAAAAAGAGAGTTGTCAAAGAGTTGGAGTGATAACGAGAACACATCTTCTTCATTACTTGTCTTGTTCTGCCTAATGCTCTCGTCGTTGGAGCTGTAAGCGGTGGGCCTTAGCCTTCTGTTCTTGCAATGTAACTGGGAACAACATAGCTGCTATGCTATGATCAGTCAGTTTTGGTAGTTCTTTGTATCTTTTTATGTTTTTTTACATCCCCCCTGTAATGGAAAGTGGAAAAGGATTGGGGCACATCATGCCATTGAATTTGCTTCTATTCTCGATTTTACAACCAAATGTAATAAAATGTGTTATAATTGAGGACGCGTTTTTACGATACAATCAACCATTATTTTTTTTGAAATACAATAACTCACCTTTTAAATCATTTGAGATCAAAAAACTGAAAAAATTTAGCCTGTGTTTGTTTTCGTTTTTTTATATCACTTCATCAATCATTTCTTATAATTCTTTCACAATCATTTTTTTTAACTATAAATAAAAAAAATTAAAATATCTCACTATTTCATTTTATCTACTTTATTATTTTTTTTACAATTATTTTATTATTATACTATTTTATTTCAATTTCTTTCACCAATCATTTTTTTATATACACAAATTTCAAAAAAATATTTTAACTTTCTAATTATTATTTTAATCATTTTTATTATATTTTATTATCCACTAGTTTATAAAAAAAACCCCAAAATAAACTCCAACCCAAAACAGATGAGCGGCCTCAGATGAATTGACGTGATTTATCCCTCTAAAACTAATATAGAGGAGTTCCACCTTATTACAGTCATTTCGGCTCCCAACCCAACACCCTATCCCTAAATAAAACTAAGGCTCCCCTAATATGAAGGGTCTGCTAATATGACGATAAGAATACCATTTATCTCTTTTACCCAATAAATTAATTTCACACATCAATATCATTTATATAATAATGCGTTATGTATCAAGTAATGATCTGAGCACAATGATAGTATCACAATGTGGTGATATACATCATTGAATAAAAATTATATATACTATTTTTTCCATAAAAAAATTTAATCTGTCCAAATATTTATTTTTTATTTTGAACTCTTTTGTGTCACGGACACGACATCTTTTATTTTTACCGTTGTGCGACGTATTCAAATATCACTTTGTAAGCATAAAATATTTTTAAAGGGATGTATAGAGGTTCTTATTGGAGTGAATTATTTTTGGGTGTTGAAAAAGTCAGAATCGTTATCGAAAACGATGATGTTTGAAGGGTGTGTTTGAAGTGTATCATTGGGGTCACTCTTAGATACTAACTCTATATTAACCAATACTCCCTCTGTTCCAAAAATACACATATTAAGGAGAATATTTAATGCTTTGACTTAACATCAAAATGACAAATCTTGATAAATAATGATAGATGTAGAAAAATATAATAAACGATGCTTTGAAAAATGTAATTACGTCAAATAAAAAAGAATTTTACTTGTTGTAAATACGATAGTTAAATATGAACTATTTTTTAGTAGACATTATTGACGAATGGAAAAAAAGTGAAGGAGAAATTGCGAAAAGCACGGTACAGTACAGGTACAAGGTATTGTACTTGGAAAGCATGTTTGTATGCGGGATACTTGAAAGGATATTTCTCACCGATTATCCAACCACACAGTGGCAAAGTGTAGAAACATCTAAATTGATTAACTTTTTTCCAAAGCTACGTAGTTTAGTTCATTATATGTAAAAACACTAACTTAATTGCAAAAAGCTTACTGAGATGATTTATGGCTTTGTATGCACATGCCAGGCTACCACGCCACGCCATCTTCCTTTTTTTTTTTTTTTTTTTTTTTTTTCAATTCAGTGGTCCTACAGGCTATAGCCACCCCCCCCCCCCCCCACCTTTTATCCAATGTTTATTTATTTTAGGTATTATTAGTCACAATAATACTTTCTTCGTTTTTTTTAACTGTTATATTTGATGTTATTTTTGGATGAATCTGATCAATTTTTAGCTTAAGGTTAATCATTTTTTGCCTGAACCTGGTCTCCACATATGACAAAAAAAAAAAAAAGGAAATTAGTTGGTCATAAAATGAAATCAATTGATTGATACACGTCTATCTTTTATAATCTATGATCTAAGAAAGATCTCCGACGCTTAGACGGTGCTTTTATAAATTATTTTAAAAGCTTTAACAAAAGCTTTTTTATCATTGTGGGGTGAAAGATTTGGTAAAGTTTTTTTGCAAAAGCTTCAAATTCACAAACCGGTTGATTGTCTGTCACCTAGATAATTTGATTTTGTCTTTTTCTTTATTTGTGTTTGCTTTTTTCTTTCTTTATTTATTTGTTCCTTTGTGTTTGCTTATTTTTCATTTTTTTTTTTTTAATAAATTTCTTTAATTCCAATAGCTGTTGTGGATGAAAAAAATAAATATTAATATTTATGCAGTTTATGTAAATGTTTATAACATGATGACGTGGCGAAAATGTGAAAATATACATATTTATAGAAGAAAATATTTATAACCAGTATGACGTGGTATAGTCATAGAGTTTTTAACAGCTCTATGACTGGAGATGCTCTAAAACGACACACTGTTATATCATATGATCCCTACTATAATAATATAATAATCTGAATGCAATATAGTTCCCTTTTAAAGTTAAGACCTACCCCTCCCCTTCAATACAATCATTCCATCCCCACATGAAACCTTCATATTCTCTATTTTTGCAATCGTGTCGTGGCGATTTATCGGTTATTTATTTATTTATTTTGAATATATCTCCTGATACCAAGACATCTACATCACACTTTCATGATGTATATAATAATAACATACAAATGTATGACTCTGTCATATGTGACGCCTAAAATCACCGTAATTAATCTGTAAAATAGTAAATGATAGCTGTACATGTTTTTTTTTTAAAACAAATAAAAGCAAGCTAATGATTAGATAATTTGCGAGTCACGAATTATATTTATGATATATTTTTAAAGTTTTTTCTGTAAACATTTGATGTCTATATATCACTTATTGATGTAAACAGCTACATGTTTTCATTTCTCAATTTTGGATTTAGTGGAAAGTGGAGCACGCATCTTATCAGTTCCACTGAAAAAAAAAAAAAAAAAGCAAAGCAAACTTTTTAATCGATGTTTTATCAGTGGTGAAGATTGGAGATTGCATTTCAACTAATTAAGTCCATCGATGTTTATATATAAAAAATATATAACAAACATACTTACCACCTACTATATAATATTTTATCCCGACCCTTCAAAGTTTTACTATCTAAAAGCAAACATCGCGTGATTAACGTTTAATCTACTCTCGACGGCGATAAATATCTTTGTACAAACATCGTAACAGTTAACGTTTATAGTCGATCAGCACGGGCTATTGGGTAGGCCGGATCAATATTCCCCCGACCTCTCATTCGGCTAGCTTTGACCTCGACGCTTTCAAGACTTGCTCTACATTATTCCCAATTACTCGATGGCCACCTCAGGATCGTAAGCGATGGTTCCTCGATCTATGTGACTACGTATTATATGTATGTGACGTGCATCTCATTCTTATGCAAACATGTCAGTCCTCAAGCATACGATCTCATACACCGAGCTTAGACAACTATGCGACCTTGTATACTCAAAGCATTTGTTCCTCACAAAGGCATATCATCCAACAACAAATCTTAGTCATTTTCCGACAGTATGGTTAACAATGATGTCTAGTTATTCCCTTCCCACACACACTCGTACATCGGGGATCATCGGATGTCATCATAACTCCTCAAACACGTCTAGTATCATAGCAACTCGTAAAGGACAACTACGAATTATGACAGAAGATACCATCTTGAGTTCTCTTCCAAACCTATATATACCGCATATTTTACAGCATTGAGTTAACATGTTTTACAACCCAACACTTATCAACGCTGCCTCTTTTACCTCATCTTGCTATACTTGTAAATTTTAAGTATATACCCTTAATAAAGACTTGATTTAGGCCAACATTTCGCCCGTTCGCATACGTACACCTTATTTACTGACATGACCCTTAGAAGGTAGGGATGGACCCAAAGATGAAAGAGAGTGTGTATGCCCCACTCAAATTTCAGACGCGAAATTACTTAATATACCCGCTTAAATAATATTAAAACTGTGTATGTATATCATTTCAGACAATATTTTATGCAATTATCCATTTAGTTCAAATGGTTAGAAGTTATACCACGTATTTTAAGTTCATAAGTTCGAATATTGGTTTTGGAGTTTTTTTTTCATTTTTTTTAAAAAAAATAAATTTGGCCCTCAGTGGAAAAATTTCCTGGGTCTGTCGCTGTTAGAAGGGCTTGCCGGATACAATGTATGTCCTTCTTTACATAAACTTTCTCATCCAAACATAGTCAATCTTCTCGTGAGAAATTGCTCGTATCATACACATTTAGAAAACATGGAAGTTCTTGTGTGGTATATCCATATGCACCTAATTGAAGCGGTAAACAAATCTGGACCACACAATTTGTATTCTATTTAAAAATAAAAGGTACACAGTTTGCCACATAGATGCACTTCACATATGACGGGTGCATCCAATAACTTCTCTAGAAAACATGCACCGGATTATATACTGACTATTCCACTCTTCATATTTAAGTGTCGTAATTACCAAAAGAAGCCCAAATTAAAGAGACAGTTAATACTATGTAACACCAAAATGGTGTTAGATGGTGATATTGTGGTGAATACCGGATTTACGGTAACAGAAGTATTTCGTGGATATGTGGCTATATATGTGTGATTTCTCCGGGGAGAAGGTGACGTATAACAAGAAATCGGTTGTCGGAATGATGCTTATGAGAATAAACACAAGTAATTCGACAAATTGTGAGTAAATTTCTGTTTGTATTAGTTATTGGATCCTTTCTATTACATTGTGATTCCATATATATAAGGCAAGGACTAAGTCGGTCTCATCGCTCACGATAAAGACAATTAAATGGATATAATTAAAGATAATCATACAAATAAAACACAAGTGGACCCGCGGTTATGCGGATAGTTTGGCGGACAAATGGACTCGTTTGTAAGTCGGATTCATCTTTGCCTTGTCTTGATATCAGCTTGACCATATGGGTAGCAATCACACGGAGTGGAGGGGTCCGGCTTACGGCCAGCGGACAGTATCCGGCTTATGGTTAGCGGACAGGACCCGGCTTACAATATCGACTTGACCATATGGGTAGCTTAAGATTTGTTATTGGGCTATGATAATAGGCCCAATCTAGATGAACATGACCCCAATCCAGTTCGGGTATATCAGATAGTCAATCTTCTCGTGAGAAATTGCTCGTATCATACACATTTAGAAAACATGGAAGTTCTTGTGTGGTATATCCATATACACCTAATTAAGCGGTAAATAAATATGGACCACACAATTTATATTCTGTTTAAAAATAAAAAGTACACATTTTGCCATATAGGTACACTTCACAAATGACGGGTGCATCCAATAACTTCTCTAGAAAACATGCACCGGATTATATACCGACTATTCCACTCTTCATATTTAAGTGTCGTAATTACCAAAAGAAATAGATGACTTGAGTGGCAAAAATTGCGTAACAAGACAAAAGATCAGATGCAGTTGTAGCATGCGAGTGTCTCAGCTGCTTCTGAATTATTACCGACCTATAATTCGCTATCAGTGAAAATCATCTTAATCCATTTTTTAAAATTTGATTCCTGTCTTTTAGGATACTGATCAAATTCCTCCACTTTTCTGTGTGCTGAGGGGGTGGGGGAGGTGGTGGGGTGTTTGGGGACACATCACACATGATTACATATGCTGATATGAATGATTGAGTCTTTATATTCTTAGGAATCAACTTGGGGAGGGAGTGAGGAGTACAGGCTTCTTCTGAGTTGAGTCATCCATCTTTGAACACCATTTGCTTGCAAATTCCGCCAACTTATTCCTTCTACATCGGCCCTTTGATTTGATTTGTTGCGGTATATAATGCAGAGTCTCATTTTTTTAATCAGAGCAATAAAATTTCTTGCCTTTTTTTTTTTGCTTTTTTTTTTGGGTTCTCAATTGGATTTCGACTTTGTTCATAGGTTATTTTAATGGGGAAGAAACAACATTTAGATTGGACTTCACGTTCCATTATGTCTTCTGGAAGCGAAAGAGTCTCTCTTTTGAATAAGCAAGTACGTCTTGCTGTTTTTCCCCCTGCTTTTGGAATAACAACTACTTTTTGGAAATTATTTGTTGTTTTATGCTTTGTGCTTCTTGCAATAATGGTTTTGTTTAGCATGGACGCCAAAAGGTGAATGGGGATGCTTCAGCTAATGGTGGTGGTGAGGCGACTGATTTGGAGCATGGAGATGCTATACCGGTATTACTCCTAGTCTTGTAGTTAATTTGTGTTGAAAACACCTTCCAAACAGCTTAAGCTTTTGAACGAGATGATAATTCAACATTGTTTTTTGCTGTCAACTATGCTGCCCCATTTGTTTTTTGACAAATTTCTTTTCTTTATGTTCCCATTGGGAAATTTAGGCAGCTAACGTCGGGTTTTCTAGAGTTTTTGCCCTGGTAAGTGGGACACTTAACAATTGACATTGATAGTTCTGAAGTCATGTTTTATGATTTGGTAATATTAATGTTTTCTGATTTGGATACATAGGCTAAGGAAGATGCAGGGAAGTTGATATTTGGTACTATTGCGCTGTTGATAGCATCTACAACAAGTATTCTCATTGTAAGTCATCTGTAGCACTAGGCCGTACTAAACCGTGAAGATTCTCTGAAGATAAATGTCTGATCACCTCTTGTGTAATGTTGAAGTTCTTACTGGGAATTTTCACGTCGGTCTATATACTGTGAAATTGGCAACTTCAGTTTAAGAGCAGTTGTTTGTGATATTTCTTCTCTATAGTTTACCATTGACATTGACACCGTGTGTTTGATACGATTTGCTCAGCAAACAAATTTTGCATGAAAATATCCTTGCTTTGAGTTTATATGAAATAGTTAAGTAAAAGTATGAAATTTTCCTCTGCCAATTTTGACTTACTGGACTGCAGCCTAAATTTGGTGGTATGATAATCGACATTGTCTCACAAGACACACGAGATCCTGAAAAGCAAGCTGAAGCATTGGATGCCATCAAGAACACCATTCTTACTATTGCTTTGATTGTCATTATTGGGTAGGCAAATTTACCGAACAAGAATTTCTCATTCTTAAATTTTCAGTTGTACGAGTCTTTCATGAACTAACTAGTCATAAGATACCATGGTTTGAAGTCTCAGCCAATGCAAAACAGAAAACGGAAACATCATTGGATGCCATCACAAACATTTCTTATGTGCTGTTGTTTATTGAAGTTCTGCAGCCACAGCACTTCGGTCTTGGTTGTTTTCATCAGCAAGTGAAAGGGTGGTTGCTCGTCTTAGGAAGAATTTATTCAGTCACCTTATTCAGCAGGTAAGGTTTCCTGTTATGTATCCTTTTTCTTTACCCTAAATGCTCTCTAAATTATCTTTTACAATGGTTTCAGTTTCGATCAATGCTCATTTACTCTTTTTTGTTACATACGGTTGTGCACAATTCAGGAAAAATGTATAGCAATTCGTTGTCAGATGGCATGAGAAACTTCTAGTACTTACAATGCAGATGTGGTTATAATTGTGCATCTATTGGTAGTTAATACAGGACATTCATATATACAGGAAATTGCTTTCTTTGATGTCACTCGCACAGGCGAACTATTAAGCAGGCTTTCTGAAGACACCCAAATAATAAAGAATGCTGCAACAACAAATCTTTCAGAGGCACTGCGTAATGTGACCACGGCACTTATTGGGATAGGGTTTATGTTCACGACATCCTGGAAATTGACATGTGAGATATTAAGGAATCCCTTCTCTTGCATTTCATCTGCCTAATAAGGCTTCCTAATTTGTTTGTTTTTTTCGCCTCCTCAGTGCTGGCTTTGGTAGTTGTTCCCATCATATCTGTAGCAGTTCGTAAATTTGGTCGCTTTCTTCGTGAACTGTCACATGAAACTCAAGCAGCAGCTGCAGTAGCTGCCTCAATAGCTGAGGTTTACTTTGAATTTTTTGATTAATGTTTTACTCTTTTGAGGCAAAATTCACCAAACACTGTGATTTGACCAAGTTTCTCATTGTTTAGGAGTCCTTTGGGGCCATTAGAACTGTGAGATCTTTTGCTCAAGAGCAGTATGCAATCTCATGTTACTCGGAGAAGGTTGACGAGACTTTGAAGCTTGGACTGCGACAGGCAGTGAGTTTCTTTTCATTACTCAACATTCATGAAAATTCTTTTGCATATCCAATGAAGATAAGAATAAATATATAGAGCATCGTTTTCGTTTATGCCATCCCTTGTAAGCTCTTTTTAAAATTTGTCACAGAAAGTGGTGGGACTATTCTTTGGAGGAATGAATGCAGCATCAACCTTATCAGTGATCGTAGTGGTTATATACGGTGCTTACTTGACAATAGGAGGCTCCATGACTGCTGGATCTCTTACTTCCTTCATCCTTTACAGTCTCACAGGTAACCCCCCCTTCTGTTGATTTTTCTTGATTTCTTGAAACATGAATCTACTCATGACAAATTGTACTTTTTCCCGATATCTAAAACATGACGGATTGTGCTCTTTTCCCAATGTATAAAGCATGAATCAACTCATGACTTGTCTTGAATGATTTGGCACTCCTGTTGCAGTTGGGTCCTCAATATCATCATTATCAGGATTGTACACAACAGCCATGAAAGCTGCAGGAGCAAGTAGAAGAGTTTTTCAAATACTAGACCGAGTCTCAAGCATGCCTAAAGCAGGAGATAAATGTCCTGAAGGGTTAGACTCAATCCATGCCTTTGATAATTGTTAGCATGCATCTTCTGAAGACTCTTATCTTGCATCCGTATTGTGATTATTTCTCACGAGAAAACAGATGAAATGCACTTCTAAAAGCTGCATCACCAGAATAAATGTTCTTTTGGCGTATTTCCGTAACTACATTTAAAAATATCTTTTAAGACGGGTAAATTACTAGATCCATAACCCTTAGAATCCATATATTTTAGGGTTCATTTTAAGCATAACCATTTTAAACACGCAATACATTTTTATTGATTAATTTTTGTTTTCACTTTTCTAACCCTCTTCAGTATAAATGCCAGTTCTACTGATTTTGATGTTTTAACTGTGTCATCAGCAATCCAGATGGAGATGTGGAATTAGAAGATGTCTGGTTTGCTTATCCTTCACGTCCAAGTCATATGGTACTCAAGGTGTGCCCCGAAATAATAAAATTAACCTCTGTTTATTCAATTAAATGTATAGAATATCAAATCAAATCATCTAATTTACTGAAAAGGGGCCGGAATTGTCCACTATTTTGATAATTCTGAAAAATGTTTTGAAAAATGCAGGGAATATCATTGAAGTTGAACCCTGGGTCGAAAGTTGCTCTGGTTGGTCCAAGTGGCGGAGGAAAAGTATAGTGATTATCTTTTGCTACGCAACTCCTTGTCTACGGTCTACCTTAAGTATATTATTATTGCATGTTTTATAGTATCAATCAGTTTATTTCAACGAGTTTACTCTTTGATTGCAGACTACTATTGCAAACTTAATTGAGAGGTTTTATGACCCAATAAAAGGGAAGATTTTGCTTAATGGGGTTTCCTTGGTGGACATATCACATGAATTTTTGCATAGAAAGGTATATTCCTTCCCAATATGTCTTGTGTAAGGTCTTGATATATAATCTTGCTGGTCAGGCGACGTCTTTATATCAAAAAGTGTGTGTGTGTGTGTGTGTGTATTTTAGTGGAGGGCTGAAGCTGGAACATATTCAATTTCTTACTAAAACTAAGTTTTATTGCTCTTGATTGTTATATAGATCAGTATAGTGAGCCAAGAGCCTGTTCTCTTCAATTGTTCCATTCAAGAAAACATTGCTTATGGATTTGATGGAAAAGCAAGTGTTACAGACATCGAAAATGCAGCAGTAAGAGCCAGCCTCCACATTTTGGAGATATGTTTTTTTGATTCTTGCACCCAATCTTAGCAATTGATCCTTTATTTACCTACATGAATATTGCAGAAAATGGCACATGCCCAAGATTTTGTGGTATCATTTCCTGATAAATACGAAACGGTTGTTGGAGAACGTGGATTGAGGCTTTCTGGTGGCCAAAAGCAACGAATAGCAATAGCAAGAGCTTTGTTGATGAACCCGAAAGTTCTGCTGCTGGATGAAGCCACAAGTGCTTTAGATGCTGAGAGCGAGTATCTGGTCCAGGTGAGATAACGAATCATATGCGTTGTGTCTATTAACTCATGATATAACTGGCAATCTTTCTTAATTTCCACCAAAACAACATAAGGATGTCAGAAAGCATAAGGATGTATGTTCGAAATGTTAAAACATTTGACAAATATGTCTGGATGTTTACACATTTGGACTGTATTCTTCTGCTGCTTTGTACTACAAAACTGAAAAAAGTATGACCTTCTTAGATGTTTTTCGTATGCTTGGGATGTGTAAAAGGTCTGACGGTGTAGCAACTATGACTTTTCCAGAAAAAAGTACCGTTTTTGTACCTTTTTCATATCTTTGAGATGTGTAAAAGGCCTGACAGTGTAGCAGTCATGACTCTTTCAATTAGTAGCTTTTCCGTACCTGTATTTTATAGCTTCTTTTACATTTTTAGTAGCCATTAATTTTTTTTTAGTTTTCCTACGAAAGCATATAGACTAAATGTGTACTAATCGAGGCATGCTTGTCTGATTTTTATGTTTTTGAGCATACATTTTCAAGTTTCCCAATTGAAATCGTGATTACAGTTGCTCAACAACTAGGATTAATTGTTCATGAAGTAAAGCTAATAAGCGATAAAGAACATTTGCTACCAATGTATTCTCTTCGTAAAAAAAAAAAAAAAAAAAAAAAAAAAATGAAAACTCAAGTTTCCAGTTTATATAATTGACTAGTTAACGGTTGTGGTTGTACTACAGGATGCAATGGATTCGTTGATGAAAGGCAGGACAGTATTGGTGATAGCACATAGGCTGTCAACAGTGAAAACAGCAGATACAGTAGCAGTTGTATCTGATGGTCAGATAGCTGAAATCGGTACCCACGATCATCTACTTAACAGCAATGGGATTTACACTGCATTAGTACGACGCCAATTACAAGCACCTAAAGACGAGTTATGATTATTATTATTATTATTATTATGATTGTGATTATTATTCCAGCTTATTATATAGCATAAAAACACTGTGCCTATGCTCTGCTGAATCTGTGTACTCGTTAAGACGTGTTCCAACTAACTGCTGTTTTTTGCATGTATAAATATGACCCCCCCCCCTCCTCTACCCAATAAGGGTGTGTCTGGTTCTTGTATTCAACCTGCACTGCTGTGGTATTCTGTTGTTGTGTTTATAGAGCTAATTTGATAGGAAGATTGCACCTTTTTTAAGAACTAATTTGATATTTTGTCTTCGTAATTTTGATTGAGACCTCGTCTGAAATGATTCAAAAAATAATAAAATTGGTTAAACCCTAACCACGAAGGTAGTGGAGATGTTAATCAGGTATCTAGTGGCTCAGAGTCATGAACTTGCTATTATACAAAACAGACTGAAAGAAGTCGTCCATTTACGGGATTCGAACCTCCGCATTTCAAGTCTAGGTCCAACTGCTTTTCTAAGGTATCTAAATTCTTTACCACAAGACTATGTCCTGATGAAATCTGAAATGTTTGAAGTGTCACTTTCATCAATTAAAATAAAGAGAGATGGAGAGAGATGAGGCCAAAAGGACGTATAAGTCCAAAAAAAAAAAAAAAATAGCAATTAGGAGAACTTTAATAAACGTAAATAATTATTTGTTATTTTCACTTACTAGTTACTAATGCTGGAGTAGAATTTTGCATCGTCACTGCTTTTTTCATCTACAATGTCACTACACTCAAGTGAAATTAACGTAAATCCTTCAAAAATTCCATTTTAAAGATTTTAACGGGAAAATAACACTGCAACAGATACTTTTTCTTAGCGTAAAAGACATATTCTGTTCATTTACATCTACCGTATTCATCAAGATTCTGTAATTTTTTTTTATTTTATAAATCTACCGGATTATTTGAAATAGAGAATATGGTGCATACCGGATTATTTAAAATAGAGAATCTGGTGCGTTTCATCTTATATAGAGATTTACATCTACCGCATTCGTCCAGGATTCTGTAAATTTTTTTTTAAATTTACCAGATTATTTAAAATAGAGAATCCGACGCACTTAGATAGAGATTCTTTTTTTTTTTTGATTTGGCAAGGTACCCCAAACAATTGTCTGAGATTATTTAAGATAAATAATATGGTGCATTTCATGTTAGATAGCGATTTTTTTGTCTGAGACTAATCCTTCGAGTTACTGTCGGGCACAAGTGTAAATCTCTCCCAACAAGGTTTGCTGCATCCACAAGGGCTCAAACCCGAGACCTCTTGCTTAAGCGACCGGAGTCTCCACTCCGATCAACCTTTGTTGGTATCTCGGATAGAGATTCTGTAAACTAGAAAAAACGTGTATTTTGGTTATTATTATTTTTTTTACGGAACGGACGGTAATTACCACTGAGCCTATACCTCATTGGCAGTTACTATTTTACTTCAAAGCCACAAAAGCTATCCATTCTAATTTTGTAGAGCACTAGATCACAACCACTATGGTTGCTCTAAAATATGGCGAAAAACAACGAGCCCCTGTAAGAAATTTATTGCATTGTGGAAAATGTAAAGGGAAATCTTGGAAGAGCGCTCTAGCTGAAGCACAATAGCTCTGGCAATAGGGCCTGCCATTTGATGCTAAAGTTCCCTGAAACCACTCTCGTACATCTCCCAAAGACGCACTCATACCATTGCCCTCTTTACTAAACATGGCACCGAGAAGTCAACTAAAGAAAAAGACAGAAGTAAATTGTTTCTTAAATGCTTGGCTTGAACGTGATGGTTTTTTGGAATTTGTGCAGCAGTATTGGGATGATTCGGAAACAGATATAAGTGCTACAATTCAACACTTTATGAAGGAGGCTCAGAATTGAAACCAAAAAGTCTTCGGTAATATTTTTACAGGAAGACAAACTGCCTGACGATGGTGAAAATAGACCTGGCCACGTGTCACTCTTATAACATCCCACGATTGAGAGAAAAAGATAAGAGGGAATCTTTTAGGGCCAGGAGCCCCATGCCAGTAAGACCCTACCCCAGGAGGGAAGTCTCATCTGCTCTCTTCGACTACTACCGCCTGCTGCAGGCGATTCGGCCTAGTCTGGAGATAGGATGCGCAGCTCAGGTCGAGACGACCTGAGGAGTCCATCGAAGGCCGACTGGCTCTTTTCTTATATAATAATCCGCGTATGTGCCTATATTATAGGAGAATCCCTGGATTACCGGAAGGAAATCCCATGATTCGAATATAATCGTAATTATCTTTTGCTAGAGGTAGACACGTGATGATCCTTAGGGTTTAAGGATCCTACGACTTGTTTGACAAGAAAGGGTGAGACGCCCCTATATAAACAACCCTAAGGAACTACGAATGACTTGATTCCAATCTAACTATTGGATACGTAGGCAACTTGGGAGAAACTAACTCTCGGTCTCGCCTTAATCACACCAAATCACGGTCCCCATTGCTTCGTTCTTGTTTGAATCGCCCAGAGGTTATTTGGATCCGTAGGTGATATTCGACATCATCAATTGGCGCTAGAAGGAGGCCCTTTTGTTATGATTTGATCAAGAAAGCGATGGTACCGCCAAAAATCTTGGAAAAAGGACCCAAACGGCGGCAGCTAGAGACGCCGGAGAAGTAGACCCAACTGCTACCACTACTAGCCAACCCCAAACCAACCCGGAGGAAACGCTGGCAGATCCAGCACAGCAGGCCTTGCTGGATGCATTACGTAATTTGGATGTTCCATCTTTCAAAAGTGTGCTAGGTTTGGCCCTAAAAGGACGAGAAGAGGAAGCTCCACAAAACGTGGACCCAAAGGGTAACCTGGCAAACAAGGAGGATAGAGGAGAAACTCTCTCCTCCACCTCCCATACGCAGCATAGACAGGTTAAGGCTCAGGCCAGGAGGCTGCCAGGGCGGAATTAGACGGGATCCTGGGAAAGAAAACGGACGATCTCTCTATCGAATCACCGTTTTCAGAGCAGATTTTGAACTACCCACGCCCAGAGAGATTTAAGATCCCAAAACTGGAAGCATATGACGGAATGAAAGATCCACAGGACCACCTCTTTCAGTATCTAACGCACATGAATTTAGACTGTGCACCCGAGGAGATGAAGTGCAAAGCCTTCCCGGCACTACTCACGGGCAGGGCTCGTGAGTGGTTCCGGAAATTACCACCTCGATCCATTGAGAATTTTGAAACCCTGGCAAGGAAATTTCTGCAAGCCTTTGTCACAGCTAAACCCTTCCAGAGGAATGTCACGTACCTCCTCACAATTCGTCGAAAAAAAAGAAGAAAGCGATCTTTGCGAAGACGAAAAGATTCAATGAGGAATCTAGGCAGGTCGGAAATGCCGATGAACACCTCATGATAACCTCTTTCGTAGCAGGCCTACGAGAAGGTAGATTGTATGCAAAGCTCAATGGACGACTTCGAAATCAATGGATGAGTGTATGGATCGGCATATAAACACCTGTCCAGGGTGAGGAGGCCAACCGTTTAAAGAGGAGTCGGAAGCTCTAAGAAAGAGAGGTCGACGACGTCGATCGATAGAAAGCGTAAACCGGTATGGGACCGAGTAGCCGCACCCATAATCGACCGACTCGGGAAGAAAGGGGCCCTTCAAGAGAGGGACTTTATCCCTTTAAACCGATCACGCGAGCAGGTCCTCACCATAATGCAGAGAAAAGGCATTGCCCGTACTCCACCTCCTATGAAAGGTCCTCGGGAAAAAAGGGATCAGACGAAGTACTGTAAGTTCCATGAGGACATTGGTCACGACTCAGGAGCGATCTGAGGATTTACTGAGAGAGATCGACGTGGCTGCTTTGTTATGGAAGGAAACTCGATGAGGTCATAGATAAGTCCCGTCACCCGTAACCCGGGAAGACGGGAATACAAGAGAAGAGATTTCGGTCATGACCGAAAGGATGATTCTGACGAAGGAGAGGATCCGTCCCCTCAGACCGAGAGGCAGCCGGATAATCGCCCCATTAATACCATTAATACCATCTCAGCGGTCCGAGTACATCGTCCCGACCTGGGAGCAGAGTGGTAACCGGGCACCGACCAGCACCGACTCAGGAAAGAGACAAAGGTTGTCCGGGGAGGTCGTTTATGGTCCTCGCGATCCTCTTCCCCTCGTCAGCAATAATGAAGGCTTGGTCATCGAGGCGGTAATCAATAAACATACGGTGAAGCGTATTTGTGTAGACACCGGAAGTGCAGTCAATGTGTTGTACTACAATGTGTTCCAGTCCATGAAATTAAAGGATGCAGAGCTAGTACCCGTGTCATCCCCGCTATTCGGATTTGCGGGGCCACCATCCACCCCATGGGTATGATCGACTACCGACCACCTTTGGGAAAGCACCTCGGGGACGGGATCCTTATGGTGAGTTATGTGGTGGTCAGGGCCCCATCAGCCTACAATGTTATCATGGGGCGACCTGCCCTAATAGATCTGCGAGCGGTGATCTCTCCGGCACACGTTAGTTTGAAGTTCCCGACCTGGGAGGGGACAACAGAAGTCAAAGGTGACGTCGAAACAGCCAGGAGCTGCTACACGGCCACTGTAAATGGAAGAATGATGGTGCAACAGGTATCTGTGGAAGAATTGCTACCAGAGGAGGAAGAAAGTTGGTCGTCAGATGATAAAATCGAGGTAGTAAATTTGGGAAAGGAACAAGAAAGTTTGTCAGTCAACATAGGATCATGGATCCCAGATCGGTTTAAAACAGAGCTCGTTGAGATCTTAAAGGAGTTTAGAGACGTATTTGCATGGAAGACAGATGACATGCCAGGCTTGTCCCCCGAGCTAGCCCTGCACAGGTTGCACGTGGACCCAGCCCGGAAGCCAATTAGGCAAAAGAAAAGACAGTTTGCAAAAGAACGAATGGATGCCATTCAAAGGGAAGTAGAGAAGTTCTACAGGCCGGGATCGTACGTGAAGTGTTTTACCCGACTTGGCTCGCCAACCCAGTCCTGGTAAAAAAGCCAGATGGTAGCTGGCGAATGTGTGTAGATTTTACCGACCTGAACAGGGCTTGCCCCAAGGATTGTTACCCGCTACCTAAGATTGACAGGTTAGTTGACTCAACGGTCGGATTTGGAATTTTTGCATTTCTTGATGCATACAAAGGATACCACCAAATTGCCATGGACCCGGACGATGCAGAAAAAACGGCATTCATTACAGAAGAAGGAACTTTCTGCTATGTTACTATGCCGTTTGGATTGAAGAACGCTGGCGCCACTTATCAAAGAGCAGTAAATAAAATATTCGAGAAGCAGATTGGGAAATGCATGAAGGTCTATGTAGATGATCTCTTGATCAAGAGCAGGTCTCTAGATTAGTATATGACCGACGTCCGGGAAGTATTTGGGGTACTCAGACAGACCCAAATGAAACTTAATCCTGAAAAGTGTACATTTGGGGTCAGGTCAGGTAAATTCCTGGGTTACATGATTTCAAAAGAAGGAATTAAGGCTAACCCGGATAAAGTTGAAGCCTTAAGAATAATGCCACCACCCAGAAGCATCAAGGAGGTACAAAGGTTAACCGGCCGCATGGCCGCCCTGAGTAGGTTCCTCTCCAAGTCGGCACAGCGTGCTTTACCATTCTTTAAAATCCTGAGGAAAGCAAGTCCCTTCCAGTGGAATGAGGACAGTCAGAAGGCATTTGACGATTTGAAGGAGTATTTGGCCGAGCTGCCAACCCTGACGGCTCCCCAGGATGGAGAAACTCGCTTTTATACTTGGCGATAGAGTTGATGAGGCAATCAGTGCGGTCCTAGTCAGAGAAGAAGGACACATACAAACACCCGTGTTTTATGTAAGCCGGGCTTTACATGGACCAGAGCTCAGATACACGAACGCGGAAAAACTAGCTTTGGCTCTGGTACACGCCTCAAGAAAATTACGACCATACTTCCAAGCACATCCCATCACTGTGGTCACAGACCAACCCCTGCGTCAGATCTTGGCGCGACCTGACACCTCGGGCAGACTAGCCAGATGGGTGATCGAGCTGGCAGAATATGATCTGGACTACCAACCCCGAACTGCCGTCAAAGCCCAGGCTTTGGCCGACTTCTTGGCTGAAGGAATTCAGGTCGAGACCGATAAAGAATAGCTGACAGAGCCGGTCGATACCTGGACCTTTTTCGTGGATGGAGCATCGGGAAAAGAAGGAGCAGGAGCGGGCCTTTTGCTCATCGATCCGAAGGAAGAATTTCGTATGTATGCGCCGCGTTTCAACTTGCGGCTACAAACAACGAGGCGAGAATATGAGGCTTTAATTATCGGGCTCGATTAGCCCACAAGCTCGGGCGAGATAACTTGCACGTGTCGATGACTCGGTTGGTAGTTAATCACATCAAGGGTGAATATGAGGCAAAGGAGGAATCAATGAAGAAATACTTGGCAGCAGCACAGGGTTTACTAAAAAACTTCAAGTCGGTCCATATAGAGCAGGTCTCTCGATCCAGGAACAAAAAAGCTGATGCCCTCTCCAAGTTAGCATCTAATTTCTTTTCACATAAAAAAGTTCTGGTGGAACAGCTGACCGAACGAAGTTATGTCCTGAGCGAAGTACAACCAATTAGCCAACAGGCCACCTGGATGGACCCCATAACCTCTTATTTAAAGCACAGAATTCTACCAACTGACAAGGTTCAGTCCAGGAAGATCAAGCTACAAGCAAGCAGGTATGCTCTTTTTGATGACATCTTATACAGACGATCGTTTATATCACCATGGCTTAGGTGTGCTACCCGGGAAGAAGGAAATTATCTACTCAGGGAAATCCACCTCGGCATTTGCGGAAACCACGCAGGAGCCCGGACACTAGCTCGTAAATGCCGCTTGTTCGGGTATTATTGGCCAACCATGCAAAACGACGCAAACGACTTGGTACTAAGGTGCAAGTCATGCCAGGTACATGATAACTTGTCTCACCAACCAGCACAGAACATGATTCCTTTGGTCTCTCCTTGGCCCTTTTATCAGTGGGGGGTAGACCTGGTTGGACCCCTTCCCCGAGCTCCAGGTAACTTACAGTTTCTTGTCGTGGATGTTGATTACTTTACTAAGTGGGTAGAGGCCGAGGCCTTGACCAACATCACCGCGAAAGCAATACAGAAATTTTTGTGGAAGAATATCGTCTGTCGTTTTGGGATACCCAAGATCCTGGTGTCAGACAACGGAATGCAATTTGAGGATCGGACAGTCAGGTCATGGTGCGCCGAGCTGGGGATTATCCAACATTTCACCTCTGTCGGTTATCCCCAGGCCAACGGCCAGGTAGAGCAGACCAACAGACAGCTCAAGTTTGGGTTGAAGAAGAGATTGGAAGAAGAGGGACAAGCATGGGTCGAGCATTTGCCTAACATCCTTTGGGCGTACAGAACGACTCCAAACTCAGCTACTGGAGAAACTCCTTTTGCTTTAGCTTATGGATGTGAAGCAGTCATTCCGGCTGAGATAGGTCTCCCCTCCCCGAGGACTGAGCTCCACACAGTCACAGACCAGGACGTCGAGCTCAGACATGCCAAGGACAACTTGGAAGAGGCCAGGGAAGTGGCCTATATCCGGATGGCAAGGTACAAGCAAAGAATATCCCAATATTACAATTCTAAGGTTAAGCATTCGTACTTCAAAGAAGGAGACTTGGTGCTTAGAAAGAACGAGGTCAGTAAGCAGGGTCCCCAGGGAAAGCTTAACCCGAACTGGGAAGGCCTGTAAAGGGTGGTAAAAGTTCATGGCAAAGGTGCTTACCAGCTAGCAGATGCGAGTGGCCAGACCATACCAAGAAGCTGGAATGCCAGCAACCTTAGGAGGTTTTATGCCTGAAATGAATCCAGGCTTGATTCTATCTTTTCATTTTATGTTGTCTTTTTCAATAAAAGTGTTATCAAACACCTTTGTGTTCTAATAAATATATGATTCTTTCATGTTACATATTGTTATGCTATGTACTATGATCATTTTTGTTAACTGAGTCAGGTTACACTCAGAAGGTTTGCAAAAGTCAAACCTCCTCAGTCTGCAGGTCAGATCAGAATTTAACTGAGTCCTGCAAGTCAGACTCAGAGAGCTTGAATACCACAAGCTTCCCGAGTCCTCAAGCCAGGACAGGGTTTTAACTGAGTCAGGTTATACTCAGAAGGTTTGCAAAAGTCAAACCTCCTAAGTCTGCAGGTCAGGCCAGAATTTAATTGAGTCCTGCAAGTCAGACTCAGAAAGCTTGAATACCACAAGCTTCCCGAGTCCTCAAGCCAGGATGAGGTTTTAATCGAGTCAGGTTATACTCAGAAGGTTTGCAAAAGTCAAACCTCTTAAGTCCTGCAGTCGGGCCGAATTTAATCGAGTCTCGCAAGTCGGACTCAGAGAGCTTGAATACCACAAGCTTCCCGAGTCCTCAAGATGTGGGTTTTAGGGTTTGCAAAAGTCAAACCTCCTAAGTCCGCAGTCGGGCCGAGAATTTAATCGAGTCTCGCAAGTCGGACTCGTAAAGCTTGAATACCACAAGCTTCCCGAGTCCTCAAGCCAGGACGAGGTTTTAAGCGAGTCGAGTTATACTCGGAAGGTTTGCAAAAGTCAAACCTCTTAAGTCTGCAGGTCGAGGGCCAGAATTTAATCGAGTCTCGCAAGTCGACTCTCAGAGCTTGAATACCACAAGCTTCCCGAGTCCTCAAGCCATGACAGGGTTTTAACTGAGTCAGGTTATACTCAGAAGGTTTGCAAAAGTCAAACCTCCAAAGTCTGCAGGTCAGGCCAGAATTTAACTGAGTCCTGCAAGTCAGACTCAGAAAGCTTGAATACCACAAGCTTCCCGAGTCCTCAAGCCAGGACAGGGTTTTAACCGAGTCAGGTTATACTCATAAGGTTTGAAACTTACTCAAACCTCCTGAGTCTGCAAGTCAGGCCAGAATTTTATCAAGACTTAGTATGTCATCCAAACCGTCAGTAATGCAAGCCATACTGGGGGGGAAGGGGGCATCCATAAGACATAATTCAAACCCAAAACAAACTAAGTAAAGTTAAAGTACAAAACGTAGTGGGCAGGGCACCACAAATTATAAATGAAGTACATAATAGTGGGCAGGGCACCACAAATTATAAATGAAATACATAAACTTGGACAACAAAAAAGTTTCAAAGTTTTTACAAAAAACAAAAACAGCATAAGGAGAAATAATCAGTCCGGCTTTGAAGTCGCTCCGTTGAAGATGGGGCACCACAGAGCTCGAGAAGTCGGACGACGCCGAGCATACTTGACCCCGATGTCTTCACCCGCCTTAAACTCCCTCAACCGGTCATCGTAGATCTGACCTGCTCTTTCCTTGTTCATGGAGCGATAATGCGTAAGGTCAGGGAGTACCAGCTCAGGACGCTGTGCCTTGGCCTCGTCCACACCCGTAGTATACCCGTGTTGCATGACAGGATTCAGCAACACCTTCAAGGCTCCAGCTAGATGATCGTAGGACTTGTACTCGTGCACGACTCGGGCATCCCGAGCCGGGAGAGAGGCTTCCAGAGTTTCCAGCTCAGCACGGAGTTTCACCAATGCCTACCCGAGCTCAGAATTCTCCGCCACATATTCATCATGCTTGGCCTGGAGTTCGGCAGTACACTTGGCCTTGGTCTCGGCCAGCTCCTTCTTCAACCCAGCAACCTCTTGGTCCTTAGCTTTTGAGGCTTCTCTGTGTTTATCACGACTCGCTCGGAGCTCCTCGATCGTTTCCCGCAGAGCTTCCTTACTCGCCGCAGATTCAGCAAGGCGATCCAGGAATTCTTGGCCGACCTGAGCTCCCTAGAGAAGACAAAGAAAAGGTAAAAAGGAAGCAAGACAAATAAAGAGTGATGAGATATATTTATACAAAAACTTACCACAAATACCGTGGCGAGGTCCTCGATCCGGCTCGTGCAATCGATTGTGCCCCGGGGACGGTTGCTCCTTAGGAGAGTCCTCGACGTTCTCTATGGTCTGCCGACCCGCTTTCCTTTTCTTGGATCGACTCTTCCGAGCCGAGGGAGAGACTACCTTCTTCTTCTGGCTAGGCTCGATCGCACCTTCTCTCATCTCCTGGTCTTCATCCACATCTATCCGCTCCACGTCCCCAGAAGAGTCATCTGGCTGTCCGGACAAGAGTTGGGCCGAAGTGGGGGTCAGGACAGTCCCAGCAGCTCGGAGATGTTCCGGCTCTATGTTGTCCTGCAGCTCAGTCTCCTGGTTGGGCTCTTCAGGGTTGACCGGAGGAACCACCTCGTCATTCACGTCCTCCAAAAGGTCAGCAAAGGAAGACACTGCCAGAGTAAACAACAAGAAGTGTTAGAAAATATTTTTACAGTTAGCAAAGTATGGCATAAAGCAAGTACAACAAGGAACAGATAGTAAAGCCCTACATATCTTGTACTCTTCCTTATCTAACTCCTTGTATGGGTCAGGACCCGCAGTGGGCAACTGAGCAGCCAAAATCAACTCAGAAGAATACTTTTTCTCCCTAATATACACTCCGCTTTTGCGAATGTCGTCTAGGAGTTTCCTATCCACGTCAGTTGGCCGGGGATCGCCATCCAGATCCGAGGAGTTCCACCTACCCAGATTCCGAGTCACCTCGGGACAGATGAAAAAGAACCTTGTTTTCCAACCTTTGTACGAGGTATCCCCTGGCTCTGTGAATTGAACGTCAGGCATGAAGTCCCCCCGACGTGGGAAGCAGTAATACCCAGCCTGCCCTGGCACCTGTTTCCGCTGAAAGAACAGTAGAAATGTTTGGACTTTGAAGGGGATGCAGGCACATCTACACCAAATGGCGAAGCCCACTATCGCCCTTATTCCATTGGGCACGATCTGGGCCAACCCTAGATCGTAATGCTCCAGGACGGCTAAACAGCCGGACAGATCGGAAACCTTAAGCCGCATAATAGCTGCTCTCGGTAGACGGCGCAATACCCGGCCGGGGCTTGATAGGCATAAACACCAGGAGCCGGGATAATGGGTTTGAAAAGCGGATTTGTTAGGTTGTATTGTTTACAGATACGGGTCAAATCCGTGGTAGTTATTTTGGTATCGATGCCATGGCAGGCCGCCTGTGATTTCAAAGCCATAAAGGCCTTAAGGGAAAGGATGAATCTAGAAGACGAGGAAGAATGGGGAGGATTGAAAAAGGAAAGAGCAGGCCTCTCAAGATTGACTCCGGTAGGGGTACTTTCTTCTTCTAATTCAGGCTCCGATTCAAATAATGCCTCAATGGAACTATCGGTAAGGATTATGGTTTCGCTCATTAACAACAGAAAAGACTTAGAAAAAAAGAAGAAAGCTTACTTGAGTAGGGAGATCGGAGAGATGGAAGAATGGAATGGCAACCGTCCCGACTTCACACTTGATTTAAAGAGTAACGTCTGGAAGGATTGATGAGACTAGGAGTTATAAAACCCCAAAAAGAAGTCTTGGGATAACCGCCCCATTATTGTGTTATGTATAAAGACGCTTCGTTTCTCGCGCTCCATACGGCAGTCTAAACGGTAGCAGGGACACGTGTCATGGTAAGCATGTTACTTTGAAACGTCGAGTGATCTCAGTCTACCCGGCTCTAGGTAGTCGGCGGACACTGTGGGGCTTATGACGATGGTGAAAATAGACCTGGCCACGTGTCACTCTTATAACATCCCAAGATTGAGAGAGAAAGATAAGAGGGAAACTTTTAGGGCCAGGAGCCCCATGCCAGTAAGACCCTACCCCAGGAGGGAAGTCTGTCTGTCTCCTTCCTGACTACCGCACTGCAGGGCAATTCGGCCTAGTCTGGAGATAGGATGCGCAGCTCAGGTCGAGACGACCTGAGGAGTCCATCGAAGGCCGACTGGCTCTTTTCTTATATAATAATCCGCGTATGTGCTTATATTATAGGAGAATCCCTGGATTACCGGAAGGAAATCCCATGATTCGAATATAATCGTAATTATCTTTTGCTAGAGGTAGACACGTGATGATCCTTAGGGTTTAAGGATCCTACGACTTGTTTGACAAGAAAGGGGTGAGACGCCTCCCTATATAAACAACCCTAAGGAACTACGAATGACTTGATTCCAATCTAACTATTGGATACGTAGGCAACTTGGGAGAAACTAACTCTCAGGCTCAGTCTTAATCACACCAAATCACGGTCCCCATTGCTTCTGTTCTTGTTTGAATCGTCCTAGAGGTTATTTGGATCCGTAGGTGATATTCGACATCATCACTGCCTAAATCGGTTACGGGGTATTCATGCAAGAAGCCATTGATAGACAACTTTTTCTTTTTTTTGTCCAACTTGGAGAGGCAACTAAAGGAAGAGTTCGATAACATCCTTATCCAAGAAGAACAATTGGGGCACCAACGATCTCGTCTGCAATGGTTTGTGGAGAGAGAGCGGAATACACATCACTACCATCTCACTGCCATCAGAAGGAAACAACGTAAGTCTATTAAAATCTTAAAAACTTCTGAAGTAGTGTGGACCAGTGATGAGTTTGAAATTCAGAATATGATGAGAAGCTTTTTTGTGGACCTTTATTCGACTGAGCCTAACCCACATCATCGCAACTATAATTTTCATTTTCCGGAACCGACTACCTCGGCCCTCCACCTCCTAAATAGGGAAGTGAGTGAAATATGAAATTGAGGATGCCAGCTTTGATATAGGGACCTATAAGGTTGCGGGGAATGACGGCTGATGATGCTAAATAATGCACCACCGGTTTAGCAGGGCCACGTGTAATCTAAAGGTGAGTCAAGAAGAATATGCAAGGCTAATAAAGATGGTGTTTTTGGTATTTTCTGGCTGAGTCCAAGAATGTATCTTGGATTGTCTATGTATCCTATGTAATGTCCAGGAATCAAGCCTTACGTAGTTCCTGGAGCTGTGTATTTATAGGCACATGCCCTTCTTCTGCCCTAAACTTAAGGCGGTTTGGTCTATTGACATAAATAACCCCATCTTGGGCCTTGCCCCTTGCCCAAGTAACCCTATGGATGTTGGGCTTAGGAATCTGGGCTGGGACCCTGGTCTCGACTCGTATAACACCGACATGGGAGTTCGAGATGGGACACTTGCAGAATCTGCTGGTTGCTGAGGACTTCACCGAATCGTCTCCTACTCGACTCGATGTGAGTGCTAGAGGCTTGGACTTTTCATACGCCAGCTGGACCAATCAGATAATTTCACATGGAGGAGTGAAACCCTGTATCGTCATAAGCCCCCCAGATCGGAGAGAAGCTCATCTCGTATGCTGAGCTCGGATCTGAAAATTTGAATTATCTCTTCGATACGTGGCCTTCTTTAGGCGGGAAAACAACTGTCTTCTTAGCCGATGTAGGCTGTCGTAAGGTGACGTCACACTGTATCAGCATTAATGGGTGCAGGAAACGAAGCATCCTCATTGGTCCACAGGGGGATTTTATCCTTGATTATCGCGTTTCAAACTCTATAATTGCCCCCAAATCCCGCCCTTTCAAATCATTTGCAAGATTGTGGAGCATAAAAGGAGTCCAAGACTTTGAAGTCTCTCATTTGCTATCTTTAATACCCTGTTTTCTCTCAGAAAATACAAGTAAGGCTCTTTTTCCATTTAGATTCTTTCTTCGTCTTTTATTTCTTCCGTTTAGATTCTTTCCAATTCCATGTCTAGTAGTGAGAGTGACTTTCAAAATAGGGTTGAATTCGTTGAGGTAGAAGAGGAATTGGCGGAAAGGACAGTTTCTGAGCGACCGCTTGCTTCCGGTGAAAAAGTGGCCGGAGAAGAAGAAGAGGGAGGAGAAGAAGAATCGACTTCTCGACCTGTTGTTACCAAACGCCAAACCAGGATGAAGGGTCAAGGACCTTATGGCTGTATATCCAATCTTACCCAAGAAAAAGCCAAAGCCGTCTGTCTACGATATGGCATCCCATACTCCTCTGAAAACATCAAAGTGTCACACGGTCGATTTCAATACGCGGCGCAATTGAAAGAGGGATTAAGGTTTCCCTTCGACCCGTCTCTCATAGAAGTTCTCCGACACTATCAGATCTGCATCACTCAACTCGCTCCAAACGGAATTAGGAGCGTCATGGGTTTCATATTGGCATGTCGGATAGCCAAGGTCGAATTCACAGTTCGCCTATTCCGACAGTACTATTCGATCCAAGGCCTACAGGATACGAGATGGTACACTTTCCAGAGGTGTCCCCTGGTCTCGGAGTTTGTGAGGAGAGTGACCTCGTCTCAGGGCGAGTGGAAACCTCATTTTTTCTTCATCCGACACGGGTTGGAAGATATCGATATCCATACCTGGTACAAGAGGCCCAGGAAAATACATGATAGGCTCGACTCTGATGCCCCCCGCGAGTGTAGGATTCTCGAGAGGGCTAACCCCGATGTCGCAACTCGAAACCTTCATTCTCTATACCCTTTTGTTGATGTCGAGACGGCGGGTCCGGGTGCTTATCTGGAACTCGATGAGGACGTTCGAATTTTGTGTAGGACTTTTATTTACTCTGTCGAGTTGCTACACTTTTGTATATATATATTTTTTCTATACCTGCTTCTGTCTTGACTGTGTATTGATGTCGATTTTCTTTGTTCTTAGTGGAATTCTTTTCAAAATTAGAGGCAGTGGGTAAAATGCCCGACCCCAATAAAGTAGACCTCAAGAAGATTCAGGAGATAGCCGGTATCAGGTCGAAAAAACCTGTGTCTGGTGCAATATGTTAGGAAATCTACGCGGGAACTGACAGACCTAAACCTAACCTTGGAAACAGCGCTTTTAAAGTCGACGGACATTACCTAGGCTATACAGATCCTAACCGGCAATTGTACCGGGTCAAATTGTAGTGCTAGTCCGGTGAGTCAGTCGTATTCCTCGGGAAAACATGGTAATTCTTTTAAGTGGGGTTAAACACCAAGAAGCTATTATTAACTCGATCTAAGTCGCAGCTTTTACTTTTTCTGAGGTTAGATAGTTAGATCGAGTTAGATTAGTTAGTAATGTTAGAGTTAGATGTTAGTAAAACAGAAAATAAAACAAATAAATACTAATATAATATATATTTTTTGATCTAGCCAAGAATACTTTACTGAATCAATATCTTTTTAGTAGAAATAAATGAGACAGATCTTCCTTTATTCAAGGTCCAATCAATTATACGAAACGGTATACTCCTAAGCTAGGCAATTTCTCCTCACACGAGCGTATGAAATTGTCATATGTCTTGTCCTCTGTCCAATGTCATCCTCAAGCATGGGTCACTCCCGTTTTGTCATTCGGCCAATTTTAAGGTATGTCAATTAAACAGGTGATTTCAACGTAATAATATCTAAGTACAATTTTAATAAGATTCATTTCTCCCGAAACAAATCTACCCCGGTTTTAGAAATAGGATTCCGTTGTCACGTTTTCACTCGCCAATTTTACCCTCCGGTCTTTCTATTAACGAGTTCATAACCTAACTACGAGGCGTCAATTCATAATTAGATTATGAATTCTTTCATATCGATTAGCTACGTCAATACAAACATAGAAAGAGATTCATTATAACTGATTTTAATCAATTTTAACATAGTCGTTATCTATTTCCTTAAAAAGATAAAACTAATCCAATTTCATATCTTGGCTAGATATTAAGTTAGCCTAATATCATTATAACTAATATATAGATATTAATAAAAACAAACAAACATAATAACATTAGAAAATTACCGATTACAAGCTCTTTGAATTGGAGCCTAATCCTCGTGAAAGTAACAACGACCAGAGACAACAATCCTCGATAATCCTCTCCAAAGATTACAACATTACTATGTTTATTCATACATAAAAACATATATACATACATACATAGACATATATATGCATATATGGGCCCAAAACATAAAAGAAATAAAGAAAACGATATAGGAAAGTATATATATAGATATATACATAAATTCCAGGGCAGCTGATCAAATGAGCTTGAGAGGAGTATTTATAGACCACATTACCGGCGCGTGCCGGAGCCTCACCGGCACGTGCCGGCTACACAGTGCATTTTTAATCATTAGGATCTTGTGGGCCCAGATTCAGAGATTTTCCGCCATATTCGGCCTTCTCCGGCGGCGCGTGCCGCCATGCAACATATCGGATGTTAAGTAAAAACCTATCTCGATTTGTAGACCTCAGATTGACATGATTTGATATTCGTTGGAAAGCTCTCATGAAGATCTACAACTTTCATTAAGGACTTTTCTCTGAAAATGCCTCTAAGTTAGGTCAAATGTCCGTTGAAGATGAATTACGGTAGAAACATTAAGGACAGTTGATATGTTCGAACTTGTTAACTTATGGCATAATCTTTTATCCCACAAAAACTTATGATTTATGCTTCAAAACATGTCGTTTACTTGGGATCTTGGTAAACGTATAATCCTGCAATGAAGTACCAAAACACCAAACGTAAATCCGACACAATACTCCGGTTACTAAACCGGTACAAAACTTAGTAAAAACTTATAAAAACACGATATTTTACATAATAACTACTACTAACATAATTAGATAAATATAAGGGATAATTGACTTGAATTGGTACAATAATGCTCAAAATGGTATCAAAAGTGGGGCGAAATGTCATAATAATGATCATAAATTTATCTCTCATCACAACCCCCTACTTAGCTTTTGGTCGTCCTCGAGCAAAACAAGCGATAAAACAAAATGAATAAGAGATAAATTCATGAAGGTATAAGATATAAGGGACAACCGGATAATACAACCATTAGAATTACAACCAGGCTTTAACCTTAATATAAATGTATAACAGAGTGTGTGTGTGACAAGCCTTTTCAATTTCCACTATCCTCTCTTGAATAATTCAAGCAAACACACAAATATCCATTCAGCAAATTTCTAATGACTTTCCTAGGTATAAGCAGTAACAGTTCCACACAAAGTTCTTCCGAGTACTTATTAGGATAATCCCTAAAGCATATCATTCAGTTTATACTGGGGATAGTCAGAAGATAACTAAGTTTTCAACCACAACAATTTTTTTTTTTTTTTTTTTTTTTATGAGCTTAATTTCACATTTGTAGCATATGCCTTCATTCCCAGCAATAGGACATTTCGTGATAACCCCCTAGCTGGACTACTATCATCAGGCAATTGCCCTCATTCCCAGCAATAGGATGTTTCGTGATAACACCCTAGCTGGACTACTATCATCAGGCAGTCGGGAGCTGTAAACCTCATAGTGATATAGGACGTTTCGTGATAACGCCCTACTGCACTCAAATCATTGATAGCTACAACCGACAAACATATAGTTCATTTCTTCTTCTCTTTTTTTTTTTCTTTTTCATAAACTTAACTTATATCCTTTCTATCACATTCAAACCTTCAGATATTCACAGTACACGTTCAAAAGTTAGGTACTAAGTTACTGTTATTATCTAGAATAACCACTAGGATACTGAATGGATACAGTTTAAAATTTTCGTTTCAATATCAAAGGCTTACGTGAAGGAATTCATGTTACACAAATATATTTGGAATTACAATGCACTTACGGTTCACGTTGGTTATATACATCCAAATTGATCATTACATCTTCAAATCCATGAAATTATGCCTTATACAATTTATTTTAATCAACTAAATAATGCTCGGAAAAAAAAAAATCAAAAACTAAGAGATGTATTGATACAAAATAAACATTAACACCATTGCTAGACCAACGACTCCACTCCCCACTTACGAACTTACATTGTCCCCAATGTAAAGTGAGTGTAAATAAGTTGTTGGGAAAGCAATGGTGCACTAAAACAAGTCAAAACAAATACTCGGATGATAAAAAAGGGTGGGTGGGTGGGTCAAAGTTATAACCGTTGTGTGTGCAAATGAAATAAAAGTGTGTGGAGTGTGTGATTGTAATGCAAAAGGGTAGATAAACACACCACATAAACTTTTATTGATTTAAAACACACAATATTCCATGATAGTTGAACTAATACATGTCACACATTATTTGAAATTTAAAACAGACTAGATCATGATATGAAATGTGTGACAAAGTATTAACTCTGAGTCTTTTATACCCAGATCCTCAAGGGTTATTTCAAATCGTTCTAACAACCTAAGTCTAAGAAATGATGCATTTGAATTTTCTCTTTTTTTTCCATCGGGATTTTCGGATAACCACCTAATCGTTCCCGTTTAATGTCATTCAAACATTCATCCTAAGACTTGGTGAAACAAAATGAAAATCAATCGAGAAGTATTACCAAAGTATCATCCAAAGTATGAGTAATTATTATATTTAACATTTTTACGGGCTGCCTCCGGTAGCGCTTTTAGTTAACGTCGTTTGCTCGACCAAAATGATAAGGATTAACTAATATAATATACTAAACAAAGCGGGATATTTCTAACAATTACTCACAAAAGCACGTAACAATTAAGCACATAATCCACTAAAAATAAATGCTTAAGGAGTAAAAAGGAAGGATAGTACCCGTCATTGACTACATTTATAGTCTATAGCCAGACTTTATCGTGCTTGGCTTTCTAATGTCTTGGTGGTGGGTCATCCTCACGCATCGCATCCTTCTTCAATACCGGTCTCCAACATAGAGCGGACAAATTCCGTCGAATCCAACGATTCTTGACCTTTTCCTCACGATTTTTGAGCTTTCGTTTTGTGAGCTTCCACATTATTCTTTGAGTCATCTTCTTCAATTACTGCGTGTTAGTACGATCCACAAAAAGAGAACACAAAGGGTCTACACAAGAATAAGATTCTAGTGGATATTTCAATAGATTGTAAATGTTAAAGACAACGCGCTCATCATTCACTCCCAAACTAAGCTCTCCTTACGAACATTGATCACGGCTCCCACCGTTGCTAAAAATGGTCTACCGAGGATAAGGGTGCACTCCTACCTCCATATCCATAACAACAAAATCGGACGGGAAGTAGAATTTATCTACCTTAACCAACACGTCTTCGATGACTCCTTTAGGATGTTTAATAGATCTATATGCCGGTTGAAGAGTCATCTCATGACGCTTAAGCTTACATATGCCAAGTTTCATGAAATCATTGTAGGACATGAGGTTTATGCTTGAACCGAGATCACATATTGAATTCTCAAACAAAAGCCCCCGATATCACATGGGATAGTAAAACTACCCGGATCTTTAAGTTTAGGAGGAAGCTTATGTTGGCTTAATCATGGAACACTTCTTCTCACTTAGACACACCATTTTATATTCTTCCAACTTTTTCTTTCGGGATAGTATGTCTTTAAGAAACTTACCATATTCCGGCATATTGATTAGAGCTTCAATGAAAGGGATATTAATAGTTAAGTGCCGAAAAGTGTCAAGAAAACGTGCATACTTCTTATCCAACTTCATCTTTTTCGGAGAATAGGAAAGTAATTCAAGATCAATTAAAGCAGTGTTAGAATGTATACTTCCCTTACCTTTGTCGTTAGATGAATATGGTAAAGCTTCCTCGAATGATTGTGCCTTTTGAGGACACTTTGTGGGTCATCATTTCTGTGCCTTTTTCTTCAAAATATGCCTTTGGATGTGTGTCTTTGCCCTTTCGAGTTGAAGCGAGGTGAATTTGGGGTGAGTGGATAAGGTTCAGTTTGAATTGGCCCTTTCAAACTTGATTCCATTCTATCCTCGCTTATTGAACAAGGTTCTTAAGTCATTCGATCTTGAATTTTTCAATATTCTAGAACCTTGACCCATTCCTCATTCTCCTTTCAGTTCAATTTGTCTTAGGAAATCTTCAATAATGTCCTCTTCCTCTTTAGTGAATTCGGTTTATTTTCCATATCCTTTTCAAATTTACCATCTAAATCATTCTCTACTTCATTATATCGAAGTTTTCTAATCCATTACTTCCACAGATACTTCCACTTCTAGTAATAATGACTTTTACCTTTCTCGGGTTCCTTTCGGTATTACTTGATAATCCTCCTGGAGGTCTACTTGCTTTTACGTTCTACCTCTCTACTCAAGTGATATTCCAAATTCCGTAATGAAGCTTCTACAATTCTCATTACGGTATCATGTCCACTTATAGATGTTTTCAACGTGCTCATATCCTTAGTAGTATTTGTACTATAGAAGTCATCATGGTTTTATATTTCGAGCTTGAGTAGATATCATACCCATCATTTTTCCATTAATTTCTCCCATTTATTAACTCCTTCAAAGTTGAGTTGAACTTTGGGTATTTGGTATGCTTTGAGTGGTATATTGTGGATAAGGTCAGGTAATGATTTGTAGATTCGATTCGATGTATCTCTTGATAAACTTGATATGGATTCTTATCTTTGGATTGGATACGGTGGTTGTCCTTGCTTACTAGGGATTTCATACCAACGAAAAATAAGGTGATCTCTTCTAATAGCATTAAGCGAGTTTGAATACGCGTCGTTCAAATTCCTATCTTGTAAAAAATTCACCTTTTCCTTGAATATCCTTTCGTTCTTCCATCCCTAATGACACATTATCATGATTTGAGTAGTCATTTGGTATGATATTTTACGAGTTTACATTTTTATTGGCTAAAAAGCCGTCAAATTTCCTACTCAAATTCTCCAAGTGTGCTAGGACTTACAGATTCGGTGTACATTCTCCTGCAAAAGCTACTTTTCTTGTGCTAGAGCCGGTTTCCCACATTCTGTTAATTTTGGAAATCTTTTCTATAGCATCGTAAACTATTTGGGCTTCACTCATCATTAACGAACCACCACATGCATGATCTACATCTGCACGTGAGTCTCTCCTTAATTTACGACAGAAAAGTTGGATTTGCATATCTAAGGAATAACCATGATCGGGACAAGCTCGTAACAGTTTTTTAAACCTTTCCCAAGAATTCTCAAACGTTTCTTCAGATCCTTGTCTAAAGTTGGCAATTTCGACTATTAATTCCAATTTTCTACCAGGAGTAAAATATTGCTTTAAGAACTCGGTTTGAATCTCCTCCCAACTTGTCAATGAATGATGTGGAGTGATGCGAAACCAATCTCGTGCTCTTCCTTTTAAAGAAAAAGGAAACATAGACATCCTCGTTAATTCACGATGAGCACCATGACTTTTGGCTGTATTACACAATTCTTCGAAAAGATAGAGATGATGATGTGGATCCTCATCATCTTCTCCTAGAAATTGGGCTCTTGTGTCAATTAAACCAAAAGATGAGATTTTATTTGAAATTATTTGCTCCTTTATTGGGTAAAAGAATTGGATTATTAATCGATTCCTTCTACGATATGATCACAGATCGGTCTCGGGTTTGGTGGGTGATTATTACGATTATTCGATTCGATTCGATTATTTCCATTCCTCGGGCATGATCAAGCCCTCGTTCGGTGTTTCATCATCGAATTCGCCATTTCCGTATTTCGATTCGAAGATGATCCGGTCATCGACTAACGAACACGTGAAAATAACTCGAAAAAGATAGTAGTAACAAAAAATTGATAACTTACCTATAAGGTAAGTATCAACGAAAAAAAGAAAATAGAATTGAGATAAAGAAGAGAGTTGACTTATTCTCGAGAATTTTGAGCTAATACAAGTAGTAACGCCTAGACACAAAGAAAAGAAATTAGCGACGTTTTCCCGGCAACGGCGCCAAAATCTTGATGAGACCTAAACCTAACTTGGAAAGCAGCGCTGTAAAGTCGACGGACATTACCTAGGCTATACAGATCCTAACCGGCGATTGTACCGGGTCAAATTGTAGTGCTAGTCGGTGAGTCAGGTCGTATTCCTCAGGGAAAACATGGTAATTCTTTTAAGTGGGGTTAAACACCAAGAAGCTATTATTAACTCGATCTAAGTCGCAGTTTTTACTTTTTCCTGGGGTTAGATAGTTAGATCAGTTAGATTAGTTAGTAATGTTAGAGTTAGATGTTAGTAAAACAGAAAATAAAACAAATAAATACTAATATAATATATATTTTTGATCTAGCCAAGAATACTTTACTGAATCAATATCTTTTTAGTAGAAATAAATGAGACAGATCTTCCTTTATTCAAGGTCCAATCAATTATACGAAACGGTATACTCCTAAGCTAGGCAATTTCTCCTCACACGAGCGTATGAAATTGTCATATGTCTTGTCCTCTGTCCAATGTCATCCTCAAGCATGGGTCACTCCCGTTTTGTCATTCGGCCAATTTTAAGGTATGTCAATTAAACAGGTGATTTCAACGTAATAATATCTCGAGTACAATTTTAATAAGATTCATTTCTCCCGAAACAAATCTACCCCCGGTTTAGGAAATAGGATTCCGTTGTCACGTTTTCACTCGGCCAATTTTACCCTCCGGTCTTTCTATTAACGAGTTCATAACCTAACTACGAGGCGTCAATTCATAATTAGATTATGAATTCTTTCATATCGATTAGCTACGTCAATACAAACATAGAAAGAGATTCATTATAACTGATTTTAATCAATTTTAACATAGTCGTTATCTATTTCCTTAAAAAGATAAAACTAATCCAATTTCATATCTTGGCTAGATATTAAGTTAGCCTAATATCATTATAACTAATATATAGATATTAATAAAAACAAACAAACATAATAACATTAGAAAATTACCGATTACAACTGCTGAATTGGAGCCTAATCCTCGTGAAAGTAACAACAGCTTCAGAGACAACAATCCTCGATAATCCTCTCCAGCATTACAACATTACTATGTTTATTCATACATAAAAACATATATACATACATACATAGACATATATATGCATATATGGGCCCAAAACATAAAAGAAATAGAAAGAAAACGATATAGGAAAGTATATATATAGATATATACATAAATTCGAGCGGTGATCAAATGAGCTTGAGAGGAGTATTTATAGACCACATTACCGGGCGCGCGTGCCGAGCCTCACCGGCACGTGCCGGCTACACGATGCATTTTTAATCATTAGGATCTTGTGGGCCCAGATTCGAGATTTTCTGCCATATTCGGCCTTCTCCGGCGCGTGCGGCCATGCAACATATCGGATGTTCAGTAAAAACCTATCTCATTTGTAGACCTCAGATTGACATGATTTGATATTCGTTGGAAAGCTATCATGAAGATCTACAACTTTCATTAAGGACTTTTTCTCTGAAAATGCCTCTAAGTTAGGTCAAATGTCCGTTGAAGATGAATTACGGTAGAAACATTAAGGACAGTTGATATGTTCGAACTTGTTAACTTATGGCATAATCTTTTATCCCACAAAAACTTATGATTTATGCTTCAAAACATGTCGTTTACTTGGGATCTTGGTAAACGTATAATCCTGCAATGAAGTACCAAAACACCAAACGTAAATCCGACACAATACTCCGGTTACTAAACCGGTACAAAACTTAGTAAAAACTTATAAAAACACGATATTTTACATAATAACTACTACTAACATAATTAGATAAATATAAGGGATAATTGATTTGAATTGGTACAATAATGCTCAAAATGGTATCAAAAGTGGGGCGAAATGTCATAATAATGATCATAAATTTATCTCTCATCAGGAACGCAGCGGAATTCAAAAATTTATTTCCTATCGACCCAAGATCGACTTCGTTTAAGCAATAAACAAACGAGTAGTAGACGGTGGTTACCTTGGTTGATCTAAAAGATCGACGCTTTGACCGTCTGGGAGAGTAGTTTGCATAGAGCCGCCCAAGTGTTCGGCCTCTACCGCTAGTCCACACGAAGCGACCCGCCGGAATCCCATCATGGATTCTTATTGGAAAACTCCGGTTGCTTAGACCGGCCTTTTCCCCTCTCTCCAACTCTCATAGGATGCTCTCTATTTTACACAAGAACTATTAGCTCTTGGAATTATGATGTATAAAAAGAGCTTGACACCCACTTCCTTTTATAGGGAGAGTGGCGCCCAAAGAAGAGTAGAAAGAAGAAAACCTTTCTCCAATAAAATAAGGAAAATATAATTGATTGATTTATCTCATTTATTACAATATCTCATATTAAATAAATCTAGGATATTGTCAATATCTCATATTGAATATTCCCAAGATATTGTCAAGATCATATATTGACAATATTTATCTTATTACCATAAATCAATTTCTGTGTGTATATATCACAAATATATATTACACATATAAATCTATATATAAATATTTTGGACACAATCATGCACATGCATATTATATGCATCACACGCTGGGAACAAAAGAATATATAAATATTAATATCTAATATTAATATAAGGTAATCTTATTAATTAAATTACACAATCCAAAGTGTATCATATACACTTCTGATGTAGCGCCCCATATAGCCAAATATTGGCTTCAGGAATATTCTTTAATTAATATAATTAATATCTTGTATTTTAATTTATTCATAATAAATAAATACCACCATATTAATTTACCACTATAACCTTTATAGTCTCGAGATAAACTTTCCTTATTTGGTTATCATCTATAACCACATTTTAATCCGACTAGATGTTCATATGTGTGTGACCCGATAGGCTTCGAATATGTTGGCCGTAGACACAAAGTGCAAATTACGAAAATGCCCTTCATACCTAACGATCACGGGATAGCGTCACAGCAACACACCGTGACCCCCAATCATCGGAAGAGTCAAATGCAATGACTACTACCTTTCATGTGAAAAGCGATTCACGTGTAACTTACAATCCTATCATTTGTAATAATATCCATACGGTCGTTAGTCGAGTGTCAAAACATCAACGACCGTATCTTATAATCTGGATATCATGCTCTCTCGAAGTAACTCGTTTACTCCCACTTTGCAAAGATTCACGAGAGTAAGACATTCCTTACAAGAAGGCCCTTTCGGATATTCGATCCCAATCATAGGATACGCGATTCCCGGACGACCAATCATGTATACTCCGCATGCTTCAATATCATACCCAATCACTACCGCATAATCGCCCCATGGCTGCTGGAAACCTCAATAGTGTCAAAGCATGACAATCCACACCGTGATGCCATGAAGACTCGGTCTTAAGGATAATTACACAACCGTCACATAGTGTGACACTTATCCGTGTAAGTGGGTCAGTCTAACGTACGCATTCTCTAATACACGTCCACGTACAGTCCAAGTGTCTCTACACTTCGATAGACGAGATCTATCCCTGCCCTTAAAGACATAAGACATCTAATACGTGCTAGCCTGTTCATACTATCAATGCCCTGTTTAATAGTACATCAGCCTAGAGACATTTAAGTATCAAACTTGTTAAAGTGATTAGAGATCTCATCAACCATAATCGCCTATCATGGTTTCTCTATCACAGTTTAATACTAAGGACGTTATCATATAACAATTCATAATTGGTTCTTTAAAAGAACATATATATGACAACATAAAAGCCATTTAATATATGTACAAACATAAAGAAATAGTATAAATGATCCGACCCGGTCGGATCCGGTCCAACCCGATTGGGTTTAGGACACTATTCCAACACAATATTCTCCGGGGGCCAAAGGACTCCGGCCCGATCTTCTACTCCTGTGTCGACATCTGACATTCTGAGAGATCAACCTGACGAGGCACGGGTGACTGAGCAGGCTGAAGGGAGCCTCATCTCGAGGAAGCGTCAGAAGACAACCGAGGTGAGGCATGGAGTCGGGAAAGAAACTCGTAACCTCGCTCCTCCTAGCTCGAATGCCACCGACTCGATCCCTGGAGTGAGCGTTACAGAGATGGAAGCTATGTCTCCGGAAGAGTTGCATGACTTCTTCATGAAAAGCAACCGAGCCGTAAGTCTTCATTTTATTTCCCTTAACTTTAGGGCTTTTGCCTATTTTAGATATTAACAATACTCTCTTATGCAGGCTCGGCTAGCAGCTAAAGTGGCCATGACGAGGTGAGTCTCCATCGCTGACCTTGGAGAACAGAGAGGAGACCATCGACCGGTTGAATTCGAGATCAGCGCAGTCGGCGTTAAAAAGTTGGATGGCCGACGCCTCGATCGAATCGACCTGGCCTTCGCTCGGGGACGAAGTTGCTGTAAGCGGCGTAAAGATTTATCCAAGCTTGCTAAGGTGAAGTCGGAACTCGATGAAGCGAGGGCTGAACTGGCGAAATCCCTCAAGGTTCGAGACGACCTTCAGCTTGAGGTTGATAGCTTTACAACTCGTCTGGAGGCGGCCAAAAAGGACTTCATGGCTTCTGCAGAGCTCGAGAATAACCTGACGTTGCTAATGAGTTAGGCTATGAATGGGGGATTCTTGAATGCCCTGAATCAGGTCAAGATGGTCATCCCTGACTTCGACGTTTCGAGCATCGAGAAGCCGCACTTATACGATCCTGAGGCCATTCCTCGATATGGCCGATACTTCACAGAATTTAAGGCTGGTGTGTCTCTTCACGACAAGTATGTGGCCCCTGCCATGGAGGGGGATGGAGAGGAGGACCTCGAGTCAGAAGGTCCAGTCGACCCCAACGCAAATCAGCCTGCTGCCTGACCTTATTTTTTGTTATTGTTTTTTGAACAATTTGATTCGATCTGGCTGTAATAACATTTTATTTACTTTTTATTCATTTGATTATGCTCTCATCGAGACGAATACGTGATTCGATCTCGTAACTTTTGAAGGATCTTGAATTACAAATGCACTTAATTTTGAATTTCAATATGTGCTTTCCATCGTTTGTCTTTTGTGTCCTTGGTTATTCGTCTAGGGTGTAGTCTCTTGGACTTAATTCCCTTTCGACATTGTTTTATGGGGTTATTCGTCTAGGGTGTAGTCTCTTGGACTTAATTCCCTTTCGACATTGTTTTATGGGGTGTAGTCATTTGGACTTAATTCCCCAAAGCCCCTCAAAGTGTAGTATGAGTATATGACTCATGGTACACTTGAGTATGAGTCGACCTAGCATTGTACTGCCTTATCGGCTTGACTTGGCTGTTTGGTCGGAGCTCGAGTCGACTATCGTGCCTCGTCAGACTTTTGACTTGGTCGACTTGAAAATCCTTATTCGACTGTCGCGCCTCGTGGTGCTTTTGAACTGGTCGAATAAGGTATCCATCGTGGGATCTTCCGACCGCCTCGCATCGTGGCTTATTGGCAGGTCGGGAGTGATATAAGCACTATCAATGACTTGGCTTTATTCACCATTTTAATCCAACTCTATCGTGTCGAGGAATTGTTGTTGAGGTCGAATTTTGCTCTTTTTTCTTCCAGCTTCGTTTTCTTTTTTACATGAGCTTGCAAGTTAAGCATAATTAAAAAAGAAAATTACTTAGATAAAAGACATCGAGATTAACTGTCGCATCGACTTGTTACAAGGAACTTAGGAAAGTAAAATTGCCAATGTCATAAAATGAACAAACAGTTTAAACATAATATTTTCTGAGGTTGGTGGCGTGCCAAGTTCGAGGCACTGTACTTCCATCCGATCTGCCCAGTTGATACGATCCCTTAGGATGGACCTTCAAAATCTTGTATGGACCTTCAATTCGGCTCGAGTTTGCCTATTGGATCTTGCCTGCTTGCCTCGTTTTTCCTCAACACGAGATCACCCACTTGGAAGTATTTGTACTTCACTCTTGCATTGTAGTACTGCGAGATCTTTCTTTTATAATTTGCCATTCGATGGGCTGCAATCTTCCTTCTTTCTTCGACGTTGTCTTTCTCTTGTCATAGATCAGCCCCGTTTGTCTCGACATTGTAGGCCAAGACCCGAGGTGATGCCAACCCGATCTCCGCAGGTATGACTGCTTCACATCCATAAGCCATGGCGAAGGGAGTTTCCTACGTGGCCGCATTGGGTGCCGTCCGATACGACCATAGAATGCTAGGCAGATGAGCTGCCCAATCTCGACCTTCATCCTCCAGACGCTTCTTCAAACCAAATTTAATCTGCCTATTTGTCTGTTAGACCTGTCCATTGGACTGCGGTCGGGCCACTGAGGTTGTTCTGTGCTCAATCTTGTACTCTTTAAGCCAATTCTGCACTCTTTCATCTAGAAACTGGGTTCCATTGTCTGATATCAGATACTTCGGAATCCCAAACCTGCATAAAATATTTTCCCAAAGAATTTTTTTGATGATCGAGGCCTTGATATCGGTGAGAGCTTTGGCCTCGACCCACTTGGTGAAATAGTCAACTGCTACAACCACGAATTTGAAGTTGCCCGGAGCTCGAGGTAAAGGCCCAACTATGTCAACTCCCCCACTCATCGAACGGCCATACCGACTCAATGGCATTCATTTCCTGTGCTTGCTGGTGTGTCACCACATCATGCACTTGACAAGCTCTGCATCTCATCACCAATCGATTGGCATCTTTTTGCATGGACGGCCAAAAATAACCTTCTAGCTTACACTTCCTCGCTAGCATTCGGGCTCCACAGTGATTGCCACAAACTTCCCGATGTATTTCTTCGAGCAAATATGCCCCTTCATCTTCCGAGGCACATCGCATCCAGGGGGTCACAAAAGATTTTCGATAAAGAACGTAATCAAACAGAGCATACCTGGAGGCTTGCAGTCGAATCTTTCTGGCTTGAGACTTGTCAGACGGGAGAATTCCGTCTTTCAAGTACAGAGCTATCGGGTCCATCCATGTCGATCCCTGAGTAACTGGTTGCACATCGACCTCATTGTGGCTTCGTTCTGCTAACATCTCGACAAGGACCTTCCTTTTTGATTTAAAATTCGATGCGAGTTTTTGGTCAACGTATCGGCCCTCTTATTCTCACTTCGAGGCACCTGTTCGATGCGAACTGTCTTAAACTTCGATATCAACCCTTGAACCACTTTCAAATAATTTTTCATAGCTTCCTTTTTGGCTTCATATTCGCCTCGTATGTGATTGACTACGAGCTGAGAGTCACTATATACTAGGAGATTCTCGACCCCCAACTTAGACGCCAGCTTCAGGCCCGTAATCATGGCTTCATACTCTGCCTCATTGTTGGTGGCCTTGAACTCGAATCGAAGTGCATAGGGGAACTCTTCTCCCTTCGGACTGACCAATAGTAACCAGCTCCTGCTCCCTCTTTACTGGATGCTCCATCGACATGGATGGTCCACTGTTCCTCTGTCGCATGTTTCCCTTGCTCTAGCTGGATTGATAATCCCTCGGCAATGAAGCCTGCCAGAGCTTGGCCTTTAATAGCTGTATGAGGTAGGAATTCGATGTCGTACTCAGCTAATTCGACAACCCATTTTGCTAATCGACCCGATGTCTTGGGCTTGGCCAAAATTTGTTTCAGAGGTTGGTCAGTTATTACCGCAATAGGATGTGCTTGAAAATAAGGTTTTAACTTCCTCGATGCATGAACTAAACCAAATGCTAATTTTTCAGCAGGTGTGTACCTGATCTCAGCTCCATGTAGTGCCTTACTCACAAAATAGATTGGAACATATCCGTGTTCCCCTTCTGGAACCAACACTGCACTTACTGCCTCCTCACAGATAGCCAAATAAACCAATAGTTTTTCTCCTTCCCGAGGTGAAGACAGAGTTGGTAAATCAGATAAATATTCCTTTAGGTCATCGAATGCTTTCTGACACTTGTCATCCCATTGGAACGGACTTGCCTTCTTCAATATCTTGAAAAAGGGTAGGGCTCTTTGCGCTGATATCGATAAAAACGGTTGAGGGCCGCCATCCGACCTGTCAATCGCTGTACTTCTTTGATGTTACGAGGTGTAGGCATATTCTTGAGGATATCGATCTTGTCCGGATTAGCTTGAATTCCATCTTTCGATATCATATAGCCCAGAAACTTCCTAGATCGAACCCCGAAGGTGCACTTCTTCGGATTGAGCTTCATGTTTGCATCCCGGAGCACCTCGAATACTTCTCTAGCATCGACAAGAAACTGTCCCATGGACTTGCTCTTGATCAATAAATCATCGACGTATACTTCCATATTACGACCTATCAACCCCTTGAAAATTTTGTTAACTGCTCTCTGATAAGTGGCTCCCGCATTCTTTAGGCCAAACGACATCGTCATGAAACAAGCGTACCGAACTCTGTAATAAAGGCGGTCTTTTCCGGGTCTTGGGGGTCCATGAAAATCTGATAATATCCCCTGTAAGCGTCTAGAAACCCGAATACCTCGAAACCCAGTGTCGAGTCGACCAACTGATCAATCTTTGGGAGTGGATATGAATCTTTAGGGCAGGCCTTGTTTAGATCCGTGAAATCCACAAACATTCGCGAGCTCTCATCTGGCTTCTTAACCAAAACAGGATTGGCCAACCAGTCCGGGTAGAATATCTCCTTGACGATTCCAACAACTAACAATTTATCTACCTCCTTTCTTACAGCCTCTTTCCTCTCAGGGGCGAGGTTTCTCTTCTTCTGCCGTATCGGCTTCTTTTTCGGGTCGACATTAACACATCTCGATATTCGACCAAGAGGTCGACCAAGGCTTGCATGTCGGGGTGTGGTATCCACTTCCCGATCTGGACCCCTTGGCCTTCTTCCTCCTTCCACACACGGACTTCCTCTGTCGGGTCGACAGAGACCCAGCTTCTATCTTCTTCTTCCTTAGGAATTAACTCATCAACTAGCACTTGTCCGATGTCTTTCCCTTTTATCGTAACCAAACTGCAATTCCTGGCCACCTCAACTTCTCCATTTACTTCATGAGTGCCATACAAGGTGGGAAATTTCATGCTATTGTGGAATGTAGAAATAATGGCTCACAGGTCGTATAAGGCGGGTCGACCTAATATCACGTTGTAACCTGACGGTGCTTTAACTACGACATAAGTCATTTCCATCGTTCTGCCTTCATCTCCATCTCCAACTGTAGTCAGTAAGTTTGTCTATCCGACAGGGTGGATGGCCTGCCCTGTGAATCCGAACAAAGGGGTCGATAACGGCACAATGTCCTCATCTCTCAATTTCATGGCTTTGAAGGCTGAGTAGTAGAGGATGTTGATTGCACTTCCACTATCAACACAGACCCTCTTTATCCGGCCTCGGCTTATCACTGCCTCTATCACCAATCCCTCACTGTGACTGTGGGAGCTTGGAATATCATCTTTGGGTCCATAACCTAGCTCTGTCGTGAACCTAAGTTTTTTCGATTGCCTCGATCTGTCTGTAGACTGTCGACTGGATCGGGGTCGATCTGACTCATGCTCGGCAACAATCGTATTGACATCATACCCGACGCTATTATCCCCGTGGGGGTCTCGACTCTGATTTTCCCTTCAATCATCCCTGTGGTTATCTCTTCGAGTCGGCTGGGGGACCTATCCCGACGTCTCTGATTATCTCGACGTGGTGATCGGTCTCTCCTACCGTTATAACTCTTTCTCTTATATTTCCGACGACCCTTGGGCTCGTCCTTATCTGATCTATCAACCACCTCATCTAACTGACCCTCTTGAATACACGCATCGATATCTCTTTTCAGGTCGAAACACTCTTCTGTGTCATGCCCCACATCCTTGTGATAGTCGCAATATTTGTGGGTATTCTTTCTCTTTTCTGGATCTTTGAACATCGGTTTCGGTGTTCGTGCAATGTTTTTCTTGATCATGATGGCTAGCACCTCCCCCCGAGATCGGTTGAGAGGGATAAAATCTCGATCTTTTAAATTTCCTTTCTTTCCGAGCCGATCCGTGATCGGTGCGGTCAATCGATCGAACACATTTGACTTTCCTTCTTCGTTCCGACCCTTAGGCTGACCCTTGGCCTGGCCTCGGGTATCATTTCTCGAGTTGAGGCCGAGTGAAATGGTGTGCAGACGCACTGCCTCCTCACCTTGGCAAAACTTGTGGACTATGTTCACACATTCGTCCATGTCATTAGGCATCTTCTTAGACAACTTGTCGTATAGCTTCATATTATGCAGGCCTTCGACAAAGGAATTAACCTGAAGTGCATCACTGGCGTTATGCACTTTCATAGCTTCAAGATTAAAACGCCTCATGAAATCAATAGTTGATTCTCCCTTTTCTTGCTTGATGTTCATGAGATGAGTGGCACTGAGGTGTAACTTCTTGTTCCCGATGAAAGCATCTCGAAATTTCTGTCCCAATTGTAGAAAACTTGAGATCGACCCGGGTCGTAGCTTATGAAACCACTCCCGAGCTCGACCCGTTAGCAAGGTATCGAAGGCACGACACTTCATGGCATCGTTGGCATTTCTTAATCTCATCAATGAAATATATCGATACAGGTGGTCCTCTGGGTCCGTAGTACCATCATAAGGTTCCATCTTCGGTGGCTTGAAGGACTCGGGCATCGTGAATACCTCTATCTCGGAGCTGAATGGCGACTCGAGCCACTCTGTGACCTAGTCTTTTCCTACGATGCGGTTGAACTCGTTTCGAATACTATCCTCGATTTGCCTCTGGGGCTTTCCATGTCCGGGATGTTTCTTTGCGCTTGTGAGGCTGGCCTCTACTTCGTCCTCACATTCTTCTCGAGGATCGACATGCCTTTTTCCCCTTGCGGTCTCGATCTCTTTTCGACCCGGTGGGTCTAACAGGTTATGCTCATCAGGGGTGTTGTAAATCCCTTTACTTATGAGTGCCGAGGCTACCACTCTTTTCAGGGCGTCTTCATCCAAAGACGCTAAGTGATCAGCCATGTCTTGCAACTGTGGGGGAAGTTGAGGCCTTGGGGGTTCTGCAACTGCGGGTCTAGATCCAGTGGGGATTTCCTGAGCCTGGGTTTGAACCCCGGCTGGATCTACATCCGTGTGCTATTCGACCAGTAGGTTCTTGCTGCTCGTTGGTTTCTGTCTTCTTGCTGGTGGTGCCATTGTGATATCTTTACCAACTCACCGGTAGAAGGCCCTCCTTCTAGCACCAAATGACGATGCTAAATAATGCACCACCGGTTTAACAGGGCCACATGTAATCTAAAGGTGAGTCAAGAAGAATATGCAAGGCTAGTAAAGATGGTGTTTTTGGTATTTTCTGGCTGAGTCCAAGAATGCATCTTGGATTCCCTACGTATCCTGTGTAATGTACATGAATCAAGCCTTACGTAGTTCCTGGAGCTGTGTATTTATAGGCACATGCCCTTCTTCTGCCCTAAACTTAAGGCAGTTTGGTCTATTGACATAAATAACCCTTATTAGGCCTTGCCCCTTGCCCAAGTAACCCTCTGGATGTTGGGCTTAGGAACCTGGGCTGGGACCCTGGTCTCGACTCGTATAACACCGACATGGGTGTTCGAGATGGGACACTTGCAGAATCTGCTGGTTGCTGCGGACTTCACCGACTCGTCTCCTACTCGACTCGATGTGAGTGCTAGAGTCTTGGACTTTTCATACGCCAGCTGGACCAATCAGATAATTCCACGTGGAGGGGTGAAACCCTGTATCGTCAACGGCCTACCCCTACCCCTATTTTCTATAAAAGGTGCTGGGGTATTGTTGGTCAGTTAGTGATAGAGCTTGTCAAGAAAGATTTTGCGGAATAGTACATCCCACCCAGCGGAATAGTACATCCCACCTAATATGAACGAGGTGTTGATTACTCATATACCTACAGTGGATGTCCCGGAAACTCCTGCTCACTTTCGCCCTATAGCCCCGGCAAACATTATTACTAAGATTGTCACCAAGGTCTTGGGTAACAGACTGATATTGGTAATAGGGGATCTCGTAAGCAGCAGCCAGAGTGCATTTATACCGGGTAAAAGCAGTGCTGAGATTATAATTAGAAGTGATGCATTTTCTCCCTAATAAAAAAGGCAATAAGGGTTTTATGGTGATTAAAGTGGAATTTGAAAAGGCTTATAACAAGGTTGATCGGCATTTTCTCAGAAATATTATGGGTGCTATAGGATGCAAGAAAACAATCTGAATTTGCTAACACATGATATTACCTCGGTCCAACTCTCGGTGTTGTGGAATGGGGCCAAGCTAGATGCTTTTTCACCTGAACGAGGCATAAGGCAAGGAGACCTAGTTGCCCCTATTTTTTTTTGTGCTTTGTATGATAGTGCTCAATATGCAAATTAGTGAAGCAGTGAACGCATGAAATTGGAAGCCATTGCGGATCTCGAAGCACGGTCCACCGATATCTCATATCTTCTTTGTAGATGACCTTTTGTTGTTTGGAGAAGCAACCAAAAAACAAGCACAAAGGATGGAGGGAGTGCCGCAACAATTTTGTGTGTGCTCGGGTCAAAAGGTTAGTTTATCAAAATCACGTTTCTTCACTTCTAGAAATGTTTACTCGCAACAAAATTGCCACATCTCTGTCTATGCAATATGCCCCGTCCCTTGGAAGTTATCTTGGGGTACCCTTAATTCAAGCAATACTCAAGATAGCTAATTTCACCCATTTAATTGATAAAATGAAAATCAAGCTGGCTTCCTAGAGCTCCAAAGTCTCGTCTAAAGTAGGAAGGAACATTTTAATTAAAAGTTCTCTTTCGACTCAAGCTTATTATCAGATGCAGATTTTTAATATGCCCGTATCCTCTATAGGCTACGGAATGAGTTTGTAGGGACTTTTTATGGGGGGATGAGGAGAATTCGAGAAAAATGCATACGGTGTCATGGGAAAAAAATTGTAAACCGAAGGAAGAGGGAGAGAAAGCTATATGAAATGAACCTGGCATTCTTGAGCAAATTGATGTGGTAACTTATACACCATAAAGATAAACTATGGGTTCGGGTCTTGGCTCACAAATATACAGAACTGATTGCGAATCCTAAACCTAGGTGTTCTCTTGTATGGCGGGGCAATTGTGAGGCATATTAAGTTCTTTGGAAAGGCCTGGGTGTGTCTTTAGAAAATATTACGTGGAAAGAAGAGGCAAATGGGACATATACTGTTGTGTCAGGGTACCAATTTCTTACGAAGGGGCACGTTGATAGCCAAGAACCAATACATGGTGATACCACCTCCTAGAGTCATGTTTGGAGTCTAAAGGGCCCGGCCCGAGGTAATTTTCTGTTATGGATTATGAAACACGAATCTCTCTCGGTCTATGATTTTCTCGCTAATAGGCATGTAATCCCATCTTCGATTTGCCCCTTTTGTGAAACGGAATCGGAATCTATCTTACATGCCTTGAGGGACTGTATGGGCAACACAAGTGTGGTGTATCCTCACTCCCAGAGAGAATGGACAGTGTTTTTTTGGAGCTCATACGATTGAGGATTGGATGAATATAAACTTTAAACAAAACATCCGATCTTATTTTGGGGCATCCAGGGCCGGCCAAACACTAAGGCGGTTGAGACGGTGGTCTTAGGCCCAACGATGTTCCGAGGGCCCAAAATAATTTCCGTGTAGATCCAATCCGATCCAACCTGATATAATGTGTTAAGTTTGGGGGATTTGCCTATATAGTGTTTTTTTAGACTTTCATTACTAATATAGTCTTTGACTATTTTGGCCATTTAAAAAAAAGGAAAAAGTCGAAATTAATGGTTTTCCCATTTTGCCCCCTTTTAATTCACTCCCAAATTTTCCCTCCTTCCCCAAATTCGAATTTTGAATATCAAAATTCAAACTCCCTTATCTTTCATTCTATTACTTCCATCTTTCTTCTTCTTATTCTTCTCTTCTTCTTATTCTTCTCTTCTTCTACTCCCTCAATTTCAAACTCGTTTTTTTCTTCTCTTCTTCTACTCGTTTTTTTTTTTTTTTTTTTTTTTTTTTTTTTTTTCCTTCTTTCTTCTTCTTCTTCTTCCTCCATTAACTCGTTTTTCTGTGCAATAGCGGTGTTGGAATGGTTGTTCCAGCGAGCTCATTTGAATGGGTGTTCCGGAGCTCGTTTGAATGGGTGTGCATGTTCGAATGGGTGTTCCGGCGAGCTCATTTGAATGGGTGTTCCGGCGAGATTCCGGTTGGGTGATTTGGGTTCGAATGGGTGATTTGGGTTCGAATGTGTGTGATTTGGGTGTGAATGGGTATTCGGCGGGATTCCGACTTGGTTCCGGCGAGGGATTTTGGGAGTTGAAGAAGAAGACTATCTAAGCAACATTTACATGGGTATTTTGGGCAAGTAAGGAGAAAAAAATGGAAAAGACAATGTAGGCAACATTTGTTTTCCAAAAAATTATTTGAGCAAAAATTTTGGTCAACAAGGCTAAATAGCCGCCGGCCCTTAAGTTTTTTTATTTAAATTGATAAAGACCCAAAAAAAATTTACTCGAATCGATAAATGCCCAATTTTTTTTACATGGCCTAATTCAAATCGATAAGTATGGAATTTCGAAATAAAAGACCTAATTCGACGACTTGACCTTACGTCCAAAAAATTCCAGGGCCGGCCCTGGGAGAATCGGATTGCAAGTATGTCTGCAAAGAAGAGTTTATGGGATATGACTTTGGAGGAACCGAGTTTTGCACCAATCCGAGGAAGAGAGGCCACCGGCCTTTGTGTTCGTATTTCAGACGGTAGAACGGACGAAAAATCTGAGACTCGTTTAACATGATTTTGAGTAGTATTATTTCTTTCATAAATCATTTTGTTTGGCATATTTCACTATTTATTTGTTATTTTACGAAAAGTCTAATTAATCCTTGGAATTTCGTTAATTGATGTAATATTATTAGGATTATGATAAAGTGAAACTTAAAATACATAAATATAAAAAGTATTAGATTATTTGATGAAATTCGAAGAATTAATTAAACGATTCGTAAGCGGTTGAAAGTCAAATGTCCCAAACAAAATGGGACGAAGGAAGTATTTTTTCTTTGAGCCACGTGAATTTGGATGTTTTTGGGGCTACTGCCGACGGCCGTTTTGTTGCCATTGTGTAAGATAAAAAAAAAAATAGGGCCCGCCATTTATATGTTGTGGATCTATGTATACCATTTAATTTTTATTTTTTTTAATTTATATATTTTTAAATCTGGAACGATTTGTTTTTTTATTACACCCTCAACCACAGTAATAAATTTGACAATCGCGTATTTGGACAAAGAGGTGGTAATAAGTCACGTCTCGACTTGGGCTTAAATCAAAGTTGGGTGTTCGGGTGAGAAAAAAATGAGAAACGAATCTCCACGTTATCTTTCCTCCACAAAAAATAACGAATCTTCACGTCTCCTCTTCCCATCCCTAATTCACCATTTACATGAATACCCGCGCCGTTGCACCCGTCGGCACTGTGTGTCGTAATCGTCGTCTTTTTTCGTTCCATCCCGGATCCATCTATAAGAAACTCCCGTCTCTTTTCTGTCGTTCTGATCCCTCTGGTCTTTTGCTCCCTGCATCTCTTTCCGGTTTTGATATCTCACCTTAGATCTGGGGACCATCGAGAACAAGCACATCGTGAGGGAGTGGAAGGAGTATGATCTTGGGGCTTTATTTGTCTTGAGGTGAAATATGATATAGCTATATGTTCTGGGTTCAGCAAACGTGCGTATGTTATTTTTTTTCCTTGTTGTTAATTTTTGTTAATTTTAAGATTTGAGTGTTCAGGTATATCATATCTTTAAGAATGATCTGTTCTTTTTAACTTTTAAATATTTTTTCTTCAAGGGTTTCCTGCATATGGTGTATTAAGGTATAGGTGTAATTTTTTTTCTCCTGCAGTTGTTATTGTTTCTGTAAACATCTTTAGGACTGTTGATGATACATCAAAATCATGTCTTTCACATGAGAACAGTGGTTTTTTGTTTTTTATTTTATTTTAAAGTTATCGGTATCGTCTTTGGTGCTTCAGTCTCAGAGTCTCTTCCTTGTAATATGTTTATCAGGAATGTTTGTGTTGGGAGCCTTTTTTTTGGCCACCCGCAATGAATCAAAATGGAGTATTTTCAATTTTGAGGTAAAAAATGTAAAAATGTCATGTTCTGTGTTATTTTGTGATGCATTTACGTTTACTGTCTTTTTTATTTGGTGTCTTAGGTGTATTGAGGCAGTAAGCGCCTTGCGTCGGATTTCTTCTTTCGCATCAATCTGAAATCGTTTCATTTTTTTCTTCCTTGACATATGAAGATTTAGTGCTTCATTTTTGGTGTTTTGCTCATATCGTGGATTGCACTTGATGGCAGCACGGCTCTGCATCTGCCTGGATTTTCTTTTGGTTGTGTTTGTGTTTCTGTTTGGATGGTGGTAACTCACACATGATAGTATGCTACGTTGTTTGTGTCTGCATATACTTGTTTGGTGATCTTTCTTTACCTCAGTGGTTGGTATGTTGTCTTGACAACTGTCCTGATTTTTGTTTAGATTCTAAGTTTCTTATATCTTGTTTTTCATTGGGGCATGTTTGGTAGAGAGAAAAATTGTGAAAGGAAGAGTTTTACAGAATAAACCATTTTTTTTTGAGGGGTTACAGAATAAACTTGAGAAAAGAAAAATGTGAATAAATAATTGAGCAAAGAATGTACTTTTATGAGAAAGCACATCTTTCCTCAGGGGTGGAGTGAAAATAGAAAATTGAGAAAAGAAAGTATTTCTCTGAGAAAAGTTGAGAACTTGAGTAGAGTAACAAAACGTGCATTAATTGAGAAATGAGTGAGAATATTTTCTTTTCTCAGTGCCAAACATGCCCTCAACAAATTTTTTTCCCTTCCTTTTCCCTGCCTTACACTTTACTCTAAACCTGGATTAGGGAATCCTGGTTTGGCTGAGTGGTTAGATTTTGATTGAGTTCATTCACGGTAAGAAGGGTGTAGCAGCTGTCCCTGATTGCATGTATTTAAGCATATTTGTATTTCTTTAATCTTTCTTTGATTTCAGAGTATACTGTAAAAGGTGATTGGAAATCTTTGGCTCCTTTTCCTCTTTTTGCGGTTATTGTTGAACATATATTCATTATTCACACTTTTTATCTCTTATCATTCAACAATCTGCCTATTTTTATCATCAGAGCTTATATGTTTGTACTTCAATGGGAAGTTTCCTCCCAAGTCAAGCAGCTGCCACAGAGTGAGGTTATGAATATGAGGAAAGGGCTGTTGGTTAATTTAGGTCTTATTTGCTTTGCATTGGAGAAGTTTTGTATTGAGGCAGTATGCGAACTTTGTAGACGTTTTTTTTGTTTTTGTTTTTGTATTTCATCAATCTGGAATTATGTTCTCTTTTTTCTGTACATGTGAAGATTTACTGCCTTTTGATGTTCTACTCATATCGTGGATTGCACTTGATGGCAGCACGGCTTCGCATCTGCCTGGAATTTCTTTTGGTTGTGTTTGTGTTTTTTAGTGTGCGTGCACATGATAGTATGCTACTTTTTGTCTGCATATACTCGTTCTGATGATATTGCTTTCACCTCAATGGTTGGTTATATTGGCTTGACGATTGTCCTGAGTTTTGTTTTTTTAATAAAAATATCGAGCAAAGAACGGATTTTTTATGAGGATAGAAAAGTTGAGAAGTTCGAAAAAAATCAAATTTCTTGGAGTAACCAGTCGTGCATTAGTTTTGAAAATAATGAAAATCTTTTCTTTTCTCAAGTCTTTTCTCAGTACCAAACATGCCCTCATCAAATTCCCCCCGTTTTTCCCTCTCCCAGTCTCCCTTCATGTACACTTTCTTATAAAACCTGGAACTGGGAATCCTGGTTTTGGCCGGTTGGTTAGACTTTAATTGAGTGAATGCTCGCGTGGGGTAATAAGGGTATAGTAGCTGTTCCCTCTTGTGTGTGTCTTTAAACATATTTGTTCTGTGCTCCTTAATTACATAAGTATTTTGTAAAAGGTGAGTGGAAATCTGAGTCCTTTTTGTTTTTGTGACGTTATTGTTGAATAGTTATTCACACTGTTATCTCTTTATCATTCAACTTTTAATTTGCTGATTTCCATCATCAGAGTTTATGTGTTTGTATTTTGAATGAGAAGTTTCCTTCCAAGTCGAGCATTTGCCAATGGTAGTCCAAATAGTGAGTGAAATTATGAGGAAGGAGCTGTTGGTTAATATTGATCTTATTTGCTTTGCAGTGGGAGAAGTTTTGTTCCCTATGGCGATGGATGTGCACGTCAACAGTCTCGAGTAAGAGTTCACATATGATGTGCAAAATAGCTACCGTTTGCGATGGGTCTCACTATTTTCTGCTGGATAATTGGGTAAATCTTATGTGGGGTCATCATGGGGATGTAAAATCTGGTCAGCTCTTGGAAGCTACCATACTTTGCTAGGACAGATAGAATGAGATCCGGGTGGAGAATGGGGATCATCAAATGGTGGATCTTGTGCAGATTCATGTCATTTCCTCCAGCCCTACATCTTCAAACCGGGTAAAATGCTAAATCCACAGTAATATACAGATCAAGATGAACTTATATATTCTTTACATTCCAGTCTGTTTTAAAACAAACCCATATGAAAAAATGGTTCATTTCTCATCTTCTTTTTCTATTTGCGGACCAACGCTTTGCAGAAAAATTGCATTGGGCATCTTTCTGCTTGTGATTCTGAGGTTGTGAGGATGTTTTGATGCTTTGCCTGAACATTATATTCTATAATATTTTGAAGTGACTTATTTTTGCTGCAGTGTTTGGGTTGCCTGGTTGATGATCAACGATGATATGCGTAGCATGCAATTTGTCAGTTACATTTTATGGTATTCTACTGGTATAATCCGTAGTTATTTTGTTATGATAGTCTTATGTTGCTGGTGTTTATGTGTTTATCTTTGGTTTTACTTGTTGTGATTAGATAGGTTGGATATATTGTATGAGTTGACTGAAGTTTGTATATTTTGTACTTGTTAGGCAGGCTTTTATATTCTGGTAGTTTATATTTTGTATCTTGTTGTTGGTCTTTGGATTCTGTTTTGTAGCAGCACCTTTTTGGTTGCTCTGACTAAATAAAAGTCATATTGTTGTTAAAAAAAAAAAATCAAGGTGGGACAGGTTAATTGTGTTTGTGCTTGAAGTGAGTAAGGTTACGTGTAATTTGCTATAGTCGTTATAGTGTAAAGTGGCAAACATAATTGAACCAAATCGAAGAAATGAAAAGTTGATCCAATCCGAGTGTAATATAGTTCGTTGGCTTTAGATTAGAGATTCTTTAGACGGAAGCCTTTGTGCTATATCTTAGTCTATTGTGCTTCATACCCTTCCTATGAAATGTTTAGCTGTAAACTTCAATTTCTTGAAACTGTTTATGTAATGCTATTTCAATCATGATTTTTGATTTAATAATTAATTGCTTCCTTTCATCTCTGGGTTTATAGGAATTCCTTTCTTAATTCCTTCTGAATGTTCTCTTATCCCTGTGCTTGGGGCAGGTGGTCTATGTTTATATTTACTAGAATGAATGATACGACTCTTTGTTTTATTTGAATGCAATCTATGCAAGGCAAAATGAATGAAGTTGAGAAATTTTTATGTTGTCTATAACTAGCACTTGTAGTGGGCTGCATCCTAGGTGTATACAGTTGCTTTAAATTCTTGCTGATCGGCTGGTATATAATATTTTCTACGATGAAACATGAATTATCCTATTGGATTGTGCAGGCGAGTTATCTTATTGAATTATGCAGAGTCTTGTAATGAGCTTGGTTCTTTATCATATCTTAAATTCAAAGCAACCCTGGAGTGCTTTATTGATTTTGTTTCTTGATTAATTTCTTTTGGATAACCCACCCGACCCCACCTAGTGGGAGTCCAGCTTGTGCTGTATTGTTTTCTTTCCTTTTAGTATTAAGGGATACCTTAGATTTCTTAGATTAAGAATAATATTTGTATCATGGTCTTTAGGGTATATCTGCTGTCCTGAATATTGTTATCGCACCTCATCAAGATAGTGTTGAGTCCAGCCATAAAAGAATATACTATTTTGTTTTCATCTCTTTTCTGGAAATCAACGCCATCTGTTGGGCAGTCCCACACATCCTCATGATACATATCAAGCTCTTGCCATAACTTCACTACGCCATTATAGTAGGTTGTGACATCCCTAGGCCCGTATCTCATAGCCAAAAGCTAGATTTGGGACTGAAACTAATCATATGTTGTCCTTCACAGTAGGCAAGAACATCTGAGGTCTAGCAATGGTGGGCTCCATTGAGTTGATAAGCCACAACATTACCTTTGAATTTTCAGATTTTCATAGTTTGGCTTTAGGATCTCGTGTACCAGGTTCCTTTATCTCCCCGGTCAAATATCCTAACTTTCTTTTGCCATCAAAATATGAAGCTTCACAGTTTGTGCCCATTCTAGGTAGTTATTACCCATGAGCTTTCTATTGGCAAAAGGATTGAAGAGTGATTGGATGAAGCAGGTTCTTCTCCAGAAGGGTCTATCATCCCTGTCGGTGGTGGTGGTGGTGGTCCGAATGTAGATGATCTTCCAAAAGTGGTGGTGGTGGGATCTCTCACCAGTCATAGCCGCCTTGAAATATATTGTGGAGCCTAGGGTTTTTCTTAGGGTTTGTAGGGTAAAAGGAAAAGAATTATTTTTCCTATTTCACAATAACAATTATAAATCATTTAAATAGGAAAACATACTTCTAGGTCAAGACAACTGGTAAAATTTGCGGCTAAGCAATATTCATTACTAACCTTAGAATAACCTGATTCCCAACTTTAAAACCACTGGAAAAAAAAAACTTATACTACACGGCCCATTACAACATTAAACATAAAACTTTCGCTTTCTAATATTATTGATGTTTTGTTATATCAGGTACAATTCTATGCCATAACTTAACTTGCAACAATATATCGTTCTACATTTTAAATGTTGCCCCACCAAGTTTGAGGTTTTAGCTTGTTTGTTTTGTTTGTGTATGTAGGTAGAATAATATGAAAAACTTGGTTCTGTCATTTGCTCCAAAGTGTAGCAGATTGCAAGTTCTAAAGACGCGAGTGGGCACACCAGATATGATAGACGATGGAGTCAAAATGATATGTTTTTGCTGTGGAGAGGTACACGACTTGGTAAGTTATTTTTGCTTTAGTGTGCTTGTATTCAGTCCCATCTTCAGATATACCTTATGCCCAAGAAACCCATCCAACCCCCTTGAATCTAATGATTTTGTTATAAATTGATTTGTATTTCATAAACACCTAATTAATCTGATTTGTAGAATTCAATGTAGGAATTAGCTAGACAATTGCCAGTTTATTGTTTTACGCTTGATATTCTTTTTCTTCACTGATCATGTGATACATCTTGAAGCGTTTTGATCTTCCTATATTTGTCATTGCCGCCTATATGTATCGCTTTGCATTTGTATTATATGTGTCACCTTTTGGCTGGTCTCTTACAAAAGCCATCGTTAGCGATCTAGCTTCTTTAGTTCGTAAAAAGGCGTCTTTCACCCTAAACTATTTTGTTGCTACTTGCTAAGGTCCAAAATCAATCCAAACAGTGTAGCCAGCCTTGATATTTTCTTTCCTTTTTTGTTTTAGTAAACGTTGGCAAAGATTAGATAGTACACCACCACCCCACCTCACCACCAACCTTTATCCCCTATCCCATCAAACCCTTGCCACCCTAGCCCCACCACCCCCACATCACCCTTACCCTATCCACCCTTACTAGCCTTCCCACACCACTTCAACCATACTCCCATTTCCTCCACTCACCTCTACCACCCTCACCACGCCTATCGCCCACCCACCTACTCTACTACTACCCTCACCTAAACCCTACCCCACCTTACCCTTACCATTGCTGCACTCACTCCCCTGTCCTTACCACTCACCACTCACCACCCACCGTGTCACCTATCATGGAATCTTGTCCATGTCATACCAAATCACGTGCTAAGCACAGTAATGAAACACCCTCATTACAATGCACTCCCTTTATTCCATTTCTTACATTACCTTCACTCAAAACGGACCTGACCATAGTAGTTTAGTGAGATAAGTATCGAGGTTTGCCTAAATATATATGTGTGAATCAACTGTCTGGATGAGGAAAGAGCTGGGGATCCCTCTTTCATTCTTGTTGTGAAATAGTATCTTAGCTCATCAACTGCTGTTTTTCTTTGATCTTCTCCCTTATCATTGATCTTCTCTGAATTTTCATGATAGTTTGGAATATGAATATCAAGACGACCCTATGAAAGTAGAGGTACCGTGGTGATATAGCTTGTCTTTGCGAGGCATTCACATAATGCAAGGACAAACCTAAGTCAAGTTTTGCTTCAAAGGTTTGTTTTTCTTGCCGATCACCTCATCTGTTCTGATAAAATCCAGTTCTTGTGGGCTTCTAGATATTCTTTGATCCTGTGCTATCTGATTGACAATTTAAGAGTTATATATTCCTGATTTAGTTTAGTTTTTCCTAGATAAATTTAGTTTTGGCTTAAAATGTTTTTTTGCCACTATAGTTTGGCGTATGCTGTGACACAATAACTGTAATTGTGTCTTCCGACAATCGTTTGTTGGAACACAGTTAATAACCCTTTCTATGTTGCCACAAGAGGCAAATTATACAATATTAAACCACAGGCAGGAGACTCACAAACATTGCCAGACTCATAGTCCTCCCAACATATGCTGTACATTGCCAGACTCATATCCTCACAAACATTGCCAGACTTAAAATAGGCTACCGTCAAACATAGTCTAAAAATAAGGAAATCTAAACATAGTACAGCGTCACGTATCAATAATCCAAAAATATAACATCCATATGGTGAATCCCCTCAAATGTAATCAAAAAAGAATGTCGCTGCCATGGATAATAGCAAATCTAAAACGGTGCACCCCCTCAAATGTTGTGGAGCACCTCTCCATTTGTGAAGCCTGTACAAATAGGAATAAGAGAAAGTCAGTCAACATAATTAATTGTTGAAATGTACCAAATAGATGAAATGAACTGAGTCAATATAATTACACTATTCTACTGATATTGCAATGTTAAAGATTATGGTATTTTTACATTTTATTAATGATACTGAGTTTGCTGTGCCTTAACATTACGTTTTTGGATCCATCTTGTTTGTTTTTATTTTAAAAAAAATCAATGCCTTGATTACAGTGCTAATTTTCGAGTATCTCAAAATAGGCACTTCACTACCATTGGCTGTGGAATAGATACACAAAATTTGTCAGGTTGGTAAGCAAGTATACGCGATCCATAAATGATCCAAATGTATATCAGTAATTGCACACTTGGGATACAATTTGAAGCCCCATCACATCAGAGAGAGCAAGCGATTGCCTACCTTCCTAGGGATCTGGGGAGGAATCCAGGTTGTAGGCTGCAAGTCTCTCCTTGAATGTAGTGTCTTCCTCGGCGAAAGAATCCCCATGCTATAAATTTTTATTACAAATCATGATGTTACTGACATGTCACATACAACATGTAAATAAGGCATTGAAGTGCCCTACTCCACAGTTACAAAATTTCAGCAGCAAGTTTGGTTGTTCAATATTCACAACCAAACTTCAGGGGTGTTGAGATGTGTGTGTGTGTGTGTGTGTGTGTGTGTGTGTGTGTGTGTGTGTGTGTGTGTGCGTGTGTGTGTGCATGTATACGTTTGCATGTTTTGCAGGTATCAGATAGAAGTTTAGTCTAAATCAGCCGTCGTATTTATTCTATCTAGCTGTGCTAGGTTATTCTATTAACAATCAAGATAGTGGCTTTCCTGACCTTTGACAGAGTCTACCTATTTTACAAAGGTCTCAAAACCTATTAAACCCAGCCTTTGGGATTTGTTTCAGAGTCTATACAAGGAATTCTTGAGCCTACAAACTTTCCCAAATGATTCCCTCTATACCTCTTCTGTTAAATCCACATTCTTAACACATCATTTACATCTAGTTGGTTGGGAGGCCAATCTAGATTGATTGCTGTCAATTGCTGGATTCAAATGAATAGCTTTTTCATTAATATGATAAAATAGAGATTACAAAGGGCCAATGGAATCTGTTTTTTTTATGTACAGGCCCTTTAGAGACAAAATCCATTTAGGCTCAGCTTGGCCCTTGATAACTATGGTCTTAACTAGACAGACTGGCCAGTCTTTAACTACAGCCAACACACATTTTAGCACTTGATTCAAATGAGTGTAACAGGTATTTTTCTTTTGTGTAATATAACTTTGCAGAAAAGGACATTTATTAAATAAAATGATGTAAAGAAGTGTTGTAAACGAGTTGAGTCAAATCCTGCATACCTCAGATTCAGAGTCGTGTTGTGCCTTGTTAACCGAAGCACAAATACCGTGGGCTCGGTGTGCTCGGTACTGTTCAGCGGTGAACCTACGCTTGCAGGTCTGGCACTCCCAATCTTTAATCCTGTAAATTGAATTGAAATAGACAACGTTTTTGTATCAATCAAGACTGGCACTCCCAATCAATGAAGAATATACAACGTTTTTGTATCAATCTCGCTTTATACAACAATCATTAATCCAAATCTTGTACAACACATCCTAAATTATTGTTCAAGTAGCTGTTACAACAATCTACGTATATATGGTCCTAACAATCTTACAAATATTGTTCAACTAGCTGTAACAACAATCTACAAATATATAATAAGGTACTAAATATACAACAATCTACAACACATTCTAAATATGTATATATATATATTTTCCCCAAAATGAGGGGAAAAAAATACACATTCCAATCCAAAAAAACAAAAAAAAAAAACTCACGTCATGATAGCAACTGGCAGCTCCTCTGTAAGATAAGGAATGTTCACTTGAGTGCAAGATAATACCCCCTGGAAACTAGCAACTCTCTGCGGAAATAGACATAATCAAAAGTTGCAAACTAAATACATAAACCCAAATACCTGAAGGAACAACTTTAAAGGCTCATGGAAATAGACCTAATCAAAAGTTGCAAACCCAAGTACATTAAGGGCCCAGATACATGAAGGAAGCTCATGGATATTACCCAACAGATCGATCATATCAGAGTAAAAAATGAAGATGTACTTATGGCCGCACGAATGTACTTCAAGTTGAAGTTTACCACAATTTCAATCAACGATTAAGGTCTACGGAAATAGACCTAATCAATAGTTGCAAACCCAATACAAACAACTGTTCTTTTTACTTTTTTTCTCAAGGAACAACTTTAAAGGCTCATCGATATTACCCAACAGATCGAGATCATCAAAGAGAAAAAAACTCAAGAGTTTTATGGCCGCAAGAATTTTCTTGAAGGTTCAACTTTACCACAATTTCAATCAACAATATGTTCTGCAAAAAGATCATGCCCTCCAAAACCAAGAACTACGATTGCTATAAAAAATTAACGAAGAACAATTTTGTTTACCTTGATTCTGGAATTGGGGGAATTGGCTCAAAATCCTACCGAAACACCAACAGGAAAAAAAAAAAAAAAAAAAAAGAAGAAGAAGGCAGAAACCTATTTCAGTTTGATGCTCACTCTCAAGAAGTAAAATACGTTCGCAGAGTCAGATGAAGATGAACTAACCGTAAAATGTTTTTGTACCTTGATTCAACGGACAGGTGGAATTGGGGGAATGGGCTCAAAATCCTACCGAAACATCAAAAAAAAGAAGCAGAAACCTATTTGAGTTTGATGATCACACCCAAGAATTAAAAAAAGTTTGCAGATTGAGAAGATGATGAACTAACCGACGTTTGCAGAGTCAGAAGAAATCGTAAAGCAGAAACCCGGAGCGCGGCAAAAACCAAGTAACGAAATGGTATGAATACCTTTTTTTTTTTTAATTTTTTTTTTTTATGTTTTTGTTTTTTTTGACGAGTTATAAATGAGCAAGTACTATTTTTTTTATTTTTTTTTTACGAGTTATAAATGAGTAAAAAAAAATTACAAGGTTCGAATACCTCTCTTTTTTTGATTTAAAAAAAAAAGAATATCTCTCGTTACTCGATAAGGTTCAAATATCTCTCGTTACTCGACAAAATGCGTGGAAAGCTCTCCAATTGGAAATCCAAGTCCCTTCCTAAGGTGGGAAGAAACATTTTGATTAAGAGCTCGCTTTCAACTCAACCATTTTATATGATGCAAACTGTCAAACTCCCAATGTCCACCATTTTGGTTATGGAGCGGATTTGTAGGGACTTTTTGTGGGGGGACGATGGAGATACTCGGAAATTACATACTTTATCTTGGGCGGTGATTTGTCAACCAGGGGTCTCGGCATCCGTAAGCTACATGAAATGAACTTAGAGTGACCCCAGTGGTAGATTTTAACTCCCTCTAAATCTAATATAAAGTGCCTAAGTCCACCTTAAGCCCACTGGGGCTCCCAACTCAACTCTCTATCCTTAAATTAAATTAAGGCTCACCCTAAATATGAAGAAAGGCTGCTAACATGTGTGATGATGAAGACCATTTTCTCTCTTTTACCCAATAAATTAATTTCACACAACAAGTAATGATACAGGCACAACGGTTGTGACACAACGGTGATATACATCATTGATCATGTTAGATTTACATCATTATTAATTTAGACACATTATGATCAATTGTGTAGATTATCATTGTATCACTCGTTGTGACACAACTGTTGTGCCCGTATCATTTTTGATATATATCAACGACAAAAACAATTCTACAAACTCTTTTTGTGTACGGATACAACATCTTTTTATTTTTTTTACCGTTGTGCGACGTATTAAAATATCACTTTGTGAGCATAAAATATTTTTAAAGGGATGTATAGAGGTTGCTTATTGGAGTGAATTATTTTTTGGGTGTTGAAAAAGTGTAACTGAAACGGAAAACGATGTGTTTGAAGGATGTAATTGGGTGTTATCATTGGGGTCACTCTTAGCCCTCCTGGGCAAACTTGTGTGGCAGCTTTTACATCAGAAAGACACATTATGGGTAAAGGCTCTCTCTCATAAATATAAAACTCTGTCGAGCAAGCCAAAGCAGGGATGTTCTCCTACTTGGCGTGGCATATGTAGAGCTTATACGGCTTTGTGGAAGGGGTTGGGCTTGGGGCATTCGAATGTCTGTTGGAAAGGTGACCCGAAAGGACAGTATTCAGTAGCGTCGGGCTACCATTGGCAAATGCAACAGTCTACACCAAGGCAGGATTTGGATGCACCATAAGGAAGAAAATCTGAAAGGGCCGGCTCGAGGCAATTTCCTTCTTTGGTCTTTATCTCTCCTGGTTGGTGCTTTGTTGTCTGGAAGACAATTATTCCATCTCCCCGATGTTGCGTGTGTGGTGATTCTGAAGAAACAAGTCTTCATACATTTAGAGATTGCCATTGGGCAAGCATGGTTTGGTGTTCGAGCCTCCCACCGGAGTGCTGGGATCTTTTTTTTGGGGCTAAAACGGTTCAGGACTAGATGCGATTGAACTTGAGCCGGGGTAGCTTACCGGTCATGGGAACTACAACTTGAAAATACGTTTGGCGGGAGGCTTTATATGGCATTTGGCTATGGAGGAACAAGATTCTTCAAGACAGTGAGGAAGAGAGACTACCAGCCCCGGTTTTCTTATCTCAGGTGGTGGAACGGTCAAAAAATTTACGTCTCGCTTGGCAGGATAGTAATTAAATTTATAATATTTTTTTTTCCCTAGTGCAGGCTTTGCCTTTTGCCGTTAATTCCCCAAATATTTGTACCAAAAAAAATATATATTTAAAATCTCTCTCTTTCTCTAAAAAAATATATATATCTCTCTCTTTCCACTTCGGTTGTTTATTTATTTATTTTTTAAAGATGAAACTTTTATGTTATAAGCCTAACCTTAACAAAGTTGTCACTGAACAATGTGGGATATATATTTTAAATTTTTTTTTAAACATCCCCGCACTAAATTCTTATGTGTTTATTAGATATATAAAAAAACCTATGTGACAACAATTAATATATATACTATATGTAATATTCCGATTTTCGGAAAATGACAGACGTGTCATTTTGTGAAAACGAAATATTATTGTTTCTTTTCTTTTATTGGAGTTAAGTGTTGTATTGATTATATATATATATATATATATTTTCGAAATATGTATATGATTTAAAGGGGCATTTTCTGATTTTTGATAATTAGGGTTAAATAAGGAAAACGTGATTTATGGGAAATTGGTATTTAAGGAAAATTAACTCAGATTAATCCCATAACCTACACAAATTCAGAAATCAGTTTCACGCTTCTCTTCTCTGCGGCTTTGAGAGGAAGAATTAGGGCTTGGTTAGTTTTTCAGAATTTTGAAGCAAAGCTTAACCGTTTTCAGATCAGACGAGAGATTTGGAATCGTTGTGAGAAGGGCAACGTTTGGATATCAGTTTGTGGGAGGTGCAGCAGACTTTTCAAGGCTGTTTGGATCAGTTTTTGACTGCAAATAGGTAAGAGACTCTTCCTATGATCTCGATTATAATTTGTAAAGTTTAGACCATGTTTTAAGATGCGTAGATGCAAGAAAGGTGTGTTTTTCGTTGATCAAAGGATCATAGATGGGTTGGAATATTTAGATATGTTTTTCTACGTTTTACTGTGTTGAAATCGATGTTAATTAGGTTAGAAACGGTTTACAAATCGCGTTTTGAAGATTTTAGCATTTTGGAAAAAACCAGGCAAACGGGCGTTTGCGATCATAGCAGCTCAAACGGGCGTTTGCACAAGGCAGACGGGCATTTGAGGTTAGAATTTTGATTCAGGATGTAGCCCTTTTTGACGGACGGGCATTTGGGGTTAGTGGATGGGCGTTCGAGGTCGGACGGGCGTTCATAGGAGGTCAAACGGGCGATTGACCTGTTTTACCTTGTTTTTACCGTTTTAGCGTTTCAGATTGGTTTTTGGCTTCATAATCATGTTATTATTGTTTTAAACCCGTAATTGTGATACGTTAACATTGTGTAAATATAAACAAGCCCGAATTGAGCTTCTGATTCGTTCAGTTAAAACACCGAATGCACTCTTAAAGAGAGTTGAAGTTCGGATCCGTCGGAAGAGCATGATAGGCTTGTGCTTTGATGAATTAGCATTCATCAATGTCTGTGTAATTGCTAGGCCTTGTCTATGTCTAGTGGTCTGCAGAGGAGAGTAGTATTTGTGAGGAGATTAATTGAAAACACTTAGGTGGTTAGTTAATCATTCTAATAAAATACGTACTTGACTAGTAAAAGATTAAACAACATGTCACTCTTGGATAGGCACCAGTCTATATCGTGATGTATGTGCTACCTCTGAAGGTGGAAGAACCCGTAGGTCAAAAAAACCACAAGTTCGGGTGACTCCACTGAGATGTGCGTACTATCGGAGTCTTCTTATTCTAGACTCCGTGGATATTGGTGTGATCCACTAATATGTTGCCAAGAGTATCCCAAAAGTGGATACGCGTAGTGCCCTTGAGTGCGGTTGTAACATAGATAGACTAAGTAGAAACGTATAATCAATTCATGTTGATGGATATGAAATGAACCCCAGATTGAGTCGGTCATACATAAACAATTAAAGTTTTAAATATCTTTTCTTTATAAATTGTAATTGTTGTCGTAGCTTCTCTTTCTTATTAAGTACGTTGTACTTACCTCAAATTCATGTTTTCTATGTGTTTGGGGGTGAGAAGACGAACAGGTTGATAATGTTTACGAGGAGGAGTTCGATGATGACGTTTGAAGACGCCTCGTTGAAGACTTTACATTTATTCTTTTATCACTCTGTATTAGACTGTTGGTTTAAACTTTGGTCTTCCGAGACTTGTAGTACTTTTACGTTACTTTTGAGAATGTCGTACGTTTCCTTTGGATTTCGTAATATCCTTGAATGTAATAAGTTACATTTCTATCTTTAGATTTCATGTTTCTATTCTTGGATGTTTGGAGTTTTTATACCCGAGTCTTTTGCTTCCGTTTGCTTATTTTTTTGATACGACGTAGTAGAGGCTTACGTATAAAGTGAATTTGTTTTTATTTTATACGTGCCGAACGTTCCTTTTCCGAATAAGGACTCGGTGTCCGGGAACGGGGCGTTACACTATAACTTAAAAGATTATCAAAATTATCAAAAAAGACACTAACAATTATTTCACAAAAATACCCCTAAACTAATTTTTTTTTAAAAGGACCATTTACTATATCACAATTAGTGGGAAGTTATGTTGGAAAAAAAAAATAGTTGGAAGTTGTCATCAATGCCCACGTGTGTATATATATATATATATATATATATATATATATATATATATATATATATATATATATATATTCTACCATTCGACATGTTATAATACGCGACATACTATTCGACACTATCATTCGACATCAGTCTTATGTAACACTACAATTTGACATTGTCTTTATTATTAAATATTTCTACCATTCGAGCGTTGTTATACACTTATTCTATGTGACACTACTCTTTGACATTGTTTGTGTGTGTGTGTGTGTGTATATATATATATATATATATATATATATATATATATATATATATATATATATTAATGTTTGCACCATTACCGGAAGTTGGCAACGTGGGTCCTTTTTTTGTCGAGAATTACGTGGGTCTTTTTTTGAAAAGGAAGAAACTAATATTAAGGGTAATTTTGTACTTCACTCTCTTAAAATGTTCTTTTACTAAATTACAAATGTTTGTGTTCTTTTTGATAATTTTAAAAAGTTTTTTGTCCTTTTTTTATAATTTTCCCTTTTTTATATTATAGTGTCATGATTTGAGCTGGAAACGAGCTAAACATCAGCTCAGTTCACTACACTAACTACTACAGCAGCTGTGTCAGTTGTAGTTGTAGTTAATCTGTTTGGAGTTGGTTAGTTAATTACATAAATGTTGGAGTTAGTTAATTATATTGGGTCAAAGACCCAAAAGTACACAAAACGGACTTATTGGACTTATAAGGACAAAAAGGAATCTGTTGGACTTATAAAGACACAAATTAGATAGATAGACTCAAATACCCTTAATGAAGAAAAAAAATAAAATAAAAAAAGGGGAGGAGGCGCTGTTCATGTTTATGGTTTTTTTTTTTTTTTTTTTTTTTTTTTTTTTCAGGGTTGTTAGGTTGTTTTTTTTTTTTTTTTTTTTTTTTTGAACCGATGTATCGACCATTGTCTCAGGCGTTCAGGTTTTTTTTGTTTTTGAACCGATGTATTGACCATCGCGATACAATGACCACCCCCGATACATTGACCACCGTGATTAAATGACCACCGCGACGCATTGACCACCCCGATGCATTGACCACCTCGATGCAATGACCATCCTGATGCATTGACCACCGCGACGCCCGATGCGATGACCATCGCGATGCAGAGACACCGCAATGAAGTGACACGGTGATGAAGCGACACCGTGATGCAGAGACACCGCAATGAAGTGACACCGCGATGCAGAGACATCGCGATGCAAAGACACCGCGACGCCCAATGCGATGACCATCACGATGCAGAGACACCGCGATGAAGTGACACCGCGACGTAGAGACACGGCGATGAAGCGACACCGCGATGCAGAGACACCACAATGAAGTGACACCGCGATGCAGAGACATCACGATGCAGAGACACCGCCATGCAGTGACCACCCCCGATGCAGATACGCCGCATTGCAGAGACACCTCGATGAAGTGACGGCATATTGTATAGATTTACGCAGTGACATCATAATATATGTATCAATTTATGCCGTGACGTCTTATGGTATCGATTTATGCAGTGACGTCTTACAATGACGTCTTATTATATCGATTTATGCAGTGACGTTTTATGGTATCGATTTATGCAGTGACGTCTTATTGTATCGATTTAAGCAGTGTCGTCTTATTATATCAATTTATGTAGTGACGTCATGCAGTGACATCATGCAGTGACGTCGTATTATATCGATTTATGCAGTGACATCATGCAGTGACGTCATGCAGCGACGTCTTATTATATCGATTTATGCAATGAAGAAAATCCAACGGAAATTTCATCAAATATTTACACAAAATTCTAGGGTAAAGCAAAACATGCATCATTATAAGAAAATCATTAAAGTAGCAACTCATAACATATTAGGTTGCAATGAAACTAACAACTTTGATTCTAACGAAGAAGCAATACAATCGCACATCGCTTGCGATTTGAGTCAAATCCTGGATGCCCATCAATTTCATGTACTCCATTTCGACTCGGTTTGACACATTCACACCATGTACAACCTTCTTGCCATAGTTTTGCATCACAAAACTTATCCTACATGATGATACTAACATGAAAGTAGTTCAAGCAGGGAAAGTTGCAAATCAGTAACAATGTGAAAATCAAAAGGGATGATGATGAATTTGTATTCAAGAAACTTGGAGAACAGGCCTCTTACCAAGCCTCTTGATTTCTCTATGCATTTGTCCAGTGAGCATTAAACCAAACATCTTGAGATCACACAAGTGACCAAATCGGATGTCCAAAAGTTGCGGGAACATTTCCTCCACGAAGAAATGGTTGTACCAAGCCAAAGCATATCCAATCGAGAGGCACAAACATCATCGACCACCAATTGACAATCATCGAATATATCAACCACAATATGCTCCCAAGCGCCCCCGCAAAATTCCAACGCCTTGTAGTTGGTTTCAGTATCTTTGATTCATATAAAACACCCAAAACTCCTCCATGTTCCTGAAATTCATCGCCTTCCAAACACGATTAACAACCTAATCAGAAAAAAAAAACCAAATCTTAAAAAGCGAAATTGGAGTAACAGGATTGAGAGTTGAGCAGAATTTGCACATCACTTTCTTTCTCTTATTTCGACCACCTGCCATTGCAACTGTGTAGCTGAGTTGCTCGCCGAAATAGGGTTGCCGGAAAAGGCTTGGAAAAACTTCAAAATTCGCCCCAGAAATGCTCCGAAATCGTGTGGGTTTTTAGACTAGGAAGATGAAATGAAGAGAGGTGATGATTAGGTGTAATTTGGTGGAAGAGAAAAGGAATTTGGGGTAGCAACTGACAGTCTTTCTCGAAGGGAGGTGGAGAGAACGAGGGGTGGCCGCTGTTTTATGTTTGATATAGAATGGTAAGAACATTAATGCCGTGTGTTTTGCTTATTTTATTAGATTAGGGGTATTTTGATACATGTAAATATATTATGTCCTTATAAGTCCAACAGATTTCATTATATCCTTATGAGGCTAATAAGTATAAAAAACTATACTTTTAAGGAATTAACCCAATTATATAAATGTTGTTGTAAAGGTGCATAAAGGGAAAACTGAGATCGTAACATGACTTACGTGAAGAAATATATCAATAGACTCGTTCCTTTCTCAGCAAGTTCCTCATTTCCTTATCTATTCCCCTTTTCCCCTTTTCCCTGCTACTCTCTTCTATTTCACTTGTCAATTCCTTACAAGTGGTATGGCCGTATGAGAGCCGTTTGATCATCAGCTATGGCGTAAAACACTAGATTGAAGGCGATACGGTATGTTTGTTGCGCATGAATGAATGAAATAGAATGGAATAAATAATGGGACAATTATCTAAAATGACACATATTGGACTTAATTAGACAAAAAAGGACACAAAAAAAAATTAAGGACACAAATTAGATAGATAGACCCAAACACCCTTAATGAAGAAGGAAAAAAGAGGGAAATGTGGGGTGCTTGATGTATATTTTTTATTTTTTATTTTTTTTCAAACCGACGCACGTGTTGTTGTTGTTTTATTTATTTATTATTTTTTTCCTGGACGCTGGTTAATTTTTATATTTTTTTTCTGGACGGTGAAAGTTTATTTTTCTTTTTCTCATTGACCACCATGATGCATTGACCACCGTAATGCATTGGCTACCCAGATGCATTGACCACCGCGATGCATTGACCACCGCGATTCATTGGCCACCACTACCGCGATGCATTGACCACCGCGATGAAGTGACACCGAGATGCAGTGACCACTGCGATGCATTGACCACCGCGATGCAGAGACACCGCGATACACTGACCACCATGATGCATTGGCCACCGAGATGCAGTGACCACCCCCGATGCATTGACCACCGTGATGCAGTCACCACCCCCGATTAATTAACCACTGCAATGCAGTGACCACCTCGATGCACTGACAAGAACATTTGCAACGTTTTATGCAGTGACATTTGATTTTTGCTCATACAACTTTATTTCTGAAGTGACAACGATTTATGCAGTGACAACGATGCATTGACCACTGCGATGCAGTGACCACCGCGATGCATTGACCACAGCGATGCAGTGGCCACACCGATGCAGAGACACCGCGATGTAGAGACACCTCGATGAAGTGCACTGACAACCGCGATGCAGTTACAGTGCGATGCATTGACCACCCTCGATGCATTGACACCGCGATGCAGTGGCCATCGCGATGCACTGACCACCCCAATGCATTGACCACCGCGATGCAATGACCATCCCGATGCAGTGACCACCTCCGATGTAGTGACACCGCGATGCATTGACAACCGTGATGCATTGACTGTTAAAGCCAAAGTATCGTATGAGAAATAAATAAATAAACAGAAAATTAAGAACACCTTTTATTAATCTGAAATAAAAATATTACAATATTGTAATTGAAAAAGAAAAAGAAACGAAATGATATCTCCAATTGAGGCGAGATGGAACTCTGTCCTTAAGACAAATTTGCTCCGGCTTGTACCTCGGTTTATGCAATTGTCTCCCAGGATTACTCAATTACCTGTTCAGAAAAGAGGTACTTCACTTTCTGAACAACTTCGAACTCTGATGATGCCCAGAAACTCTTCACTATGAATGCAGAAAACTATTGTATGCAATGGAATGTATGAATGCTCTTGTATTGTGTGTTTGTTCCATCTTGTGAGGACTTGTTTATATAGAGGCTCAGATTGTAATGGAAGAGTCCCGTCAATTAATTTCATTTATTGCATAACTCCCACTACTTCCACTTTACTCCAAGTATTGATGATAACAGGTTCGAAGATGAAAGATCTCAACAAAAGATGAGAAGGCTCAGCTGACTGAGACATATCAATCTGCTGAAAATGCCTTGGCCGAACACTCAGCTGACTTCTCCCCTGCTGATGCTAAGTTCGACTCAATTTGAATTTCAGATAAACTAAATCTGCTTGAACCTCGGTGATCTTTGAGTTCACCACTGACTCTTTGAAAGTGTTGTATCGACTCGATTCTTGAATCAAGCTATCAATTAAAGTCTGAAGCTGAGTTGCCTCAGCTTAATTAGTGCCTTTCAAGATTCAATTGATTCGCTGCGCTTGCCACCCCGACGACTGTCCAAAATATAATACTTGCCCAGCCCAAGGCCTCAGGCCCAATTCCCCAAGCCCAAGCCCAAGCCCAAGAAGGCCCAATTCCCCAAGCCCAAGCCCAAGCCCAAGGTCAACGGTCAACGGGCACGGGCGGGCGGCACGCGGGCGTGCGTGTGGCAATTTTAGCAGAACATCGTCTGTCTAAAACCATTCTGAACTCTCTCCCTTTCTCTAGGAGCTTATACCAATCATCAACTATCATCATATAAATACTTGACATTGGAACACTCATGTTCCAATGTGGGATAAAGTTTTACACTACTTTATTTCCCATATCTCACAACAACTTAAAGCGTTAATATCTCATTCACCCGTACTCCAAATTGAATGATTTAAAATCCTATTATCAACTACGTAGCACGTAGTTTCCAATGATTTTAATAAAGTCTCGATAACTTTAATAAAGTCTTATCGAACTCGCCTTTTAAATAGTTGTCATAAATGATTAAAAAATCGATAAAATCATTCTTCCTCTATTTTCTCCAACAATCCTCCATATGAATGGATATTAATGCATATGCTGACTCTGAAGAGATTTCTGACAGAAAAATATTGCATCAGGAGAGGTAGCTTCTGGCTTTGAACCTGCCTTAGTGAAATACTATCGGATCTACTCGGCTAATCAATGAACTATGTCTGGAACTGTTCAGCCTTTATTGTAGAACCAGACAATAGTACTCACACAATATTTCCCTAAACACCATATTTGGTTCTCATGATTGTGTTCATTTTGGCCATGAATCACCCTGGTTTCAGAAAGTGCGTTAGAGAATTCTAGCCTCTGAATTCTCACAGAAGCGGCCCCACTTCACACTTACATATGTGACCTCCTATCAGGAGTATTCTGCCATACCCCACTCGAATTTAACCAAGTTATAGGAATCATTAAAAGTTTTCACTTAACCTTTACACCACTGACAGATAACACTTCTATCACAGAATGGGCAAGTGTTCACGGAAACTTCATAACTTAGTTGTCCCATTGAACCATGATCTTGGGATCTCTAGTCAACATTGTTGGCTTACCATTACAAAATTTATGTCTCAATAGGCTTTAATCCCATTCCGAGTATCAATTTTGACATTTGATCTCTAGGTAAACCTTTTGTAAGAGGATCCGCAAGATTATCCTTCGATCTAACAAAATCGATGGAAATCACACCATTAGAGATCAGTTGTTTAATAGTATTGTGTCTGCGACGTATATGTCGAGACTTACCATTATACATATTGTTTTGTGCTCGACTTATAGCCTACTGACTATCACTATGTATGGTTATTGGAGCAATAGGTTTAGTCCAGAATGGAATATCCTCTAGGAAATTACAAAGCCATTCTGCTTCTTCTAATGCCTTGTCTAATGCAATAAACTCAGCTTCCATTGTGGAGCGAGCTATGCATGTTTGCTTTGTGGATTTCCATGACACCACATCACCACCAATAGTGAATACATATCCACTTGTGGCTTTCGAATCTTTTGAGTCTGATATCCAATTTGCATCGCAGTATCCTTCTAATACTGCTGGATATCTTGTATAACATAATTCCAGATTCATTGTAAACTTTAAGTACCTCAGTACCCTATTCAAAGCTTTCCAATGATCCTCACTTGGATTACTCGTAAACCTGCTTAGTTTATTCACAGCACATGCCAGATCTGGTCTAGTACAATTGGTTATGCACATCAGACAGCCTATTACTTGTGAATATTTCAACTGAGACACAGGTTCACCTTTGTTCTTGACTAAGTGTAAACTTAAGTCAATTGGAGTTTTCACAGGACTTTCATGAAACACATTAAATCTTTTTAGAACAGACTCAATATAATGAGACTGTGTCAAAGCAAGTCCATTAGACATTCTAGAGATTTTAATTCCCAAAATTACATCTGCAACTCCCATGTCTTTCATATCAAAATTTCGAGTCAACATCTTCTTAGTATTCATGATTATATCACGAGTACTTCCCATGATCAACATGTCATCTACGTACAGACATACTATCACATAGGAATTAAAAGTGTTTTTGATATAGACACATTTGTCACACTCGTTAATTTTAAACCCATTTGACAACATTGTCTGATCAAATTTTTGGTGCCACTGTTTTGTTTTAGCCCATACAGTGATTTAACGAGTCGACACACTTTGTGTTCTTGACCTGGAACTAGAAAACCCTCGGGTTGTTCCATGTAAATTTCTTCCTCTAATTCACCATTTAAAAATGCAGTCTTAACATCCATTTGATGGATTTCCAAGTTATAGACCGCAGCGATCGCAATAAGAACCCTTATTGAAGTGATTCTAGTTACCGGTGAATATGTATCGAAGAAATCAAGACCCTATTTTTGTCGATAACCTTTGGCTACTAATCTGGCCTTATATTTATCAATAGATCCATCAGCCTTAAGCTTTTTCTTAAAAATCCACTTACAACCGAGAGCTTTATGTCCTGGTGGGATATTAACCAACTCCCAAGTATGGTTTTGCATAATGGAATCTATTTCACTTTTGATCGATTCTTTCCAAGTATGAGAGCTTACGGATTTGACATAGCTCAAAGATATGTTCTTGGATCATTTTCTACCATATAGGTGAGAAAATCTAGACCGAATGACGTTGAAGTCCTGGCCCTTTTACTTCTACGAGGTTCGACTTCCTCGTTTTCTGAAGTGTTATCATGTGTCCGCTTACCTGGACTCGCGTCTTTTCTGTCTTTATTAGGAAAGACATCCTCGAAAAACACAGCATTTCTTGACTCCATGACTGTATTCACATGTACATCAGGGATGTCAGATTTATGCACTAGAAATCTATATGCACTACTGTTATTCGCATAACCGATAAATACGCAATCTATCGTTTTAGGCCCAATCTTTATTTGTTTAGGTTTAGGCACTTCTACCTTTGCTAAACACCCCCACACATTCAAGTATTTGTAGATTGGCTTATGGCCTTTCCACAACTCATACGGGGTTTTATCCATCTTTTTAGATGGAATACGATTAAGAATGACATTTGCTGAGAGGATTGCCTCCCCCCACAAGTTCTGAGGTAAACCCAAACTTATCAACATAGCATTCATCAATCCTTTCAATGTGCGGTTTTTACGTTCAGCAACCCCGTTTGATTGAGGCGTATACGGAGCAGTAGTTTGATGAATAATGCCAGATTCTGAACATAGTTCATTAAACGGTGCATCATATTCACCACCTCTATCACTACGAACCTTTTTGATTCGTTTGCTAAGTTGATTTTTTACTTCATTCTTATAATTTTTGAAAGCCTCGATAGTCTCATCTTTGCTACTTAGCAAATAGACATAACAGTATCTTGTACAATCATCGATAAATGTTACAAAGTATTTTTTTACGCCTCTCGATTGCATAAATTTTAAATCACACAAATCTGTATGAATTAATTCCAACGGTTCTGTGTTTCTTTCCACTGATGGAAATGGTGCCTTAGTCATTTTTGCTTCGACACATATTTGACATTTTTCGGTTTCATTAAACTTTAAATTAGGTAATAAATCTAAATTCATCATTCTACGAATTGATTTATTATTTACATGTCCTAATCGATTATGCCATAAACAAGACGACTCATTCAAGTAAAGAGAAGTAGATGCAACTTTATTAGCCTCATCGGGCACAACATTTTTAGGCATAATAGCCATTACATTAAGTTTGAACATCCCTCGGTGAGATAACCTCTACCGACAAACACATCATTTTTTGTGAGAATGACCTTATCAGAGCCAAACACTATTTTGAACCCAGCCTTGCTCAACATAGCACCAAAACTAGGTTCCTCCTAATGTCAGGAACATGGAGAACATTGGTCAATGTCAGCTTCTTCCCCGAAGTCATCTTCAGAATCACATTGCCTGTTCCCAGAATGTTTGAATGAGAAGAGTTTCCCATCCACAGTTTCTCACCATTTCCAGCCTTATAGGTTGAAAATACTGCCCGGTCAGCACATACATGTCTTGTGGCTCCAGTGTCCACAAACCATTGTCTTGGATTTCCCACAGAATTGCATTCTGTCATCACAACACAGAACATGTCATCATCACCATCAGTTTCAGCCACATGTGCCCTTGGCTGAAATGGCTTCTTTCCACGGCACTCAGCCGCACGATGCCCGTATTTGCCACAGTTGCAGCACCCACCATTAAAATTATATGGAGTTTGTGGTTTCTTGGACGATTCACCAGGTTTCTTGGAAGATTGACCAGTTTTCTTCCTCTTCTGATTTTTTACCTCAGCAACATGAGCTTTGGCCTATCCAACCTGTACAGAGCTTTTCTTTTTGGATCCTCTATTGTCCTCCTCAATACGGAGTCAGACAATCAGATCATCCATAGTCATCTGCTTTGGCTTGTGTTTGAGATAACTTTTATACTCCTTTCATGAAGAAGGTAGTTTCTCAATTACACAGGCTACTTGAAAATTTTCATTAATAACCATACCCTCTTCTAAGAGTTCGGATATAATTATTTGTATTTCCTCAACCTGTTTAATTACAGTTTTGGAATCCACCATCTCATACTTTAGAAATTTACCTACAATAAATTTCTTAGCACCAGCATCCTCAGTTTTATATTTTTTTATCTAAGGCAAGCCACAGTGCTCTAGGAGACTCAAACGTACAATAGACACCATACAAAGTATTGTCTAAACCGTTCAGAATGTAATTTTTGCATAAAAAATCACTATGCTTCCAACTTTCTTGAGCAAGCAAAGCTCTGTGTTCAAGGTTGTCTGGAGGCACGACTGGTTGCTCTTCCGTGAGCATCCTGGCTAATCCAAGTGTACTCAAGTAAAACAGCATCTTTTGCTGCCAACGCTTGAAATTCAGCCCATTAAATTTCTCTGTTTTCTCTCCATGAGAAGAACCAGCCACAACAACAGTTGATTGTGTCATTACAGTAGTAGGCACAGTTGCATTCAGACTTGTAGTTGCCGTAGCATCCACAGTTGGTGTCATTGGCGATCAAGGATGGCGTGACCATTTACGTCGAAAGCGAGAAGATCAACGATTCGATTCGATTGAAAAATTGAGACCAAACAGCAGCGAGAACTAATTATTTTGCTGATTATCAAAACTGATATTTAGTTTGATCAGTTTTTTTTTTCTCAGCCGCATACAGATACTTTTCAGAGCATAAGAAAGCTCTGAAAATTTGTCTTAAGATTGTTAAAGCAGGAGTATCGTATGCGAAATAAATAAATAAACAGAAAATTAAGAACACCTTTTATTAATCTGAAATAAAAATATTACAATATTGTAATTGAAAAAGAAAAAGAAACGAAATGATATCTCCAATTGAGGCGAGATGGAACTCTGTCCTTAAGACAAATTTTCTCTGGCTTGTACCCCGGTTTATGCAATTGTCTCCCAGGATTACTCACTTACCTGTTCAGAAAAGAGGTACTTCACTTTATGAACAACTTCGAACTCTGATGATGCCCATAAACTCTTCACTATGAATGCAGAAAACTATTGTATGCAATGGAATGTATGAATGCTCTTGTATTGTGTGTTTGTTCCATCTTGTGAGGACTTGTTTATATAGAGGCTTAGATTGTAATGGAAGAGTCCCTGCAATTAATTTCATTTATTGCATAACTCCCATTACTTCCACTTTACTCCAAGTATTGATGATAACATGTTCTAAGATGAAAGGTCTCAACAGAAGATGAGAAGGCTCAGCTGACTGAGACATATCAGTCTGCTGAAAATGCCTTGGACGAACACTCAGCTGACTTCTCCCCTGCTGATGCTAAGTTCGCCTCAGCTGAATTTCGTACAGCTAACTCTGCTGAACCTCAGCTGATGCTAAGTTCGCCTCAGCCTGCTGAAATTGTCCAACTGACTGATCGGCTTAATCTGGTGTCCAATCTTACCGGCAGTGTACCGGATCAAATGTGGTTAAACACCAATTAGCTGTTATTATCTCAATCTAAGTCGCAATCCTTACCATATAAGGTTATAATACTAATGCTATAAATAATTAGATACATAAATAATATATATATTCAGATATATAGATACCAATATAATTAATATAGATAGTTATATAATAAGAACTAACCAAGACAATATTATTGAACCATGATCTCTTTTAGTTTAATGGATGTGATCGAACTTCCTGTTTAAAGGTGTAATTGATTATGTGAAGCGGTATACTTAGCTAACAAATTCCCTCATCATACGAGTGTACGAATTTGTTCTATGCCTCCTCCTTGGTAAAACCTCGATTAAACCTAATGATTTGACATGATAATCTCTCGAGTATAAATATTCTGTCCCTAGATAAGAAAGAGGGTTCCGTTTGTCAGACGGCCAATTTTACCTTCCAGTCTTTCTACTATTTTCTCATATCCTAACGTCTCTGGTCAGTTCATGATTAGGTTATGTCTCTGTCCATACTGGTTAATTACGTCAATACAGACTGTCAATTAGTTCAAGTAGAAAAAGATTCATCATATTCAATTTTTAATCAAATTTTAATATAGTCATCATCCATTTCCCTAAAAGATCAAAATAGTTCAATTACATGTCTTAGCTAGTTGTATAATTAGCCTATAATCATTATTAAACTAATATATAGATATAGGGATGGCAATGGGTCGGGTAGGGACGGGTTTAGCTCCACCCACCCATATACACTCCTAATTTTTACCCATACCCGACCCATACCCGAGCGGGTATAAATAAAATCCCATACCCACCCCCCAACGGGTAACGGGTAGAATACGGGTAGAATGCGGTACATGAACATGTATAAATAATTTTTAAGTACAAAATGAATTTGATTTTAAGTATAAGTTAAGACATTTTGCAAATGAATGTCCTATTAGGAACTAATGTTTTTTAGCTTTTTTTATCAGTTCTTTTCTACTAACAGTAACGTTAGGTTTAGTTCTTTCCTAATTTCTACTAACCTCAAAGAAAAAGCAACGGGTAGGGTAGGGTACGGGTCGGGGAATGGGTCGGGGACGGGTAGGGTAGGGTTTTATGCTATACCCGATACCCGACCCGATACCCGAACGGGTATAGAAATTTTACCCATACCCGACCCATTACCCGAATGGGTAGTTGAAAATCATACCCGAACGGGTAGGGTAACGGGTAGGGCAGGGTCGGGTTGGGCGAGATTGCCATCCCTATATAGATATTTATATAAACAACAAACATAATAACATTAGAATATTACCGAATACAATTATTGAAATGGGCTTTTTCCTCTGAATGTAACAACAGCTATGAAATCAACAATCTTCGATAATCACTCTAAATATTACAACGATACTAATACTACTTTTATGGCAGAATGCCTACTGAAATAATATTTACAGATAGTAGATAAGATAATATATATATAGATAGAGATATATATATTGGTACGGATTTTTTTTCTCATAAATGAGGGCTATTTATAGGTTGAGTATTCTGGTCCGGCGTGCGCCGAGACTGATCCGGCGTGCGCCGGATTAACCAACTTGAGTACTTCTTTGTCAGACGCATGTGGAGTAACATGATTTTAATCATCACATAATCCGGCGTGAACCGGCTTTTTCCGGCCTGCGCCGGTTTTGATAAATATCAGCCACTTAATCAGATTTTTATACTTTTTGATTCCGATTCTTCCACTTTGTATCACATAATACCTGCATAATTCAAAAACAACAAAACCACAGGTAAATATGATAACAAAAGTTATAATCTATACTACAACATTTATTTGTAGCTATTAGATTTTTATAAGTTATATTAATACTTTTTAAGATATTTAGATAAAATTATTAATAATATGTTATAAAACTTTATAAATTTTAGTTATAAAGTTGTCATATATCATCGACTCATTAACTCGATTCGATGAATCGAACTCGTCAATCGAAGTCGAAGTCGAGTTGCCTCAGCTTAATTTGTGCCTTCAGCATTCAATTCAGTTCAGCCTGCCTTGCCACCCCAATGACTCTGTCCAAAAATATAATACTTGCCCAGCCCAAGGCCTCAGACCCAATTCCCCAAGCCCAAGCCCAAGAAGGCCTAATTCCCCAAGCCCAAGGTCAACGGTCAACGGTCAACGGGCACGGGCGGGCGGCGCGCGCGCGCTTTTGGAAATTTTAGCAGAACATCGTATGTCTAAAACCATTCTGAACTCTCTCAGTTTGTCTAGGAGCTTATACCAATCATCAACTATCATCATATAAATACTTGACATTGGAACACTCATGTTCCAATGTGGGATAAAGTTTTACATTACTTTATTTCCCATATCTCACAACAACTTAAAGCGTTAATATATCATTCACCCGTACTCCGAATTCAATGATTTAAAATCCTATTGTCAACTACGTAGCATGTAGTTTCCAATGATTTTAATAAAGTCTCGATAACTTTAATAAAAGTCTTATCGAACTAGCCTTTTAAATAGTTGTCATAAATGATTAAAAAATCGATAAAATCATTCTTCCTCTATTTTCTCCAACATTGACCACCCCCGATGCAGTGGCCACCCCCGATGCAGAGACACCGTGATGTAGAGACGCCACGATGCAGAGACATCACGATGAAGTGACACCGTGAAGCATTGACAACCGCGAAGCAGTGACACCACGATACATTGACCACCCCCGATGCATTGACCCCACGATGCAGTGGCCATCACGATGCAGTGAACACCTCAATGCATTGACACCCGCGATTCATTCACCACCGCGATGCAGTGACCACCCCGATGCATTTATCACAACGATGCATTGACCACCCCGATGCAGTGAATACCACGATGTATTAACCACCGCGATACAATGACATTTGATGAATCGACACCGCGATGACAGTAACCACCATGACACATAGACCACTGCGTTGCAGTGACCACCGTGACGAATAGACCACCGCGATGCAGTGACCATCCCGATACATTGACCATCTCGATCCATTCACCACCCCGATCCATCCACCACCCACATTATACAACATTTTACAGTGACGCCTTCTCTGATCAAAATTTTGGAGAAGTGAAACCAATTCTATGTAGGTTGGCCTCGGTGGTTTTAATTGTGAAAGTTTCATAATGTGGTCCCAGGCTAGTTAGTAGGAATAGACCTTTTCTGGGTCTGGAATTGGTTTTCCAATGGCTGCTAGGCTATCACATAGCCCCTTAAACTGTTGAATATGGTCTGTAATACTCCTATCATCCTCTTTCCTCAAGTAGGTAATCTGCTGCTTTAGATTAAACTCCCTCTCTTGTGAATCTTATGCCTATGCACACTTGAGTGCATTCCATTCAGCTAGTGCAGCGTCTAGGCCAATGACTAGACCTAGAGATTCTTCTGAAAAGGATCCAATAAGCCAGCCCCTGAGCAACCTGTCTGATTTATTCCATTTTGTATATTTTGGATTGACTGCTTGTGCAGCAGGTGCACTTCCTGCTGTTCCTGTATTTGCCGGGGTGAATTGCTCAGGTGCAGGAGTTTCATTGGTTAAATGGCCAATTAGATCCTGACTTTCAGCAAGTGCTAAGGCATGTTCCCTCCATAGAAGGTAGTTTTTTTTAAGTGAATTTGAGATATATAAAGCTGCCAACATTTAATGAGAGGGATGTCATGATGTATGTATAGTTTGAGTGGTGATTAAGCACCAATTATCCGATACCATGTGAAAAATGAAGAACTGAATGCAAAATTTTAAGAGAAACTGAAAAACAACTTTTTTTGCTTGCTTTCTTGATCGTTTGTAGTACAGAGGTATTACATTTATACTACTCGAACCTTCTTGAATAGATAAATACAATCCTAATTTTTGAAATAAACACAAGGAAATAGATAATCACTTGAAAGATACACATACTCTAGGACTCTCAATTATTCCACACATCCAGCCCGATTCTTGTATGTAATTGTGCTAATATCTTCTTTATTTTTGCAAAACACGTTTCTGACTTGTAAATTAACTTTCTTGCAGAGTTATCTTGTAGAGTTTGCTTGCATACCATCTGTTTGACTAAATTCCGCAACCAGGTTTGAACTTATCTTGCTTGAAGTTTGAATTTATCTGCTTGAGCATTCTTTTGCATATTTATTTCCCTTTTTTTTTTTTTTTTTTTTTTTTTTTGAATTCTTTAGCTTGGATAATTATAATGCTTGACTTAATGCTCGATATGGGTCTTTGATAATGGACTGCTTCTGACTTGGGCTATTTAGTCTGAATTGGGTCTGCATCTGCATGAACTGGACCTTGTTTTTGTGTGATCATGGGCATATGTATGATCATGGGCTATGGGCCTACATATGCTTTAATATTTTTCGTATTGAGTTTAATAATATAAAGTTTCTCCTACCTACGGTCCAAATTATAAGTTATTCTATCTTTTTTACCTTTTTTTGGGGGTAAATAAACTTTATTAATCACTCGATGTCGGAAATAGAAGCCAAAATTACATGGGGAGGAGGGGTGGAACCCATTCAACACAACCCACTAATCTAAGCCCTTCTTTTGCTAACAAGTGTGCGCATATTGCCTTGCCTCTTGACAAAAGTGAAAGAAACATGAACAAAAGCAGGTAGAATTTCGAAGCAATCCTAAATATACTTCCTGCTGATGACAAATCCACGGTACGATTTGTAAGATGTTGGAGAACTGATAAGGAATCTCCCTAAAAATTAACTCTAAAGAATCCTCATGTGAAAGCAAATGTCAATGCATGATACATGGCTAGAGCTTCCCCCACTATCACATCATAATGTACCGCATTTTTTTTTGAGAAACTTCTGATAACCTTGCTTTGGCTATCACGTAGAATCCTCCCACTGCCGTAGAGTTGTGGTAAAAAACAACATCAACATTAAATTTAAGTGTGGTTGAGTCCGGCGGCATTCATTTTGAATTAAGAGGTGGTACTGGGAGATGAGAAGAAACCTTTAATGTCGCAAAAATGTATTCATCAGCCTCCATGATTGCTCTAGCTAGGATTGTATCTGTTGCTTTTTCTGTCAAAAACTTCAGAATTTCGGTTTTCTACAGGTGCCATAATAAAGTAACTGTTCGACTAATATCATGGTCATCTTCCAGGTGCATCAAATCATCAAAAAAATCATGGAGACTCTGATGGATAAGTTGAGCGAAAAAATCGTGAAGATAAAAGAAGTTTCACACCTTCCATGTTGTATCACATTCATATAAAGTATGCCATGCAGATTCAACGGAAAAGCCACATACCTTACATGCGTTTTTTCCCAGTCCATGTTTGCTTAAATTTAAGTCTGTGGGAAGGGCATTTGTGAGCAACCTCCAAACAAAGTAGCGGATTCGAGGTTTAACTTTTAATCCCCGTATCATCTTCCACATATTTTTTTAGGCATTGAGGTTGAAGCAGTTGCTTGTATAGTGGCTCGGTTTTTCAGCTCGTAAGCGACATGGTAGCCAAATTTAACAAAATAAATTTCGTTTTTTGTATGATGCCATATCAACCGATCTTCTCGAGCCCGAACATATAAAGGAATTGATAAGATCTTCCCTAGCTTTTTTACTTTGGTCCCATAATATAAGTCATTAATAATACCAAGAGAGTATTAATGAACATTTTTCTTTATCTTACTCCTAATTTATATCAATCCAACCACTTTTATTTACTCTATAAGCATTTATGATAGTCAAGGGGTGTATTAGATATTTTATCAATACAATATTTTATTTTTTTGAGGTACAACACATTAATTACATTTAACTATTTTCTTAATCAATATGAAAATTCTAGGATGACTTATATTTTATACCGGAGGTAGTATATTAGTATATGGTGTTTATAAAATTTTATAACTTCGGTAGTATAATCCGTATGATTTAAACTTATCAAATTCTGGCAAACATATCGAATTCCCCCCTAATAACAAATAGGATAACCTCTCGGTAGTATTCAACCTATCAATTTCCGAGTACATATCAAATTCCCTTTTCCTGCGGGATTTGGGAAACAGTTTGCTCCTATAAATTAGATAATCGCACAAGATCAGAAGTGTTTTGAAATCAGAATCCATCATTAGCGTTAGTTGAAAAACATCAACTTTTCCAGCCATTCTTTTGAGATCAGAATCGTCAGTGAGCCAGAAAAAATTCAGCCATCAACTTTTGAGGTATACTATCTACCAACCTTTTTTTTTTTTTTTTTTTTTTTTTTTTTCTTCAGAATTTTATTTGTTATGTTATCTTTTTTTTTTTTTTTTTTTTTTTTTTTTTTTTTTTTTTTTTTTTTTTTTCAGAATTTATTTGGTATCAATTAATTGTGAGTGGGATTTATTCAATGTTTTGTGTTGATTAGGTACTCATCAATTAAGATGGTGAAAAGCAGCAGCAAGTTGGCTTCTTGTGAGGCACCTAGTCCACAACCTTTCCCATGGCTCATGTTCTCCCATGGAAAATCAAACAAGATTCAGACTTTTTATAATATAAAGGATCATCTTCGTTTGAAGAGGATTTTGCCAGATTTATCTAACAACAGCAGTCGCATTCAAGCTAGTTCTGAAGGCTGGGTTGTGATTACACAACATTTAGAAGCACCACAACATGAACAACAACAAGACAATGATAATATTGATTCTTACAGTTGCTTTTTGTTAAACTTGGTGTCAATGGAAAAGCTTATGTTGCCAAATTTAACCGGAAATTTAACATCTGTAACCTGCATACTATCTTCATCCCCCTTAAAACCAAATTGTATGCTGGTAATTAGCTATGGCACTAGAGATAATATATTGCTTTGGCGTCCAGGTCAAGAAACATGGATTGACAGTGGTTACCTACAAGTTCCCCTGTCACATTTAACCCTTTGTAATGGAAAAATTTATGGACTTGAAGACTCTAGACATTCACTTGCTGTGGTGGACATTCTGAACAATAACCAATCCCATGTGAGAATACTCAAGGAGGATGGTCCAGAATCAAGTATCGGAGCGTTGAATTTCACTACTTACATGGTGGAATCGTGTGGTGATATATTTCTTGTTTATCTCCGTAGAACAACTTCAACCCCGCGAAGAGTTATTGCAATTGAAGTTTTCAAAATGGAGGTTAATAAAGAGGAGGTTGATTGGGTTAGAGCATATGACTTGGGTGATCGCGTGTTTTTCTTAAATCAAGGTTCCAACACTATGTCTTTTTGTGCAATGGAAACAACAACTGGTGGTCTCAAAGAAGATAGAAATTCAATCTATTTCGTAAATCCTTCTCACCATCACACAGACAGATGCCTATACAGGTACTCTCTTGAAGACAATCGGTTCTACGAAACTTTGCCTTGTCCAGACGTGGTCCACAACTTGAAGCAACTTTGCTGGATAATGATTCAATAATGATTCTATAGTAGTAGGAGTTCCAGTTATATTAACAAATTCTATTAATTAGAGTATCAAAAGTCGAATTTTAATATTTTATAAAATCTTTATTCGAAATATCAATGTAAAATTTGCCTAATGCAGTTATAGATGATTTTTAATGACAGTTGATGATTTGAATGTTTAGTTTACATGTTTATCTTCTTTAGCAGTGGCTTAATTTGATTTTGAACAACAATAATTTTTTTATTTATTGAAAGGCTTATGTAAGATGCTAGAAAAGCAACGTGAATGTTCAAAAGTACAGACCAAACAAAAGAGATGTTACATATCCACGATACATATTCCGGTGTAGGCATTTGACATGTGTTAGATCGTCAACCCTACAGTAAAGACCACATCAACATTATTCATCTTCATCGTGGCGCATACCGTCCATTATATCAAATGACCGACGTGACACATGTCGTGTTTGTTCCTTTACAGGTGACATGATGCAGGTCATCTCTAGCCTCAGATAACCATTACACTTCATTAATTTGGGCATTATGGGTATTACAACACGAACTGTAACCGCTCCACGATGATCGCCCCACTACTTTATTGTGCGGTAATGTCTTCACCACGGTTGTACACAATGTAAATGGTTCACCCTACTCATTTATAGGTATGCATGCTTTTACATACCAAACTCATAGTTGACATTGCAAATTATTTATACCGAATTAACTTGAACGTCGAAGGATCTTCTCGTATACAAAACTTCGGACCCTCTTACGTCTTGTTTGTGTTTCGGACCCTCACACAAATTTTAAAAAAAGAAAATCAGAAAATCTACATGACAGACATAAACCAGTTGGTCTGCTCAAAGTTTTTCCATAAAGCTTTGGTGACGTGAACAAGCTACAATGGATATAAAGCTTTGCAAAGCTTTTATATTTTCTCTTAAAGTTTTTGGGGAGAAACTCTAATATCAAATTTATTTAGATTAATAAATCTTATGAATAAAAGCAACTAATTCCTTCTTTTTATTTTAAGAATATCAAATTTTTTTTTTTTTTGTATCTTATTAACAAAAAAACGTAGAGGATAGAAAAAGAAAAGCACAGCAAAGAGGTTAATTCGGGGGAGGAAAAAAAAAGGGCATATATATAGGGGTAAAAGAGTAAAATAGACACTTGATGCAGCTGCTCATCTATTATAACTGGTTCACCGCGTTGGTTTAGGGTTTACATTCGCGCGGCGCTGCTGTCTCCAATCTCCAACTCAAGTGAAAGAAACATCAGCTTGAAGAGTCGAAAATGGTACGTTTTTCTTTGTCCTTTTGATTTAGGGTTCAATTCCTTTGATTTGTTTCCGGCGTTGTTTCTTTTTATCACATAGGAAGAATCTGTGCAATTGGTTTTTGCCTTTGTTTGATGAATGAATTGTTGTTGTTGTTGATCGATTTTTAGCCGTCGCACAAGTCATTCATGATCAAGAAGAAGCTGGCTAAGAAGCAGAGGCAAAACAGGCCAATTCCTTACTGGATCCGGATGAGGACCGACAACACCATCCGCTACAACGCTAAGCGCCGCCACTGGCGTCGCACCAAGCTCGGGTTTTAAGTTTCTACCGCCTTCTTCACCAACTGGCGATCTCCTGCTCTATATGTAGTTCGTTTTGTTTGTCTTCCCCTTTTTTTCTTTCTGTTGTTTTAATTTGAGGAGATACATTCAGACAATGTTGGTGGGTCGAGCAATGTTTTGAAAATGATTTTGATACTTCAATTTCAATTTGAGTATGATTTATGACTCTTTTGATGCATTGGCTTCTTTGATTTTGCTTTCAATATTTTGGGTTCTATCACATGACATATAGGCCCCAATCGCCTTCTGTGTTCTTCTACTACTTTGTTTTGATTGCATTTTCCTGATTTCTTTTTTCAAATGACTGACTGGCCCTATGTTTGTTCAACTTTCAATGTTCCATTTTAGGGCATATTATGGAATTTGTTTCTAGAACATGGCTTGTGGCCTGATAGCACATTGGTCGGTCCGTTGATATAAGGGCCTGTTCTGCTTTTTCTCGTTTTAGCACTGTTAATGCCTAGATTTATGAGAGGGGGGGAATGGTGTTTTCACTTGGATGACTTGACAAAAGGTTTAAGAGAGAGTTTACATTAAGCGAAGAAACTTTCTTTTGATTACTTTGTGTTCGTTCGGTATGTTGCTGTTAAACAAGGGTTTGTATTGATTTTGTTCTGAAGTTTTGATATCATTGTGTGGGGGTAAGAAGAAGCATGTTTAAGCATCTAACCAGAAGCAAAGCCATATTTGCCCTCCTGCTTGCGCTTTACTCCGTGGACTGAACACAACCTCTGTGGGTATTATATGTGTACCCTCTGGTTGAGATTGCGTTCTTCCTTGAATGGAATTTAATGAAATGATGATTGAACATGAATTGTCTGATGGATTTATTCAAAGTTTTACAGTATGTCCTACTCCATTGATTCAAAATGAATTTTGGTTGATTTGTTTTGGTCGTATGAGCCATTAGTATTGGTTTTTGCGTTCATATCTCATTTAGAGTCGGGTTTAAACCTCTTTTTCTCTTAGTAGTGAGAAGTGAGGACATTACGTAAACAACTCCTACCAATCTTCGATAAGACTTGTACTCGAAAGTAGGGGTGAACATGGTCCGGTTCGGTCGGTTTTTTATCACTTTTAAAACCGAACCATTTTATACGGTTTCAAATTTTTGAAACCAAACTAGAACGGTTTGAAGACGTAAACCATGTTATTCGGTCCGGTTTGGTTCGGCTTGGTTCCGGTTTATTACGGTTTTCACATTGTTCTTATCTTACTCGTTTAAAAAAAGTACTATTAATGAACAAACAACTATATTATTAAATGATATACATAAATCTCAAAATGCATAACACAAAATAGTATTTTGAGTAAGATTAGGAAAGAAAGAGGAATATATTTGTTTTAAGTAGCTTAGAGAATAAAATGGAAGATAGATAACACACACACACACACACACACATATATATATATATATATATATCAAATGAATAAACATGTGATATAGATTTGAGCTTTATATAGTAAGAAAATATTCATGATTTTATGATCCCCAAAACACTGATATTGATTATTTGACAATGTTATTGTCAACATAACCTAATTATAAGCAAATCAAAGACAATCGTATATAAAACTAAGGTTTATAAATGCATTTATCCAAGAATTAAAAATATACATTATGCGATTTCATCAATATCATTAAGAGAAGTAAGTCATACAAATCAAGATCGACAAATATCCATAATGAAGTTCATCAATATCATTGGTAGGAAGTAAGTCATTCAAATGAAAGATCCACATATTTCAAATTTGGTGTTGAGCAAGTATAAAGAGAAGAACGAGTTAGCGGTGGTGAGTTGTGAAACGAAATGTATTTCAAGATTCTTTCAAAGGATTGAAGGCATTTCGTGAAATGATCAACAAAATTTGAGTATGTAGGATATGAAATTAACTATGTAGAAGAAAGACTATATTACACGTAAAAAGTTCAAATAGATTGAGATAGATAGTAAAAAGCGTATACATGTTTTAAAGTATTAGATGTGTGTGTGTGTGTGTGTGTGTGTGTGTGTGTGTGTGTGTGTGTGTGTGTGTATATATATATTATCCGGTTTGGTCCGGTTTTAAAGCAGTTTTTATTTTCTTAAATTGGAACCAAATTGTATTCAACGGTTTGGTTTTAAGATATATTAAAACCGAATTAAAACCACGCTTATACATTTCCGGTTTGGTTCAATTTGGTTCAGCCGGTTGGTTTGGTTTTTAGAATTTTTGTTCAACCCTACTCGAAAGTTCTCTTGAATACACATTGAAAATTTCTTGTCTCATATACAGTTCTCTTCTCGTTTTGGATTCTGTTGTAAATCAATTTCAGGTCCACAAAATTAGATTTGTAGTAAACTTATATTTACATCAACAAAGATACTTGGACTATCACATAGGCATCGAATATCAAGTTTACATTCAACTATGGTTTATGTTTTAGATGCTTATACATGCCTCTTACCACACAATGATATAATGAATTTTGATATATATCTAGTATTAATGAGGAGGATTACAATTAAATAGTACATTGTTACCAGTGACAAACAATGTATTAAAATTTGATTTTAATACCATTGACTTAATCCTATCGTTGTAGTTGCCCAGAGGGCACTTATAAATGTATCAATGTGGATAACGCTACTGCGCTACATCGTCTACATTGAAAGGGAAAAAGAAAAGAAAAGAAAGGAAAGGAAAGCAAGACAATAACACTATTAGATTATCATTGTAAAAGATATAAACTCTACAATCAAATTCCTTTCAAAAAAACTTGTAGATTTCTTTCAATGCGAACCAGAAATTACAATTTAGGTACCGGCATTTGGTAAAATTGTGATAAGCTATTGGACCGCTCATGGGATCTTGGAAATCTCAAGCAAGATTTTATGTAGAGCTTGAGGCTTTGAGAAAAATGGGGAGTGATCAGCGCCTTTTAGATAGAAAACCCGTTCTGGGGGGCTCTTACTTATCATGTCCTCCTGAAGCGACACAGGCATAGCATTATCTTCTTCGGATGTCTGAATGTAGAATCGTCTAACTGACCCGTAATTTATGTCTGTTAGGGAAAGCTTCTCCACGACCGGTGAGAAAGGTATAGGTCTCATTGAAACTGTTGCTAATGCCACATCCTACAAAATATAAACAATCAGCACCAATCGGTAATAGAGATTTCTATAAAATGACAACATTAGTGTATTATGTATATTAGATATTGCCACTCATTTCTAGAATAGAAACTTCTAGATATGTATGTAAGACTTTAGAATAGATATTGAAATAATTGACCAGGGTAGAAGCTACTAGATGCATGTAACATTGTAGTAGTAAGACTCAAAATTAAGAAATATCAAGAAATTTCCATAAGATGCTTGAACCATCATAATGGGGGCTATAAATAGCACCACCATCATGTACTTGAGTAACTAAGCAACCAATCAATACAATCAAATTCCTTTCTTTCTCCATTCTATCCAACTTATCAATCATTTTCCATCTTACACTCAATCAATCCTAGCCTTCTGTCTGTGGCAACTGTTTTTAAGTCTGTGGAAACTGTCAACGACAACTAGGTAGGCTGATTCAATGTTATGTATTCCATTCACCGGTGATAAGCCTATGATTATGAAGGATGATCATCCAATATGGATATTGATCATATACATATCAATCAACGAGTCCTACACTTTGATCAACATAGTCGTAAAGTGTGTTGCGACTCAATGTGTAGTAGACAAATCATTTGCTACATACCTACAAACGAATGATGAATATCACGTATGAGCGGCAGGGACAACCATACATCTATTGCATCCAACTGTATTGTATCACATCTAGGACATAAATCAGTAAAACCATATTCTAATATTCTAATGATATTCTCATCTTGTGTGTATTGAGAAGCATTGGAAGGCAAAGAAAGACTAATTTAGGTTGATCAAATAAATAAATGTTACTTACCAATAACAATAACAAAGTCATATTTTCGACGACATAGAAAAAATAGAAAGGAGTTTCATGGAGTTTGCAAAAAACATAAGAATACCTTAGAAGGGCTTTGGTTGAATAACAAGTCCCTCAAAAGCGGTTTGTTCAGATCAATAGCTGTCGGAGGGTGATCATTCCCCTTGGCATAGATAAATACATGTGCTTGTTGCATTAGATCATTGGATTCTTCCTGCAAATACACATCACATAGTCAATCACACCTTTGAAACAAACATTTTAGTCATTCACACGGGCATGTTTTAAAGAAATCAAGTAGTTAAGTTAATGCGTCAAATTTTGTAAGAAAATAAAACCATCCATGTTCTTGTAAAACACTTGAAACACAACACATACCTTTTGTGAAAACATATCAAGGGTACTTTGTCCGCTTTTCAGCATTGCTGCAGCAATAAAAATTGCTTTTGATATTTTAGATGGCAACATCTCCATTGCGTATGATATACATGTACCACCAAAATCATGACCCACCAAAATAACCTGCATATTAAATTTTTTTTTAAAGAAGAAAAACTGATATCAGAAATTTGAAATCTTATTTCAGTGAAAATACTGCAAGAAGACTTGAAAAAAAAAAAAAAAAAAACGGATAATGAATTGAAAATAACCTTGTCTTCATCAGAAAACTTTTCAAGAAAATCGGTTAATGGCTTGACATGCTGTGCAAGACTTGTGATACTGTTAGTATCAAATGAATGAATTCCTGAACCGGTCAAATCTATGGCAGTCACTGTGAAACCAGTTTCTTCTAAAAGTGCGATGCTTTTATACCAACACCATGCCCCAAAGCCACCCCCGTGGACCAACACAAAATGCTTGGTTTCTACATCATCAAGCTTCAATTCCTGAAACATGCAAACACATTCAGCAAGAGACGGCCTTTCTCGAATCATAATTACTCAGTTCATTCCAAAAGAACATTCTCCATCATTCTATTAAAAAATGATTGTCACAACCGTTGATCAACATTCATGATCTCATCCATTGATCAATTTTTTATGATTGTACAGTGACGCAATGTTGTGACTTACTTATCATTTGCCTTTTATACTTTCATCGACCAAAAAAATAAAACAATGTAATTCCACCAAATATAGCATAATGAGCCATGGGACCACTATAGAAATGTCCATCTTATGGGTTGGCATCTAATTAAAGCTAATTATTTGAAGACTATCTCATTAATTAAAATGTGTACTGCTATACCATTATGGAACAAAAAGCAACAACCACCTTATCTTTCCCTGACCCACCAGTTCCCCACCCAACCCTTCAACCAAAATAATAGTAATACAAAGTGTTTTAACAACTGAATACTTTAATAACACTTTGGCATATGATCACTTTTAGTATTATGTTACCATCAACTGCATCTAATTACTACTTTTTCTTATTAATGCTACGTGGTTATCACATCAGACTCCCCCGAATGCCATTAAATTCTCGAGAGATTTTATAGTACAACCGTTGTAGCAAATGTAATACATTGTGATCGTATATTTTTATCGCCTTCCATTATAGAAGTGCCATTATTACCAGTGATACTAGTAATGTATCCATTCCCTTTCAAAACACTAGAATGTCTAGTCCGTTTCGTCTACAATAAAATGATGTGAGCTATACATTTTAAATAAAAAACGAAAAATTCAATAAACCAGAAACACCACATATGGACAAAGTATGTATTTTTATGTAAAATAAATGGTGTAAATTTATCATTCTTGTTCCAAAGATCTCTAAATAACTGGAAAAAAAAAAACCTATTACGGAAAATGAAATTGAAAAAGGGAAAAATCACAAATTATCAGTAATTTTACCTGATTAACAAGCTGATGAGGCTGAAGCAAAGGATCGGTAAGAGAGCGAGCTCGGGAACTGGAACTCCGAGGCAAAGGCGGATTCTTTTTAGTGCTTCCACTTCCATGACTATTTTGATTCCTCAACGAAGTTGACCGATTAAAAATCGCCGTAGTATTACCACCGGTTTGCAACTGCTGGTGCAAAAGAACCGCCGCCGCTAATGCTTGTTTGTGAATAGCCGATTCCTCTCTCTTAGATGACCGTGTTCTTGTCCACCTGCTGCCATTACTGCTTCCTCCTCCTCCTCCTCCTCCGGCGGCGGAAGCCGACGACGACGACTGCGACTGTTGATGCGTTGTCCGTCTGGATGTCTGCTTCCTCGTGGTCGGCTCAGTCGGACTCTTTGAATAACACGAACCCATTATTACGTATGCAGAGAAATTATGGATTCTCGTTAGATATCACTTTACAAGAAGGAAGTATACGACTTTCTGTGTTTTTTTCAAAAGGAAAGGAGGGGGTTCCTACTGGAGAAAGTAATCAAGAAAGCAAAGCAAACGGATGACAATCATCATATACGTGTGGTTTTGTTTTTTCTTTTAAATGTTTGACAAAATAAAAAGAGAGTAATTAAATAAATTAATGTCAGTTTAAGGGTATAAATGAGGGGTTGGTAAAAGAGGGACGCTTGACAAAGTTTATGGTTGTGATAACTTGTTGTCTTAAAGGTTTGATAAAATGACCCATATTACCATAAAATACATTGAATACCCAATTTACCCTTCTGACACTAATTTAAAATCTTCTGCACGTGACTTCTACCCTCCCGAATCCTACCGCCACCCCAACCTAATCTTTCAATTTTCCGCCCAAATCGCCCCAATTTACCTCCTCTCAAACCCGACCCGTATTTCCCCATTTCCCCCATTTTTAACAATTTCAATTGGCGCCACACACTCCTCCATTATTATCGTTAGAACCTCCCATTTTCACAAACCTCCATCGTGGATGGATTAAGTGAAGTTGAAGATGAGTTCGTGTATAAGAAGTTGAAGTTGAAGCTCCATTGTCGATTGGATAAAAGTGAAGTTGAAGCCGAGTTCGTGTATCGGTTGAAGAGGTGAACGAATCCAGAATCCCTCCAAAATCCGTCACGGGTATGTCTTCTTTTTATTAGATTTTTTAGGATTATTGAAGTAGATGTTAGTATTGTATGTAATGAAATGGGGAAGAAGATGCATTGAAAGAAATTGAGAAGCTAAAATTAGGATGTTGGCTTGTACAAACTTCCTACTTTGACTAACTTTGTTAGACATTTGTTGTTTCCCATATTGCTATTCTTCAACCACACCAGTCCCCTGCTATTCTTACACCCATGTTGTTGGTTTATACAAAAACAAGTTTGAAGTTGTTATCCCTCTGTTGTTTGTTTTTGCCCGTAATGATTGTATTGAATGGATTTTTGCAGGACATTTTTTGATTCGTCATGGTTCGGATACGTAAAGTTTCGATATTTGTATGTTATCCTGTTGAGTTTGAGAAGAATGTCGTTGGTGATTGGGTTTGGAAGTATGTAGGAGATGAAAAGGAACAAGTGACCAAGCTTGTAAGCTTGAAAATAACAGTTCCATATAACGAATAGTATGAGATGGTGAAAGTAGATTTGAAAATTGATACAGGGTTGAATGATTTTAAAATGAAAGTCATGGCTCCTATTAGTAAAGCTTCACCAATGGTAATTGATTGTGATAAGGTTGTGGCATCGTTCTTAAGTGGTTGTGATCCAAAGAAAGATGTGATATTGGTAAGTTTGAAAGCAAAGGAAAACGGAACACAATTTGAGAGAGAAACAAGTGTTCAAATGGAGGAACCTGATTTTGGAACCCAAGAAACAAGTGTTCAAATGGATGTTGGTGTAAACGATGCGGTAAATGAGAGATTTGATGGAATCGGGATCGATGAATATTTTGAGAGTAGAGAAACTGTTCCTGTTCATCACTGTGAAGATAGTTTCATGTTGTCCTTGGGTGCGGATGCAATTTTAGTACCTCAAGACCCCCCGAACGATGCCCTGAATGAGGAATCATTGAATGGTGTACCGGTTTATACAAGTGATGAGATTATCAATCCACATTAAAATAATCAGCAATATGTTTTTTATTGTACTGTTTTAATAAATGTAATGTATTATCTGTAACGTTCCTATGAAATTATCCGTTTTATTGTAATATTCAATAAGTATTGTATTATTATATTACGTTTCATTCACCCACCATCAATTTATGTTGGAAAATCCGGTCAATAATCGTCTAAAATTGGGTAAAAACAGTATAAATCTGGTGGAAATCGGGTAAAATACTTATTTAAACCGGTCAATAATCGTAAAAAGCGCAAAACCGGTGAATGTCGTTCATAATTGATCAAAATTAGGTCCGAACGGACAAAATTAAATCAAAACCGGTAAAATTGGGTTAAAACAAAGATAAATCTTCTTGAAATCGGGTAAAATACGACGAAACCGGTCAATAATCGTTAAAAATTGTAAAAACCGGTGAATGCCATTCATTATTGATCAAAATTAGGTTTGAACCGGACAAAATTCGTCAAAACCGGTAAAATTGGGTTAAAGCAATTATAAATCTTCAGAAATCGGGTAAAATTAACGAAACCGTTAATAATTGTCAAAAACAGTAAAAACCGGTGATTGTCATTCATAATCTGTTGGTATAAGAAGTAGTCAATACGGACCATAGCACTATATCGGATCCGGAGATCCACGGTCAAGGGGATCGTGTTGGTATAAGTAGTCAATACGGACCCAAGATCAGATCGGATCCCGAGATCCTCGGTCAAGGGATCGTGTTGGTATAAAGTAGTCAATACGGACCATAGCACATGATCGGATCCGGAGATCCTCGGTCGCGGGATCGTGTTGGTATAAGTAGTCAATACGGACCATAGCATCAGATCGGATCCCGAGATCCTCGGTCAAGAGGATCGTGTTGGTATATAAGTAGTCAATACGGACCATAGCATCAGATCGGATCCGAGATCCTCGGTCAAGGGATCGTGTTGGTATAAGTAGTCGATACGGACCATAGCATCAGATCGGATCCGAGATCCTCGGTCAAGGGATCGTGTTGGTATAAGTAGTCCATACGGACCATAAGATTATGATCGGATCCCGAGATCCTCGGTCAAGGGATCGTGTTGGTATATAAGTAGTCCATACGGACCATAGCATCAGATCGGATCCGAGATCCTCGGTCAAGGGGATCGTTTTGGTATAAGAAGTAGTCAATACGGACCATAGCATCAGATCGGATCCGGAGATCCTCGGTCAAGGGATCGTTTTGGTATAAGTAGTCAGTCAATACGACCATAGCATCAGATCGGATCCGAGATCCTCGGTCGGGAGGATCGTGTTGGTATAAGAAGTAGTCAATACAGACCATAGCACTGTATCGGATCCGGAGATCCTCGGTCAAGGGGATCGTGTGAAGTAGTCAATACGGACCATAGCACTGTATCGGATCCGGATATCCTCGGTCAAGACGATCGTGTTGGTATAAGAATCAAACAATTACAATTATGACTAATTTTTTTAATCATTAAACTAATTTAATCATTAATTTAATAATCAATTAAATTATCAATGTTACTCAATCTTGTTCTAATATTTTTTTTATTGATTATTGTTATTATTAATATTATTCTAATCTATTTTTTTTTAATATGATATATCCATATAAGTATATATTATTAAAAAAAAAAATCTAATCGCCAATCATCTCCTCTCCCGGGGGAATCCTTCTTCTTCTTTCCAAAATTTCGGTTTTCCCTCCGGCGCGCTAAATCTCAAGCTACAAAACTGAATAACTGTTTGAATTTCGAAATTGGGGATTTGGTTAACTTGTAAATTGTTGTCTCTCTCATCCATTCTCCTCCCATCTCTTTCATATCTCTCTCTCTCCTCAAGAACCCTAAATCGAATTACAAGCTAAAGAACTCCACTTAATTGGACCAAGAACTCCACCTAATTGGACCAAGATTTCCCGGTATGAATGGATTCATCACCATCCCATTCTGTAAGTCAATTGAAATTAACTACTGTTGGTTATAATGCTGTCATCTGGAATGTTGAATCCATTTCCTTGATGAATTGAATTTATAAAGGGTGTTTCCAAGAATTGTTTTTAAAGGGTGTTAACAAATGTTGGTAGGCCATCTCTTGAATTGTGGTATTACTAAGTTTATGTATGCTACTTTGTGGTGTAATGGTAATTCAATTATTATGCCATTGATAGCCGTGTCCTCACAGCTTTAAGCATTGTTGAAGTAGATGTTAGTATAGTATGTAATGAAGTGGGGAAGAAGATGCATTGAAAGTAATTGAGAAGCTAAAATTAGGATGTTGGCTTGCACAAACTTCCTTCTTTGACTAAGTTTGCTATACTTTTGTTGTTAGCCATATTGTTCAACCACCCCAGTCCCCCTGCTATTCTTACACCCCTGTTGTTGGTTTATACAAAAACAAGTTTGAAGCTGTTATCCCTCTGTTGTTTGTTTTTGCCTGTAATCATTGTATTGAATGGCTTAATACAACGAATCAACAAATCATTGTATGGATGTTCAATTTGTGGCGTTAATTGAATTTTATTTCATTCAGAATTCAATGCACATCAGATACAATTCAGAGAGAAATTCAACTCTTACAGTCTTGGCGACAAAAGGATGTCTTCAAAATGGATCAAGTGGAGATCAATGTCACCGAGCTAATCAAAGGATGCACTGAACATTTTGATGCACATGACTGGGATAAAGATGCATTAATTGTGAAGCTAAGGCGTGAGAACGAGACCAAGGTTAGGATGTTGGCAATTATGGGTTGTGTGACTATGTATCTTGTGTTCATGTTGTATGGAAATGAAATCTTGTATGACTATGTATCTTCTTTTGGGATTTATTTTGAAAACATTAATGTTGCCTTGTATTCTACAAACATTCTGTCATGATCAAGTGTGCTTGATGTTTTCCCCCTGGGTTATTGCTATTCTTCAACTCCATTCATGTGAACATCTCAATAATCAACAAAAAAACAAGTTTAAACTTGTTATCATGTCGGTGCGAAAAAAAAAACTTAAATCAACAACAAATACAGCCTTTTCATGTTACAAAATATTTGAAAGAAACAAGACAACACACATCATACTCAAACATTATGTTACAAAGTATTAGAAAGAAAAAAGCTCACACATCATACTCAAACATTATGTTACAAAGTATTATAAAGAAAAAAGTTCACACATCATACTCAAACATTATGTTTAACTTAGACAACACATCATACTCAAACAAGTTAAAACACGAACAAAGGAGAACAATAGCTGTTGTTACAATTAACTCCATTCACATAGCTTCCAACGAATCAACCTTTCTCCTAACAGCCTCCAGTTCACATTGCAACAATTTGTTTTCCTCTTTAACCACTCTTATAATCTCATCTTTCACCTTCTCCATTTCGAGGGTTGGGAGGCGAAGGTTGATCCAGATTCACCCCACCTCCTTCTTCCTCACCTTCTTCTTCCTCACCTCCTTCTTCCTCACTAACATCACTGTCATGGACTTCAAAGTAAAACAACATAATATGGCTTAGATTTTTCGGACTTACATTACAACAAGAGTTGGCAAAACATCCTCCTCCTGCAATGATTTCATAATATATAAATTAATAAGATATTTAATTCGGGCATCAAACATTTAAGAAAGGACTACCTAACAAGATATACATGGGCTTAACTCGATTAAACTACACCGATTAAACCTAATAATACACCCTTAATTTCACCAATCACCCCAATATCGGTTTATGCAATTATAAGGTACATGTATTGCCATAATCCCACTTAAATCGATTGTAATCCAATTAACCAATCAATTTCAATTATTTACTGAAACAACCTTCAAGAATACCGCTTCCTTCGAGAAATCTTGGAGTTCTTGACTTGTAATCCAATTTAGGGTTCTTCAAGAGAGGAGAGATCGATATGAGAGAGATGAGAGATGGGTTCAAAACTACTTTGAGGTTGTTATAGGTGGAAGTGAAGTTGTGAAGGCGTGCAGACCTTTCACCGCTAATCGCATTTGTTGATTTGGGGGAAAACTTGCGTCGTCGAAATTTGGGGAAATTGGAACTCACCGGTGGTTGGAAATTGGAGAACTAAATGAAGGTTATTTTTGGAAGTTCCACCCTTTTTATTTGTTTGGGTATTTTTCTTTTTTTTAATTGCCCCCAATAGTCATGGGCTATTTTTGCCAAATATTTAGTGAAATGGGTTATTTACGCCATTGTGCCGGTATAAATTGATGTTGTGACGCAAAAATATTGCTTGTTTTAAGCTCCAGCATATTATTGTTATTGTGTTGGTCTATTAAACGAATACTCACGAACAAACTTATAAACATTCATGAACTTCAATGCGTTTTACAGAAGAAAAAGTAATTTTATTCGACATAAGATCACAATTACATGATTATAGACTACTTAACTAAGCCATATTAGGGGAAAAAAAATGGACAATGGACGGCCAATGAGGTAGAAATCTAAGCCTAAGCCCATATAAAATGAGGTGCCTCATCCCAAAACCTAGGTTATTAGGTGAGGGAATTACATATCTTAATATGATGGGTGATACAACCACAAGTTCTCTATACGAGACACTTCAACACACCCCCTCAAATGAAGGCCTATAAAGGGGCACTTTTAAGGCCAACACGAGGGTCAACACTTGCACAATAAATGGGTGACTCTGATACCGAATAGAAAATACTTGTCCGAATCTTATAAGAGGAGGGGCTCATCCCCAAAACCTAGGTTATGAGGCGAGAGAAGTACATATCTTAATATGGTGGTTAGGGCCAGTATTTTTCACATGGTATCGGAGCCACCCTTTTATTGTGCAAGTGTTGAGCCTTTTTGTTGGCCGTAAGAGTGTCTCTTATATGCCTTGTGTGCTATGTGGCCCAAGCTTTTTATAGTCCACACTTGAGGGAGCGTGTTAAAGTGTCATATATCGGGAATTTGTAGTAGTTTCACCCACCATATTAAGAGATGAATTTCCCTCACCTCATAACCTAGGTTTTGGAGACGAGGTACTCTTATATGGGATTGGGCCTAGATTTCTACAAATGAAAAAATGAAAAGGAAATGGATGCCTATTCAAGTTATTCACATGTGTTTGAATGAGGAAGAAGCAAAAGATGAAAGAGAATCAATCTAGATTAGTTGAATGTTGATATCAGTGTGTGAAAGATTATCATATTGGTTAAGGCATAAGTTGGAAAACAAAAAAGGAGATCAGAAATCAACAGAGGAAAAGAACGGTTATGAATCCTAAGTTCCGACATGTCTTATGCTTTTTTTTTAGGATGTTTGATAAAAGCTCGTTTGGTTTATAGTGAAATAAACCACAAGCCAAATGGAGCACTTCTTCTCACACTTGAAGACCGGATAAGCAACAATATTGGAAGACACTCAGCTTCTGGGGACTGGCCTTACTTGTTTAGCTAGAGACACTATTTACGGTATTTGGTATTGGAAAGATCAAGTGCATCATAGGTTAAGACAAGAACGCCCATCATTTCATGTGTTAATTTTGAAGATTGTAAATAGAACGAGAAATATTACGGTCAGTAGCTTGGGATTTTTAATCTTTGTGTTTGTGCGTGTTTCGCTTTTTTCGCTTTGGCATTTTGTATTGCTGTGGAGCTTCCACTTTTGATTCAATAAAAAAAAGTTCGTTTTGATATATATATATATATATATATATATATATATATCTTATTATATATTTCAGAGTAAAAAACCGTCAAGTGACCCGTTTTTAGCCTATTGCCCGACCCAAATCCGGCAGAAGGAAAAAAAAAGAGACGGGAGAAGTAAGAAAAAATAAAAAAAGAAATTTCACATTCAGTTTCTTCTCATCCCACGTTCTCTCAATCCCATCTTTCATTTTCCAATAAAATTCCAAACTTCCAGCCATGTTCTCTTTAACCAACTACTCTGGAGCAAAGTTTCAACCCATCTTCCGGCACTATAACCACCTTTCCCATTTTCTGAAAAACGGTGGATTAGGTTGGGTTCTATCAGATGTGCAGATTAAAAGGACCGTGCCCTCTTTCTTCTTTATTCCAATCTCGGTTTTTCCAATTCCGGTAATGCTGTGCCGAAGAAGGTTTTTCCGATTCCTCTAATGTTTTGACAAAGAATAGAGTGAGATCAATAGATCATTGTTGTTGACTCACCAACAAAGGAGAAACTGGTACAATTCTTTACAAGCAATGCATCGGATGCATAAGAAGCTCAAAATAGGTTAGAATTCTATCTCAATCAAGTACCTTCTTATTTCATTTGAATTTGGAATTTGGAATAGTTGATGTTGTCCTGTATTAATTGAAGCTATTTTTTCCTCATACTGATTTTTTATGGACCATAATGTTTTCATTGGAGTGCAGATATAGCGTGTGTGTGAGAGAGAGAGTTTGTATGTACTATGTGTATATACGTATCAGGAGCGAAGCTATTAGTGAAACATGTACTATTTGGTTTTCAGATATCTTACATGTGTCATTTTTCTTCAATGCATTTATTAACATCCCCATAATTTCAGATTTTACGCATTCCATTCTCTAACACTTTCCCTGACAATTTACTACTCAGTCATTTCCTGCAAACGTCCGATGGCTATCTCATTTCAGATTTTCAGTGATGCTTAACATACTAAGAAAAGGTAATACATCATTTCGATTTTTTTATTTCAATTCATTTGTGTTTTCTTTTCATTGCTCCGATATAGATTCATTCACGGCTTTTTTTATTATGCTTTATGGTCTCCCAAACTGCGATGGAACGTCGAGGAGATGTCGAAAAGCGAACGTCGATGATGGTGAGATGGATCTAAACAAATTGAATCAATATAGAGATCTAATGTTTGGGCTACTTCTCATAGCAACTCTTTCATGTCATACGGTGGAGAATTGTGTCAAGTCTTCTTTAGTAGAAAAGGTAAAATTCTTCATACATGGTCAAGGTATTTATCCAGTTGCTTTATTCACACATACTCAGCTAGCTTTTGTAAATTGGGAACCTTGGTGGTCAAATTTTCCATTCCTGGTATGTATGTATTTAAGGAAAAATTAACCTAATCAGTCCCTTAAACTTTTAATCAGATTTTCCACCTCCAAATTGTCTTCTGCGTGTGAGAAGAGAGCAAATTAGGGCTGAGGGTTTTTCACCAATTGCTAAGTCAATTCATAACGGTTTTCAGATCAGAGTAGAGCACCGGAATCGTTGTGAAGAGAGCAACGTTTTGAAATCAGAAAGTTGAAGCTTTGTCAAGGTATGTTTAAGCCCTAGTTCTGATCTTCTTCGAGTTTTATGGATTCAAACTCATCAACTCGTAGTTTTTATCGTTTAGAAACATGTGATCGAATCTAATTTAAGTTTGGATTTATCACATGTTTTTCTGCAGAAAAATGACGGTTTTGCTGCTGCTTTTCTTAGTTCTTGGACTTGGAATTAGCTTGCAACAGGTAAGAAGCTCTTCCTACAATCTAATTGTGGTTTAGAGTAGAATAGATCATGTTTTGATGCATATTGTATCAAGTTTTAAGCTTAGATGATGTTTAAGGATTAAGTTTTGTTTTGAATCTTAAAAGTTATGTTTTTCTACTATTTTTCTGCTATATTTAGTGAACAAGATGTTTGGAATCGAGTAGAGATCATTAAGGGTTGAAAAACAGGTTTTAAGGCTTTTTTTCACAGAGATGCGTCTGACGCATTGGCTAGTAATGCACGCATTTCATTCTGAGATTGCTTAGGATAGTTGTAAAGAGTTCAATGCGTGACGCATTCGGGGAATGCGCACGCATTGTTGGTTCAGAGTTGTGCGGGATGCTCATTTGTTTGATGAATTAAATGACGCATTCGTGAGCAATGCGCGCACGCAATGTTTGAGCAGTGTCATTCAGCTTAGTTTTGGTCAGGGAATGCGTACGCATTGGGCTCAATGCGAACGCATTGTTTGAACAGAGAGTTTTCAGCAGGTTTTTAAGAAAGGAATGCGTACGCATTCCATAGGGATGCGCACGCATTGCCCCAGCTTTCTATATAATGTTATTTTAAGCTATGTTTTGAATTTTAAACCTTGTTTCATGATGAAATAACACTAATTAAACATGAACAAGCCCCGATTGAGTTTCTGATTTGTTCAGTTAAAACACCGAATGTACTCTTAAAGGGAGTTGAAGTTCGGATCCGTCGGAAGGGCATGAAAGGGCTTGTGCTTTGATGAACTAGAGTTCATCAATGTCTGTGTAATTGATATGATGTGATGTCTAGCTGTCTAGGTGAGGGAGTAGAGTTGATAAGGTGAGTTTTATTCTGAAAACACTTAGGTGGCTAGTTAATTCACAATAATAATTACATAAGTGTAGTAAAAGCTAAAACGTCATTTATTCTCGGTTAGACACTCTTTCATATCGGTGATGTGATACGTTCATAAAAGGTGAACAACGCTACTGGCCTTAAACGGCTGAAGGGTAGTGGAGGAAATTCATCGGATGTATACGCATACCGGGGAGACCCCGGAGCTAATCGGTGCTAATCACCGTTAGTTAGCAAGTATATCTTCAGGCTGATGAACGCCATGCACAGTGTCCTTGAGTAATGATGTAACAAAGATAAGCTAAGCTAGAAACGTGTAGTCATGACGTGTTGATGGACATGGAATGAACCCTAAATTGAGTCGGTCTCATTAAGATAATTAATTGATAACAAACCTTGATTATATTGTAGTTTCTACTTCTTACTTTGTACAATGTACTTACCTCAAATGCATGTTTATTTATGTGTTTGGGGGAGAGAAGACGAACAGGTAGACTTGGAGTTCGATGAGAACTTTGATGACGACGTTTAAGGACGACGGAGTTGAAGACCTTGATTATTTATTATTCATTTCTTTCATTTATTTCATAGACTTGGATTATTATTGGATGTTGTAGTTTACTTTTAGTACTTTGGAATTAAACACATTTGGTTTCATTTTCCAATGTAATAATATTACATTTCTCTTTAGTTCCTTATTTCTATTCTTGACTATTTGAAAAAAAAATTACCCGAAGTGCATCTAAACAGTTTCTTTTATTTGATACGACGTAGTAGAGGCTTACGTGTAATAATATTTATTTAATATTATGCATGCCGAACGTTTCGATTTCCGGATAAGAACTCGGTGTCCGGGAACGGGGCGTTACAGATTCCGCCACTTCGAAGCTATGGCTACGGTATTTATTATTGTTACCATGAATCGATTCTTACGGCTATGGCTATGCTTTCATAGGGTCTTTATTCCAAGATGTCTTTTGCATGCTGTGATGATTTTTCGATTTCGTATGCAATAAAGTATACTCTCTTCGGGCTTACTCTCTAATTTGGTTTTTGGTTTGTTTTTGTCTTTTTCAAATCGATGACTTATTTTTCCCTCAATTTATCTTCAAATCAAAAGTAATGGATTTGTCTTAATTCCTCATTTATTATGGATTTTACGACTTCTACGCTGTGTTGATTCCCACTCATTTCTGATGAGTAGACGATTCCTCATTTAATTTTAGTAGTTTGTGTCACATTGTTTTCACAATGAGATTTTTTTTTCTTCATAGCAAAATCATAGTCCAAAATTATTATGTTTTCCCGTACATTGCACGAGTTTTCCCACTAGTATATATATATAAAACACATGAAATGAACTCTTTTATCATAATTAAAAGTGACCGGACCAAGTCACAAAAGGTGAATTTGCCTCTGGTTACAATAAAGTGTACTACACAAACAATAACATACTTGATGGTGATACATTGCTGAAAAACAATCACAGAATAATTACCGAATTTTCAATATACCACACAAAAAGAATAAAAGACAAAAGAAATACAATCCATACAAATCACCTTTCGATGATGAAGTTGTTGGAAAGAGTCGGTGATCCTAGCATTTTCCTTACATAAAATCTACTTGGAATATTTAAACACGTAGGAGGATATTGGAGTTTGTTGATGAAGCTTGAAAGAGATTGGAATTGCAGATTTTTTTGTACAAGTGTAGTAGTGGTAGTAGATTTGCGCCAAAATTGGACTTTTCACATAACAAATCAAGGGGAGGACTCGAAAAGGGATCCAAAATGGCGAAGGGTTCTTTTCTGTGACAACTGTATTGTCGTTTCTATTAGAAAATCTGCTACGTTCCGTATTGATAACTTTTATATATATTAATTGTCAAATTATTAACATCCGCTTCCGTAGCATAGTGGTAGTGCGTTCGCTTCGTAAGCGAAAGGTCGTGAGTTCGATCCTCGCCGGGAGCTATTATCTTTTTGGGGTTTTCCCCTTTGACCGTGGGCTTGGTTTTTTATTTTTATTTTTTTCCCCTGGCTCCTTGCTTGGCATGGGTTTGGTGTCTGAGCTCAATGATATTTTTTCCCACGCCTCGTTAATCGGCGTGGGTTTGGTTTTTTTGCTTGGCATAGACTTGGTTTTCTTCCGTGCTTGTTGCTTAGCGTGGGAATTCGATTGTACGATTTCCAATGTGGTATGGAAAAATTCTCCTTCTTAAAATAATTGGAACAAGCTTTGCTTGCAATACTTCTCTCAGACTTTATTGCTGAATTGTTGAAAATGGGAGTTGAACAAGAAGTTTGTCGTATTGCGACACTTCTTTGGAATATATGGAAGTTGAGGTGCGATTGCATTTTTTAATGTAAGGATATTCGCTTAAGTCCAGTGATCCCAAAATCTAATGCTGAAGTAGAGAAATAATATAATACAACAAGAAAGTCCATCAATTCTCCAAATGTGTATTCGAACAAAATAGTCTAGGTCACCCCATAAAACGACATTCTTAATTTCAATGTGGATACGGCGTTTGGAGATGGTAAAGCAGCAATGGGGAGGCGTATTCATAACAAGGAGGGGGCGATTCTCAACTCTTTCTCTAAAAGGCTAGAATGAGGTTTTATGTTGCGGTTGACGAGGCTCTAGTCATCTACCACGTAATTTATTATGTCATTTCCTAAGGCTTTTTTTTAGAGTGGTTTTCGAGGGTGACTCGTTGACCACCTATCAGCATTTACAATCTTTGGAGGAAGATACATCGCATGTAGGTTGCAAAATCAATGATTGTCGTCGGCTTTAGCTTGTTTTATTTCGTTATTTTTTCATTTGTCAAAAAGCAAGACAATGTTCATGTCCATTTCTTAGCCAGGGAAGGTCTTAGACTAGAAGAAACTGTGGAACCCACCCTCTCAAGTGTTAGGCAAGGATATCATGTGTGGAGTGATTTACGGAGTAGATCCATAATTAACGAAAGTAATTACGGAAAAAAATAGAAAATAAAGAACACGAAAATGAAATTCGTTTCATTAAATAGATCTAACAAGAAGAACTATTACAATACAGATTTGACTCGAAACGATAAGAAAATAAAAGTACAATGCGAAAAAACAAAGGACTAGATATCAAACCGAGACAAGTAAGTTACTCTTTCCTTGAGACAAATTGCTCCGGTATGGTACACACGGTAGTAGCAACTGTCTCCGAAGATACAACGGCTTCACGTCTCGGATTTAGAGGCACTTCTATAATCCGAGTTCCGGAAAACTTACAGAGTGATCCAACTTCTCTTCGACTCAAGTACTAGAACTATATGAGAGACTCTTTGTAATGGAAAGCTCAAGAGAAAATTTGATGATCTAACATTCATCCATGAGGTTCTTTGGAGAGGAGGAACCAATGTTCTAATCTGATTGGACGTATGACACAAATCGGCCGACTTTTCCCTTAAGAAAAGTAATCCTGGCGTGTTTGTCTTGGTGGCCATCCTCACCTTTGCTTTTGATTGTTGAGGTGATGTGTCGTCTGAATTCTGATTGTCGGATGACTCAATCGCGACGCGGCTGGCTCGACTTTTCCCACAAGAAAATTAATTGCGGCCGACTCTAATTAGTCACATGCTAATTAAGTCCTAGCCGACCTCATTAATTAAGCCTTGGCCGACATAATTACCGCATTTCCTCACTATTCCGGAAACTTCCAACCGCCTCAACATTAAACAATTAATCAAAATTAATTTTTGGTTAATTTAATAAATGAATTTTGTCCAAAAAATTAATAGCAACCGGAACCTTCCAACCGCCTCAACATTAAACGATTAATCAAAATTAATTTTTGGTTAATTTCATAAAGAAATTTTGTCCAAAAATTAATAACAATACCCAAACCCCGAACTGAGCCAGACAATGGCGTGCGCGAATGTAAAATTATTTAAGTCCTCCCTCCTGCACAAAAGTGTTTGCCCCTTGAGGCATATCCATAAAAGACACTCAAGCTTTTATTACTTGAGTTCCCAACATTCAAGTTTTCAATGTGGGAGATTGGAGTGAAGTTCTCCCTTAAACTCTCTTCTCCTACAACCTTTTCAACGAACGTTAGACATTAATTTTTCATTCGCCTGATACTTAAATCGAGTGATCCAAAGCCAAACCTCATCTTCTCCGTGAGTAGTATTTTTAGTAGTAACATTTCCCGGTGAATCACACCGGAACGTATCCGAAATTCGTGCTAAAGTAGACCGTTTCACCACATGTTTTAAGCCCACATTTCATAGGATTTGACCTATATCTCCAACATCAGATAATTCTTGCTAGCTCTGCTGATCGCAGTTATAATAAACAAAAGTATTTTTACCTTTTAAAAAAACGACATTATTAGTTAATGGTATGCCGACAGCCAATGTTGATAGGCATTACGAGTCTTTCATACATATAAATTATAAATATGTATATAATTCCCCGTCAAACATATGTATATGATCATTAATAATTTGTCATATGATCATAGGAATACTATGTATTAATGCATGTGATATCGTATGTACGGCTTTGAAAGAAATTGTCCTTGTATTGTTTATAATTATCAAAGAAAATAAAAGTAACAGTATATTGCTTTAACAGAAAAAAAAAAAAAAAAAAAAAAAAAAAAAAAAAAAACCCACCGGAAAATAGAAAACGGTATCACTTTGTAAGAGTACTTGCATCAGATACTCTAAAAGAATACTCTATTTACAGTTTTAAAAACATATTTTTCTAGTTTATAGAATCTTTATCTAAGGTGAAATACATCAGATTTTTATTTTACATAATGACTTAGAGGTAAAGAAAAATTTAAAGAATCAGGATAAATGTGGTAGATGTAAAGAAAATATACTGAAATGTAGGTTCTGAAGAAATGTAGAAGATCCGCTGTGATCTTACTATTCCTAAATCGAATGTTAAAATCTCTAAAAATACGCTTTTTCAGCGATTTACAAGATCTATCGCGAAATCTTTCCGAGAGTAAGGAAAGCAAGCGTAATGAGTGGCGTAATGGGCCCAATGTTATTTCGCATTACACCTGGAGAAAGTTAAAATATTTTTGTTAAAAAATAAAAGAAGTTCAATGTTATTTCAAGTAGTCGATCGACTCATATTGCCAATCATTGTTAGTCTCAAGCTTTTGTTTAGATGATTGTTATATGGCGATCAAAGAAAAGTCCTCAAAGCGCCTTTATTTCTTCCCCTTTACCAAAGAAATCGCTCCAAAAGCCACCACGCAGAGATGGCCTGGAAGTAAAGTGGCATCTAACACCCCAAACCCCCGCAAAAGGTACTATGCTACATCAAGCTCGTGGGAAAGCGCAGAGAAACACTAGACAATCTCCTGCGAGAAGGAGAAGGATTCAGACAGGGGTCTTAGCACCTAGCGATGCTCGAAATGTCATTAATCAAAAACCAAGTCGAAAGAGGCTATTGTTGCCCTGGATGGAACTCGCAGAGAGAGGTCACTGACAAAGCCAAAGATCGATCCCGAGAAATACAACCGGCTTTCGGGAGGACCAGTGAAAATGCAGGGCCGCATCACCCTTGCTACACAAAATAAATCCGCTGGTGCATCGCGTTAGTTGGCGACATTCACCGGAATTGCCAAAGGCCGAAAATCGATTCAATCTGCGGCCCCAGCCGGGTCTGAGGAGATTATTTCGACAAACCAAAGCCTATGAGGCGATCCCGATAGCCGCGATAAATCCAAATATCTGCGACTATCACAAGGACCATGGCCACATCACCGATGAATGCTTCACCCGAGACGCGAGATAGAAAGGCCGATCCGTGAGGACCAGCCAATAAATATAAACGCGAGGGAACAACACTCCGATCAAGGACGCCAACCTCGCGTTTCGAGAGAGAGTTCAGTCATCCACGGGAATATTCCCGGCAACCATCAAGCGAAATCTCAGATAAATCAAATCAATACCCGCGGCAGCCAAAAGCAGATGGTGTTGGGAGAGAATGAGAAGGGAATCATATTCACAAAAAGCGAGCTAACAACGATCGGTGGGCCACATGGAGATACCCTCATTCTAAGGTGGGGTGAACGACAAACACGAAGCGCCAACCGAGTAATGGTCGATACAGGGGCCGGCCCGCGACGTCATCTATTTCGATTATTTTAAAACAGATCGGATTCGGGAGGCCAAGTTAAAACCCTACATTGGGGTCCTCGAAGGTTTTACCAACGACACGAAGACGGGTCAAAGGCACGATCGACCTCAATATCATTTTGGGCGACTATGAGCCTGTGAGAACGGAGATAATAACTTTCTTGGTAATCAACCCGCCTCTACTACAACATGATTTTGGGAATCCCGGCTATGAAGAAGTTCCAAATGGTGGCATCCGTCACCAACGGGTCAAATTTCACGTAGGGAAGAAGTTGGGGTCGCCATCACCGACTGGAGCTTTCTCGACTATATGACCAAAAGCAGTGGTCGACTCTGGCGACCACGATGGATGGTCTTAACACATCCGCGGATCGATTGCTATGATGAAAGAAATCTCGAGGAAGGCCGTAGAGGTAGAAACATTGCAAGTTCGGGACGAGCTCGATCACCGCCAAGACGAGTTGATCGAAGTTATAATAAACGTCAAATATCCCGATCAAAAGATAAAAATAGGATCGAGGACAACCGAGGAAGAAAAGGAAGAAGCGATCGAAGCCGAAAGCAAACTTAGACGCATTCGCCGGGAGGTAACCATGAGGGTGGAATCGGAGAGGTCGCCTTGCATAACTTCGAGTCGATCCCAACTTCAGGCCAATATTACGTGTCGAGGTCGCGATAAAAATTGAGGTCGAGAAACTTTTAGGCAGGCATAATCAAAGAACTTCAATATCCCACCCTGGTGGCAAATGTAGTAATGGTGAAAAAACACAACGGCAAGTGGCGGATGTGCGTCGACTTCACCGATCTAAACAAAGCTTGCCCAGGACCCTATCATGCGCTCCTCGAATCGATAAAATGGTGGATGGGATCGCGGGTTTTGAAACCTGCTTTCTCGACGCCTACTCCGGCTACCACCAGTCAAAATGGCCGACGAAGATAAGGAGCCGACGCCTTCGGGGCGCGGCCGGCTATATTACTACGAGATGATGCCGTTTGGCCTAAAGAACCAGCTCAACCTATCGAGAATGGTAAATGTGAAGTTTTCAAAGACGCAGATAGGCAAGAACATGAGGCCTACATTGATGACATGGTCGCGGAAATGAATTCGGGTTGTATTTTTTTGTGACAATCAATCCAAGGTGCGAAGCGGGAAAAGATGTAAAAGCGAGGAGTAGTTTGTGTATGGTTTAAATGGCGTGGATTATTTTACTAAATGGGTCGAGATGTTGTATCTCAAAGTTGCTTTCATTATCACTGTGTATGAATCATGAATCATGTATCTCAAGTTGCCTACGTAATTCCTTAGAGATTATTTATATAGAGAGCCAAATTGTATTTTTTGCCCCTAGGCCTGCATGGGTGCCACTCAAAAAATCGCCCGGCAAATAATGTGAAGAAAATGGAGGAAACATCAAATCGCGGACGAGCTTTGAATATCCGAAGGAAAGGAGTCTTATATTGAACAGAGCTTCGGAAGCGGATAATGCTATGGACAAGAAAAATCGATCGGCAGGTCGTGCCAGTTACACCTGAAGAGAAATCATTGGCAATCATCCGTGTGCTACCCGCAAGGAAATATAGCAAGCGTTAGGTGAAGAAGGGAAACATCCCGGATGGGACGAGCTTTGAATATCCGAAATGGCCTTACAACAAGTGGTCGTTTTCTACAGCTTAATGAGGTTGCTTTCCCGCATGGATGAGACATAGAGTTTGGAGGATAACAGACCTGAAGCGAAAAAAGGAAGAGGATAATGAGTTACGATTGAGGAAGAAAGCTAAAAAAAATATGTTGAGCCAATTCAAATAAAGTGTGTCCTTATGAGGCAAGAGGTCAAAAGTGAGTTCGCATCAGAATAACCCGAATAAGTTTTCAAACATATTTATACTACGCATAAGAAGTATGATCAACGGTTGGGATTATGGCATGCTGGATCCTAACAACAGGGCGATGATAAGAGCGGATATGCGAGAAAAGGCGACCGACCAAAAGATTCTGAGAACAAGGCAATACCAGCACGAAATCCGCAAGGCGCATAATAGGAGGAGGGATTTATTGCGGGTATGTAAAAACTTGGTTAACCATGAGAAACTCAACGAAGAGCCGACAATTTATGGCTCAGAGGCTCGGCAATAAATTTATAAGCCGTCTTATTCGTTGTTCACACTCTAGTCATGGCTATGGGGGAAGCGATGGTGAAGGGAAACATCTTTGAATATCGAACGCCGCTTTCTGGCGTTAAGTTAATGATAATGAACGATTGAGGAAGAAAGTCAAAGGTAAAGTGAGTTCCGAATAACCCCCTTTTATACTAGAGAAGGGTATGCGGTCTCGGATCTTACGACAAAAAGCCGAGCGCGCTGGACCATGAAGAGCTCAATAAGTCATAACTCTGCGAAACTTTGACAAAAATCGGCGAAACTTTGAAAAATTATCGCTCGCGCGGCGCTATATGGTTAGAACAAGGCAGCACGCGTCTCATGACGGATCGGCGTCGCCAAACTATTAAGCGACTTCGCACGAATCAAGAAGACGACGAGAGAACAAAATAGCACATCACGGCCTCGCGAAAGGCCGCCAGATCGAATCGGCGACAAGAAAAGCCAAGTTGTATAAATTGAAAAATGCGAGAAAATAAATTGTCAAGCTATTACAAATCAAGATTCAGTCAAATCACAAAGTAAATAGTCAAAGTTACAAATCAAATTTTCAAAGAGCTCGCGAAAAGTCCGAGAAATCTAGAGAACATGCGGAGTAGGCGGGGTTCTGATAAACTCGTCGCCTTGCTCCAGAGGACGGCGGTTTCTTCAACATCTCAAAATTCACAGGATTAGCGAGGCGGGGATCCCAAAGCAGGCTCGCCACGTTTAAGGTATTCGATCTGAATAGAGGTAATGAGCTCGCTTGCATGGGGGATTTTCGGGTGAAAGGCCACTAAATCTGGATGACCTTGATGCGTGTTCACCCACCGCAGCATATCCTCCAGAGTGATGTGCCCCCTGCCTCGATCAGCCCAGATACAGCGAGCTAGGTGACTAAAGCCCTGGTCAAAGCTATTCTCCATCAGGTCGAAGAAGTCATCCGAATTCTTATAGGCGGCGACGGCCCAGACTTGGCCTCCTCGGCGACCTCGGCCGTTTTCTTGCAGCTTCCTCCATAGCTTTCTCAAGCTGACCTCTTTGGCGGCCGTCTCCGCCTCGGCAAGCTTAACCTCAACGCGCAATCTCCTCCTGCGCCCCAGATAATCCTTTGTCAAAGATGCAACTTTCTCATTGACCTCGGCATCCAATCTAGAGTGCTCCTCCATGATTGCCTTCATCTTCTCCACCTACGCCACCAGATGTTTAGCTTTCTTTTCGGCGGTAGCCCTCGCCTTATCGAGTTGCTCCCAGTGCATCGTCACTTTCCTCACCTCTGCATCGCGCCTCAGTGTGACCTCAAGTACCCTGTTAAACGAGCACCGAGTGTGGAAAGCGAGGGATGATTAGCAAAAAAAAAAAAAAAAAAAAAAAAAAATAAAGTCTTACGAGAGAAGCCGCAATCCCAAGCGGCCGCTCAAATCTCGATTTGGCAATCTCATCTTGAGGCGGAGAGTCGTCTTGAGCCGCAAAGCGGGCTAATATGCCCGGCCAATCTCCACTTGAACATGATCGGGGATAACCGAGAGAGGATCGGCCCAAGAGGAATCACGTCGGCAATTGCTTCACCAACCCGCGAGCTTTGGATAGGTCAAGATCTGGGTAAAGCTCGGATCCAACCACGGGGCCTCTTTCCAGGAGTAACCTCGGGGCAAAGTCCTTTGCGGCGGCGTCTCGGCCAGTGCGCTCTTCTCTCCACGGAGTTTCAAACTCTTCAAGATGCGCTGGTGGGAGCGGACCGTTTGGGTGGGCGATCATCCTTCGCCTTCTCTGTTTGAGGTCGCTTGAGGCCATGCGACTCTTTAGTAGGGGATGAGTCTTTTTGAGGCACCGGCGACTGGCCCGCAACAACGGGCAGAGGAACCCGCAACAACGGCGATTGAAGTCGCAACAAGCGGCGTAAGAGGTCGCAGCTTCCGGGTTATGTGTCTCTTCGACAATCGAGGCATCTACGATTCGGGCACCATCCCAGAGCTTTCTTCAAAGCCTCCCGTCGAGCAGCGCCTATATACGCCGCCGCATTAAGCTTGTTTCGGTGAGCCCTGCGAGCATTTGGATCCATACCTACAAAAAGAGAGCGGTTTAGAACCCAGGAAAACAAAATGAACATTTACAAATAAATACAAGTGGACAAAGAAAGTTACAAAGCGGCCTAAGTATAGGATCGCCCCCACATTCCAAACACTCAGAGAAACATTTGTTGATATGACAACCCCAATCCAGTCCGGATCACGACTCTCTCTGGACCCATTTGTACCATGGGCACGGCATTCCTCTCGCCCACCAGGCCCGCCATGCATACAAAGGGCTCGGCTAGATCAAGAAGATCAACCCAGAAGCGTTTCTCCGAGATGGCGCCGCCCGTCCGGTGAATCAACGTCATCGGCCCCTTTACGTGGCGCCGCTCACTCACGGGGTCAAAGAGTACAAGCGTGGATTTGCCTCCACGAACTCCCCGCTTCTAGGAAAAAAAGGCCACCTACCTTCGACTCAACTTGCGGTACCAGCGCCCCATTTGTGAAACTTATTGGGAAGCGAGAATAGTAAGCGAGAGTCCGCGACCTCGAGAGAGATTTGTCCGGGAATAGGCGTCCCACGAAGGAATAAAATTGCCCCAATAAGGTCAACGTCGGCTCGATCTTGAGGATCCGACACATAACGATGAAGGCCATCAAGCTGGATGATAGCCCGGACGGCAAAATCGAGAGAAGCGCCTCATCTCTCTTGCAGATCTTCACAAAGAAAGGATCGAAAGGAGGCCTCAGACCCGCACACAAATGATGGAAATGGAGGATAAGGGTGTCTCGGATCGACGCGGCGCATACATAATCCTTATGGTCCCCAGGTTTAAATTTGTCGGACTCCTTCCCATGTCGAGAAAAGAAAACCGATACACGGTGTCGATTCGAATATACGATTAATGGTCTGTTGAGATCATTTGCTCTTGCACGATCGGGACCACTTCTTATCAACGTCCTTCTCATACGCCGCCCACGATCGCAAAACTCGCATAGCCGGGATTGTTAGGGCGAGAGCTCTTCATTTGGGCATCGGCGCGGCCGGCCTCACCAACTGTCATGGTTTGGCTCGCAATTTTCCTTTTCTTCTGCTTCTTCGCAGGCATCCAGATATCTTTCCGGGGCAACTCCGCATTTTCGTCCTCACTGGACCCCATTAACTCATGAACTGCGGCGTCCTGAACATAAGCCTCGTCATGGTCGGGAGCGCCGCTAGTACTCGGGACCGCGATTTGTCCTTCGATCGAAAGCGATTTCTTCAAACCACGAGGTTGTTGGAGACTTTTGAGCCCGCGCCTTCTCCTTAAGGCTCACTCGGCGCGGCGGATTTCGGGCAGAGACGAAGGCCTCCAACTCAAAAGGGTCGACATCCATATGAGCGACCTCATCAGCGGTAATCTCGCCAATATCTGCGCGACTACTTTCCACTTCAACCTCGCCCAACAGACGATCGCCAGAGCGCAAAGAGATAGTACGGGTCGTCCTCAAGATAATCGTAAATCTCCTTTCCGTAGAGTCGCCGCTGCGAATAGTCATTCCCCGACATCCCGCAAAAACAAGGGAGGAAAAGGTGGAGCTTTCGGACTGTATAATAATAAATTAACCCAGGAAGGTGATCGCACCCACAATACCGCCTCCTCCGTTTTACAAGAGATCATAAATAAAACTACAGAGGATGGCGAGGGAGCGGGTGAAACCCCAATTTTCCCAGAAAGCTATAATCTCTCTCAGAAAATCCCCCGTTTTAATCAAAAACAAGGCAATGTTGCATTTCCGTTGCAAAAGAATGACAAAATTGATGTGTATGGAAAAACAAGGCAGGGATGGATGAATAAACAAGTTAACAAGAAGGATTTCTTACGATTTCTTTGAGAAAGATTGGAAACCGCTTGAAAATCGGGAAATACTCAAAGAGGTGGCGGAATCTTTCAAAAGAACGCCGTGAAATCCTAGAACCACCGCGAGCGCCATTTGAACCTTCAAAGCTCGCCAAAAACTTGAGAATTCTAAGAACAACAAACAACGGAGAAAATAAGAAACACTAAAAGTGTGAAGGGTGAGAAGCGAAAGCTTTTATAGCAGCAAAGGGCCCACGATCGAAGCGGTTGGGAACGCTTCATCCAACGGTTCAGATTAGGCGGCGGTTGTCGGTTTGAAATCTGGCGTCCCATCAATACCCCCGTACAACTACCCGTGCGATTCTTAAAAGCGGCGATCACTCCGCGAAAAAAGACCTGGAGGTGGCGTCGCCACCGCGATTGATGGCCTCGCCCGCAAAAACAGGCCCAAAGTTACCTTGAGGTCGCTTGCTTTGAAAGCACGGCCGCCCAGAGAACAAGTCGCATCGGACGACAAGGTCGCAAAAACAGGCCCAAAGTTACCTTGAGGTCGCTTGCTTTGAAAGCACGGCCCTTAGAGAACAAGTCGCATCAGACGACAAGGCCGCAAAAACAGGCCCAAAGTTACCTTGAGGTCGCTTGCTTTGAAAGCACGGCCCTTAGAGAACAAGTCGCATCGGACGACAAGGTCGCAAAAACAGGCCCAAAGTTACCTTGAGGTCGCTTGCTTTGAAAGCACGGCCCTTAGAGAACAAGTCGCATCAGACGACACAAGGTCGCAAAACAGCCCAAAGTTGCTTTGAGGTCGCTTGCTTTGAAAGCACGGCCCCAGAGAACAAGTCGCATCAGACGACAAGGTCGCAAAAGCACCAGAGTTGCTTTGAGGTCGCTTGCTTTGAAAGCACGCCCTTAGAGAACAAGTCGCATCAGACGACAAGGTCGCAAAAAGCAGCCCAAAGTTACCTTGAGGTCGCTTGCTTTGAAAGCACGGCCCTTAGAGAACAAGTCGCATCAGACGACAAGGTCGCAAAAAACAGCCCAAAGTTACCTTGAGGTCGCTTGCTTTGAAAGCACGGGCCCAGAGAACAAGTCGCATCAGGCGACAAGGTCGCAAAAGCAGACCAGAGTTGCTTTGAGGTCGCTTGCTTTGAAAGCACGCCCTTAGAGAACAAGTCGCATCGAGGCGACAAGGTCGCAAAAACAGACGAGTTGCTTTGAGGTCGCTTGCTTTGAAAGCACGGCCGCCCAGAGAACAAGTCGCATCGCAGGCGACAAGGTCGCAAAAGCAGACCCAGAGTTGCTTTAAGGTCGCTTGCTTTGAAAGCACGGCCACGATAATTACTCCATCCTTCATATCCCCAGGGAATGTCATTAAAGCACGGAGTAGGGGCCATTGATGGGTATAAATAATTCCACCACCTCAATGTAGGAATCACATTGCTGTGGCCACCCTCGAGAATGACAAGAGAGATCGCAAAGGCGGCCATGTGTCTCACCTCGCGCGCGACCACAACACTTGCGGTCCGAGGCAAGTAGCGAGATCTGTGAATCTCCTTCAGCAAAGTCAAGAGGGGTCGCAAAGCGGGGCGAGGCCAAAGAGGGCTTGCTCCTTGCGACCTCAGAGAGATGGCCGATTGATCCAGCATCTTTTCCCACTTGTAACTTAGATATTTCGTCTTGCTTAGTATCTAAGTAAGACCTAGCTATTAGTAAAATATCTAAGAGGTTGCTTATTCCCTAAGTTATCCACCTCATATAAAGGGGTGGTCATTGTAAACAAAAGGAGATGAAATACAATATATTTACAAGCCCAGCTCTCTCCATTCTAACTCTCTCCACACCACCACCCCCTTGGAGTATCACCACACCTTAAATACACCTGGATATCCACCACCCAAACACCGCAAGGACACCCGTGAGGATTTAGACGTCTTCAGTTGCCTACGTATACTGTGTATGAATCATGAATCATGTATCTCAAGTTGCCTACGTAATTCCTTAGAGATTATTTATATAGAGAGCCTTTTGCCCTAGGCCTGCATGGGTCGTATCCGTGTTGGACTCTGATTTCGTATTTCCTAAGGAAATGATAATTATGAATTGACCCCCCTAATTGTTGGAAATAATCATGGTAGTTTAAATGTTGGATCAGAGCCTTTATGATTGATGATCCATATTTATCTATTATATTGTGCACGTGGGCCACCTCGCCTAACGAATACTCAGGCCAACCTACGTCGAGTCCCTTAGGCTGTGAGGCCTGAGTTGCACTAGTTGAGCTTCACTGTGCCCTAGCTAGCCGACCTGTGGTAGACTGGGAAGCTAGCCAAGCCGACCTCCCACCTAGGGTTTAGGTCCGGCTTCAACTCTGTTTGTATTTGCCCTTATTACTTAGATTAATATGAGGATGACACGTGGCGAGATACTAGTCCGACCTCCGTCAACAAACTTCACTTTTTTTTCTTATATTTTTCCCCCCTCCTTTTTAGGTTGTTTTGTGAGGCAATGGGAGATCCTTGGAGACTTTTACATCAAATGTGGCTGTTCTTAAAGATGTAAAACTCTAAAACTCAATACTAAAAGACACCACATATATTGGCATGTTGTATAATTTTGTGAATATTTATCAAAATGATTAATGAAAATAGAATAACAAAGCATTTACAATATGTAGTACTTATAACTTACTCTAGGCACATAGTTTTTTATTTACTCGGGGAAATCAAGGGAGGAGAGTTTTCTAAAGAATAAAACCTTTTTTTTTTTTGGTTACACGACGATGTCCGAAGACCTTAAGAAAGACATAAGAAGCGGAATTACTGTCTATGGTAAAACTTCCCTCTTAAATCATTCCCCAACATAGGTTTATACGGGCCTTTATATATCAGCTCAACAACCCTATAAGGTTGATTTTGTCCCATTCTGGCCAAACTGGCTGCAACCATTAAAAAGATTCAAAGTGTATTATTTTTTTATCGATTCAACTGAATGGAGAATACAAATATATAGAACTCGGTATAACTTAGCCGCCAAGCATATAATAGATAAATATAAAATATTTAAACTATTTCTAGATTATCCTCGACACGCCCCCGCAATCCCGTGAGAAGTGGCTGAATACGGAGATTGGACTTTAAACTGACAAAACGATGCTGACCCAACGGTTTGGTGAAGACATTGGCTAACTGATCTTTCGAGGAGATAAAAGAGATGCCGAGCTTGCGAGTAGCAACTAATTCGCGAACATGGTGGAAGTCGATCTCGATGTGCTTCATGCGGGCATAAAACACGGGATTGTGAGCAAGGTAGGTGACGTCAATATTATCACACCAAAGAGTTGGTGGGGAAGACAACGAAACTTGCATCTCATGAAGAAGACTGCACAGCCACTGGAGTTCTACGGCGGTGTTGGAAATAGTCTTATACTCGGCGTCAGTGCTACTTTTGGAAACCGTCAAGTGTTGCTTACTACGCCAACTAATGAGATTATCACCAAGGAAGACACAATATGCCCCAACAGAACGGCGATTATCACTGTCAGCGGCCCATTCAGAGTCAGAATAAGCCCAGAGTGAAATAGGGGACTGGCGGGAGAAGAAGAGACCATCGGAGATAGTGTTCTTAAAATACCGAAGAATATGTTTAACTGCAACCCAGTGAGCTTCGGTAGGCGAATGCATATACTTACTAACCTTGTGGACCGCAAAGGTAATATCATGCCGAGTGAAACTGAGATACTGTAGACCGCCAACAATAGTGTGGTAAAGCGACGGATCGGCGCAGGGAGGGCCGTCGTCAAGTGTGAGTCGGGTAGAGGCCGACATAGGTGTCTGACAAGGCTTGGCCTTGTCCAGGGAGGCACGCTGCAGAAGCTGAAAAATATACTTGCGCTGAGTGAGAAATAGCCCATCGGAGGTAGGAAGCACCTCAATGCCAAAAATAGGACAGAGAACCAAGGTCCTTAACCGGAAACTGCCGACCAAGATAAGATATAACCTGCTCAACAAGAGAAGATGACGAGCCAATAATAATAATATCATCCACATAAATCAGAATATAAACACGAGCACCATCACGAGAGTAAATATATAAGGAGGTGTCGGCTTTGGAGCCAACAAAGCCAAACTGAGTCAAGACATTAGTGAAGCGAGAGAACCAAGCATGTGGAGCCTAACGAAGGCCATAAAGGCTGCTGCGAAGACGGCAAACATAGTTAGGATAATCATGGTGAACAAATCCATATGGCTGCTACATATAAACGGACTCACATAAATGCCCATGGAGGAAACTGAATGTCCACCTGGCAAAGAGACCAACCCTGAGAAACGGCAAGAGATAGAAGAAGGCGGATAGTGACCGGTTTAACGACCGGACTAAATGTATCAGTGAAATCAACCCCTGCGGCCTGATGAAAACCCTTGGCCACAAAGCAAGCCTTGTGACGCTCAAAACGGCCATCGGCATGATGTTTAGTGCGATAAACCCATTTGTTTCCAATAATATTCAGACGAGTATGCGGAGGCATAAGATCCCAGGTCTGGTTGCGCAACAACGCGTCAATTTCCTCTCTCATTGCATTACGCCAAGTCGGGTGTTTGGAGGCTTCGGTATAGGAAGTAGGGTCCAGGGAGGCGGTAGAGGCAACAAGGGCTTTAGGAAGCAGATAACGGATAAATTCAGGCCGAGAGATAGGTTTGAGAGAATTGGTTTTTGTTCGAGTGACCATGGTATGAGTGGGAGCAGGTTGGTCAAGAGACGAGACTGTAGAGGCAGAGGCCGAAGTAGACGTAGGAGAGGTAGTTAGGGAGGATTCAGGAGCCAGGGAGTGAGGCCGGGATGGAGGGAGCCAGCATGGAAGGTGGATTTTATGGAGGTGCTGGCATGAAGACATGAAGCGGGACAGTGAGATTTTCAAGTGTGGGTTTGGAAGGAGAAGGTGTATAGGGGACGACAGATTCATAGAAAATAACGTGGCTAGCAATATAGATACGGCCAGAGGCAAGATCAAGACATTTATAACCGTGGTGTGAAGGACTATAGGCAATAAAGATGCAAGTTTTGGAGCGGAAATCAGTCTTATGATGGTTGTAGGGACGGAGATATGGCCAGCACACACATCCAAAGACTCGAAGGAATGTATAGTCAGGGGATCGATGATAGACCATCTCAAAAAGGGACTTATCATGGAGGACTTTGGTGGGAAGATGGTTGATGATATAAGTGGCAGTGATAAAGGCATCCTCCCAATAGGGAAGTGGAAGGTTGGATTGAGCAAGAAGAGAAAGGCCGACTTCAACGATTTGACGGTGGCGGCGCTCAATGGCACCAACTTGTACATAGGTGTGGGGACAGGAAATGCGGAGACGGATGCCAAGAGAGGTAAGAAGAGTGGAAATGCGGCGATACTCACCACCCCAGTCAGTTTGGATGGATTTTAGTTTGGTATTAAACTGGCGTTCAATCATGGCAAGGAAGTAGGAAAGATAGTTTCAACATCAGATTTACTTTTTAGGGGATAGAGCCATAGGTATTTTGTGAAGTCATCCAGAAAGCTGACATGATAGTGGGAACCATAAATTGAAGGTTCAAAACAGGGGCCCAAACATCAGAATAGATCAGGTCCAAAGGAGACGTAGAGGTAAAATCAGAAGTGTATAACGGGAAGCGGTGACTTTTGGCCAGCTAACATGGGGCACATACATCATGAGGTGCTTTAGTAGGAGTAAGAGTGAAGAAACTTTTTAAGGCTTGACAGAGTACGGAATAAGAGCAATGACCAAGACGCTGATGCCACATAGTAGTGGAGGTGAGAGACGAGGCAAAAGATTGGGTCCGGCACGTACTGTCGCCTATGTGCACTTTGTCGGGTCCGGCATAAGGTGCAGATGAGAGGGTGAGAGTACGAAGGTCATGAGTGAAAATCGACATATGCCTGTGGCGGTTTCCAATGGGGTTGTGGCTGAGAATGGTCATAGCGGTAGGGGCATGAGGGAGCAACATGGCCGAATTGAGAGCAAATTTGGCAAGAGAGGTTCTTAGCATCATGATTTTGTCCGTAGTAGAAAGGGTGGGGAGGACCGAATCCTTGGCTACCATAAAAAGATTCAAAGTGTATTATATTTTTATTGATTCAACTGAATGAGGAGAGAACAAATATATAGGCCTCGGTATAACTTTCCGTCAAGTATATAATAGATAAAAATAAAATATTTAAACTATTTCTAGATTATCCTCGACAACCATATTAGCTAATCTATGTACATATGTGAAAGTTCCAACAGCCTTGAATCACCAATCCCCCTTCATTGGAGAATATCTTGCTATAATAGCCTGAACTGCATGAAGATAAGGAGACAAATTCAACGATGGTCTTCTTCATAAAAGGTTACTTGGTGTGTCACAATCCATCTATAGAAATAATATGCTAAAGAGGGTTAACAAATATTAATCCAAGAGAGAGCTTCTGGATATGACTCGTGGGATCTATCTATCTAAGGACATGAGTCCTGACAAATGAGGAGATGGTACGCATGTAAATTATTCCATATGCATCAAATATCGAATCTATCATGTATGCCATGATGTGTACCATACCAAATGTCTCATACCCTCTAAGTATCACGAGTTGCCATTAGGCAAACCCTGATGTGGGCCATTGGGTTGCTATCAAGAATATCCTTAAGTACCTGAAAAAGACTAAGGATATGTTCCTTATTTGTTGAAATCTAGTAATTCGTTGCTATACAATGCTAGCTTTCGATATGATGGAGATGATAACAAGTCGCAATCTGGGTTTGTATTCACACGTAAGGGTGGAGCAGTGAGCTGGAGGAGTTTCAAGCAAGAGATTACTGCAAATTCTACAACAAAAGCCAAGTATATTGCGGATTTAAATGTGGCAAAGTAAGTAGTATGAATGAAGAAGTTCATTACTAAACTTGGAGTGCTTCCATCTATTGATGATCTCGGGCCATTGTACTGTGATAAAAATGAAGTGATTGCTAATGCAAATGAGCTAGGGTCTTTTCAGAAGTACAAACATGTTATGTGGCGTTATCATTCGAATCGAGAGATAATTGATAGAAAAGATGTAAAGATAGAGAGAGTCTTTACAGATGATAACATAATAGATCCATAAATTAAGGCATTGTCACAAGTTAAGCATGAAAGACATGTGTATTCAGATTGTCTTAGGCATATGTGTGACTAACACGTTTTAGAGTTCTTTTATCTTATGAAAATAGTGATAGATCTCATCTATCAAAATATGTCGACACTTAGATAGGTACGTGAGCGTGTGTAGTTGAAACTATACATTAGATGACTCACTTGCTTTTATAAATGCCACATATTTGTGGTAATTGTGTAAATATCCTTAGACCGAGTTCATCACAATATCGCTGATTTGATTGTCATGTTTTGACACATTTGACGTTTCCCCAATAGTATGGGGCAATTTTGCGGTAGTGATTGAATGTGATACTGAAACACGTGTTGGATGTATGTCGTTCATCCGGAATTCATATTTTCTAATGATAGGAATGAATATTTTGAAAGTGGCTTATTGTAAGAATTGTTTTAATCTCGAAAGTCAATGTGAAGCAGAAGTAGGTGTTACTTTGAGAAAATATTGTATTCATATTATAAGAACAATTGTTGATGTAATGATTCTCAAGTAATGACAGTATGAATATTGCGTATGCGAAAGGATTCTAGTTACTCGGTAACGGTGTCACGGGAAATGTTGTAGTCAATAGCAAATGACTTTTATATAATTATGGTTTGAGACTCATCTCTAGATGATAGTTGCGATCGTTAAATATGACCTTGTATTTTACAATATATTTTTATATATACGGTCAACATATTCAGAGTCGATCGAGTCATACATAAATAAATGACTTTCAAAATTATATTGTGATTATGCGATAATCAAATAATGATTTAAATAATATTGCTTGCTACAAAGTGTTGTAGTGAATTTAATATTCAAATTAATATTTATAATAAATAAGTAATAATGGGAAAATTAGTGTTTTCTGATTATTTTTAGTGATGTGGATGGGGCAGTGACTTATTCTTTGGCTTATCCCTTTCACACAGGGGGCCAGCCGGAGTATATGGAGCTTTGAGCCATCTACCTTGCACTCGTGGAGGCACATCGACCGAGTATTTAAAGGTTGGTGGTAGAGAGCGATTGTTTGGCATGTGTGCAACGTCTTCGGCAGCTGGTGGAGGACATTTCAGCCCAGGGCAGTTTATTGCGGGATTGCTTAGCTCTACTTCCGGGCTTTACGTCTATTTCTTTCTATTTTGATCGTCCCACTAGCAATGTGCATGCACATCTTTTAGCTAGACATGCTTTATCTGTAATAGTTGAGACATCTTGAGACAGTTCGTCTCCTGATGACGTTTTGGCCTCAAATAGTGATCCACACAAACGACCACCATACTTCTCTAAACACTACTACTTAGAAAGATTGGCTGCTAAGACAACTTTTAGATCATTTAGTAATGATATTATCTCCCTTTTTTTAAATATATTTTATTATTGATCGGAGTTTGTCTCGATAGAAACGAAATCAGTTTTTTGAATTTCTGCAACGTATTCACATTGATTTACTTTGATGTTACAAATCATTTGTTAAATCCTTATTTAGCTTTGCTCTTGTAATAATTTTGAAGTATTGCAAGCATTATTATCCATTGTTTCTAGATAGGTTGTGATGTACATTTAATATTTGTATTTGTTTATAAAAACCGAAGTCAAACCATACTTGACAAACTAATGGTTTTGGCCTTGAAAAACTAATGGTTTTGGCCTTGAAACCGTAAGGTTTTGGTTTACAAAATTAGATTCCGTTCAAAATGATTTGATTTTATAAATAAAAGAAAATCGGTGAAACCGGACCATACTCACCACCACTTTTTTTTAATCATTCCCTCTTATATTTGATGAATGTAATATTACAATTATAGTATGACTTGTTATTTATAACATTTACAACATCGTATGCATGCTTTTTGTGCAAGTTAAGTTCTGGACGAGACACAAGTTTGTTTGATTTCGACGACACAAGTTTGTATTAGAGACACTTGAGCGTGGGTACGAACGGCTGATACCGGTTGACAATCACTGTCCAATTTTGTTTTTCTCCATTGGTATCTTTTCGGATTTGGATCGGTCGTATAATTTTATTAATATATTAGTGTGTAAATTCTTAGCTAATTAGTCTATATGAGTCCCATGTACACTTTATTCCTTCTTTATAAAGTTTCTATTCTAAGCCATAATACGTATCTTCTCCCGATATAATGCGATTTTTTTAAGAACTGTTAGCTCTCTTATATTGAAGTTCTAGCCCTTCCTAAAGTTTGGCTCCGATATGGAGTTTCACTCCTCCTTCGATGGGCTGTCATTTTGGTGGGTTCCCCTTCTGTGGTGGCATCGGCTTTGTGGCACGGTGATGTTGGCTTTCTTAGCTCCTTTAAGCCTCCGGGCTCTTAGCAGAGACAATGGTAGTTGCTCTCTTGTACGGACGTGTAAATCATCTTTCGGGCTTCTTTATGCCATATGTTGGCAGCGGTCGGCATGGTCATGCTTCAATGGCGGTTATCCGTGAAGGGGTATTGTCTTTGATTTTTTTTTGTTTTTTTTTTTTGTTTCTGTAGTCTTTGTATTGTCAGGTAATAGATTGATTTTGAGGCTTCATGTCTGAGCGTGCTCTAATCATTTGTAGAATATTTCATTCTTTTCTGCTCAGCACGCTTCATCCTAGTTTATTGTCTGACTTCGTAGTAGTTGGTTTGTTCTCTGTATTTTCTTCATTTGTTGTAGTCCAACTTTAAGCTGAGTTGTAGTCCAGCCAGCCACTGAGTTTTAGTCTAGTGGGGGCTAGTTGTCCCGGCTAGGTGCTGAGTTTTGTTTGATTTAATAAAAACTTTCGGGGAAAATGTAGTTTCACTCCTCTCAGTTGAGCAAAGGCCATCCATTGTACTCACATTCACAGTATAGGAATTTCAAGGCAAAACAATGGCAAAACATAAGGTAATTTTGGGTCACAATCTGCCGTAAAATACTACCTCCGTCCTTTAAAAAATGTTCATTTTTTATGGTATACACAGATTGAGAAAACAATTAATGTGCTGTGTTTTAAACACTAATGGACATATTTACCATTACTTCAAAATAAATGCTTATTTGGGAACATGAAAAGAATATACAAAATTAAATAAATGATAGAGGTATGTTTAGAAAAAGAAAAATGTTTGTACAACAATAAAAATGTGCACAAGAAACTTTTAAACCATTGATTTTTTGGGACACATATGATTTAATAAGTTTCACATAATAATCAATTGTCTGAATGGCCTCAATGTGTGTTGTGTACAATGTTGTAGTCATTTTGTTGTTCCATTATCATCACTCTAGCAAATAAACGCATTAAAAGATACATTGATTTTCATAATGAACATTTTTTATGGAACAATTTATTTTCGAAAAACGATTTTTTTATAGGATGGAGGTAGTAGTAGACGATCCGAGGTCCTAATTGGGTATTTTCAAATTAAATTGGATTTCGGGTCGGATCCTTGTGATATTTTATACTCCTATTCACATAAGTTAATAACACGTGGCGAAGAATAGTGGAAGAAACTCCGGACCGACCAAGGAGTCCTCTGAGTTATGCGGTGTGATTGGGGAAGACGTCGCGGCGTACTCTTTCCCCTTTTTAGCAGCCTTAAAACCTAAAAACTACACGTGTCATTGATTTCTGTTATCCAACACCGTCCTCAACTAACCGTATTTTGTGATGACGTCTCCCTCTGAAACAAGTTGCCTAAAACCACGTGCTTAGTCACATCTTTTCCCACCTTCCCCTATATCCACGTGTCACTCTGTACTTGCTCTTACGTTTCATTATCTGTCTGTGGCTTCCTTTTCGTCAACTTGGCCTCCACACGATTTCTCTATATCGTCTTCCCTTTTTCTCTTTCGTTTATGACTTCATTATTTGTTGTTACAGATATTTCCCGCGAATATTTCCCTCTTTTTTTCTGGGTTTTTGATGAGCTTTTCTTTTTTTTCTTTTTTAATTTTTTACCTCGTATCATGAATTCCTGTGATTATTTCTTGCACTTGTTATTCTGACACAATTTCCAAGTTTTTTCGCCTCCTGAAAGAAAGAATACAATTTGATATATATAACTCATGTTTTCTGTTTTCTGAAAACGAATTACCATCTGGGTGTTTCAAAGATTTCATCTTTTTGCTTCAAATTGATAGTCATTGTGACCTGCTCACCTGCATGGCGGAAGCTGGAGAAACTCTGGGAGAAAATCCTCTCCCTACCAAAGTCCATGGATTCACCGTAGATCTCGTCCGTGAATTACCGGACAGAAACAATTCCCCTGGAAAATTCGTACTTGAACCCAAAGGCAATGGAAGATTAGAGGATGAGGGAGAAATTGAGCTAAGCCTTGGGCTTTCATTGAATGGTAAATTCGGGGTTGACCCGAAAAGAACCCAAGTAAAACTGTTTCGGGCCTCCTCAATGTCAACATCAACTCTAAACGGTGAAGAAAATCGAGGGCATGGGGTTCAATTAGGTGTGGAAGCACCTAATTTGATTAGAACTTGTTCATTGCCTAATGTGATGGATGAGGAATTAAGGAAGAGAAAGGCGTTGCAGTCATTAAGGCGTGTGGAGGCCAAGAAAAGGAGAATGGACAAACTGAGGCTTTCAAAAGAGGGGAGAGAAAAGGTTGATAAGGTGAATTGTTGTGTGGATAATCATCATGTATATATAATAATAATAAGAATTGCAGTGAACAAGGTTATGTCTGCAGCAGCAATAGTGATGGGGCTATGTCAGTATTAGTACAGGGGTCAGAACTTGGATCTCAAGGCAGTGGTTCCTCTGGTATTTCTGAATTGGACACCAACTCAATCCAAGGTATATGCTTTCCCTTCCCCTGTTGTTTTAAGCTCCAAGGAATGACACCAATTTTTGCACTAATTCACCAAAATGATGCATTTTTTTCCACCAAATATCTTCATGTATCTCCAACCATCACACCTCAACTTTTACACCGTTGGAGATGCTCAAAGGGAGCGACTTTTAGACAGTTGTTTGTTAGATTCTACGGTTTTATAGTCGATTCTAAAACCGAAAGTTTGTTTATAAATCTATTCGATCTTTGCTCAGAATCTTGATTCTATGCTCATAATGGGCTGTTTTCAAAGTTGATCCTGAGCATAGAATCGACCGCTATAAAGTCGATTCGCTTCTATGTCCCATATTCGTTTTAAAGTCGATTATATGCTCTAGAATCGTCACAATATTTTGCGATGAATGTTGGGAGTGTCAATAAAGTGTCCTCTATTTGTCTTTGTTTGTGTTGTCATTTGCTAGTTTTATGAATAATCATGAACATATTATAATATGTGAGGGACCTTTTCACCATTGGTTATTGACAAGTTACTAATCATAGGCTGTTGTTTGACCACCATAGAATACAATACAGTGATTGGAGAAACCTGATTGGGTAATTGATATACCAATTACTTTGTTTTTGTTTTGATAAGATGCCTGTTTGGTAATATTTATCTTCTGGTTAATCATGATTTGACAACTGATATACCTATTACCTACTTTCTTTCCATTTTGTTAGATGCATGTTTGGTAAAAGAATGAAAAACAAAAAAAAAAAAATCGAGCTGTTCTTGATTGAACAGTGTTTTACTTAATATAATGCTACTTAACTTGATGGAGACTGCAACTTAAAGCCATTTGCTTGGAGACACATATATTGAAAGTGCTGTGATACGACACTCTTTTAAATCATTGATCATAATGTATGTTGTGTTTCTTTTTGTGACAATTTTGTTGTTACATTAACATTTCTCCAAATTAAAAATGAACAAATTTGGAAAGTGTCAAGTTGGAGGAAAAGAACATGATAAAGATGGGTGAACTAACATCCATAAAGAAGGCAAGTGGGGAAAAGTTAATAGGTGTGCTTTCTAGGTACAATAAATAGACATATTAAGGAAGTAGTTCTTCCTAATTTATTATATTTTGTTTTATTTTTTGTGTGAGGGTAAAAATGACACTTAGGAGAGTGAGGCAGGACACATCCGATTATTCATCGCGCTATTGTTAACATCTTGCAGATAGCCTTACCAATATTGATGCTAAAGCCCCTCACAGTAAGCATTCTCAGCTGCCTGAGACTGACCGGAAGATCCCCGGAACAACCAACAACATCCGTTCTCGTCAGTGCCATGTTTCTGATCATAAACCTCCGGTTGCACCTCGAGCAGTTTCTGTTATGGACAAACATACAAGTGTAGTAGTAGCTGAAGTTGAGACGAAGAAGAAGCCGGTGGACAATTTGGGAGAGAAGATGCCTTTTGTATCAACCATAGGAAAAGGGCCAAATGGGAGAAGGATCGAAGGGTTGTTATATCGATACCAAAAGGGGGAGGAAGTGAAGATAGTGTGTGTTTGCCATGGAAGTGTGTTTTCTCCTGCTGAATTTGTGAGACATGCTGGTGGAGTTGATGTTGAAAACCCTTTGAGGCATATTGTTGTTAGCACTCCCCCTTGCCTTTGATTTTGTTTAACGTTGTTGTTATTGCCTCTGGAGGCATAGCTCAGTGGTAAAAGAGCGGGTTGTTGTAACGACATCCTTGTTTTCGAGCTAGGATGTGGGAGTTCGATCCAAAGGATCGACTTCTCTCACCAAGGTGTATAGGCAACCTCTTGCACATTGTACCACTGAGTTATGATCTTTCGATTTACGTTATCCACGAAGCTTTAAAGACAGAGCAGTGGAGGCCCTTTGGGTTGGGGTTTAAACATCTTTTTCTTTTCTTTTCTATTTTTAGCGTTGTTGTTTAATCTTTGAACATATAATTTCAACATGAACATTTGTGGTTTTTTTTTTTTATTTTTCTTTTCGTGTGTGTGTGTGTATGTGTTTGTGGTCTCGAGCTCTTTTTATTTTAGTTCGGATCCAAGTTTATCTGGTAGAAAATCAAGCTATAACCGTTGTGCATACAATTGATTTACACATACTACATCTATCTACGTGATACCAATTCTAGTTAAACAGTTTAGCGTGAAGTTTTTCTTCATTGGTGACCCATAGAGAACGCGGTATCTGAGCTTAAAGGATGGGTGGGGTTTCATTATGTTTAAACTCAACAAGTAGTCATGTAACGCCTCGCTTCCGGATACCGAGTCTTTATCCGGAAGAGAACGTTCGGCGCGTATAGCATTAAATAAACCTAATATTATACCCAAGTATCTACGTCGTTGTATCAAATAAAAGAAACAATTAAAAAACTCTGGGTAAAAACATAGGGTGCTTTTAAAGCGATCACACTTATTTTACTTGAGACCACAAGATGTAAAAAATAGAAAATACTCAGCAATACCGCATATTAAATTTTTAAATGATAAATCTACCAACGGCACAACACCTATAAAAATTTAAATTTACTATATCCAAATTATTTTTACTATTTCCAATTTTTTATATTACAATAACATCCTTTCAACCATAAAATATAACATTTTCCTCTCATCTTTCCACTTAATCTTCTCCACCCTTAGCTTCAACCACCCACATCATCATTTCCACCATCATACAAAAAATTCAACATTCTCTCTCAACTCATCAATTAAATTCACCATCTCACCCCAAATCCACCAGTAGAAGCCCAAAGAAAGCAGCTAACAACATAGGCAGCTCACAAATCGGCGGTCCGGAGCCTGACAGAAGTCTGTTTTTTTTTTTTCTTATCTAAGATATTTACAGCATTTAAATTGGAGAAGTTGGATAATTTTATTGATAACTAAATGTTCTTTTTCTTGTAAGACGACATTTTTGTCTATTAGCTTGTTTTTAGATGGTTGAACGCCCTTTTGTGTGAGTGGCGATGCTAAATAACCACCACCAAGTAAAATGGCGCGTATAATCTAAGGATGAAATTGTAAGAGATCAAGATGACTAGATATGAACAAAAGGTGGTGTTTTTGGTGTAATATGGTTGAGTCAAGAATGTGTCTTGGATTGCTTACGATCTCTGTGTGAAAGTCAGGGAATCAGCCTTACGTAGTTTCTGGAATGATGTATTTATAGGCACATGCCCTTTTCCCGCCTCTAGAACTAAGCGGCGGTGAGGTCTATTGACATAAATACTTAAATGGCCTTGCCTCCCGCGCCCAAGTTACACTTGTGGAATGTGGGCCCGGGAGGACGAGCTAAGGTGTATGACATCGACTCGAATAAGATCGATGTGATCGTTCGAGTCCGAGCCTTGGTGGATCTTACTTGAGCCGTGGTCTTCACTTAAGCACGTCTCGTATCGACCCGATGCGGATAGTCGGCTCGAGACTCTTTCAAATGCGGATGGACTAATCGGATGATTCCACGTGGAGTGTGAATCCTCGTATCATCATAAGCCCCCAGATCGGAGTGAAGCTTACCTCGAACGCCGAGATCGGATCTCGAAAATTTAAATAACTCTTTCGACACGTGGTCTTCTTTAAAGCGGGAATATATTTGCTCTCCTATTTGTTTTAGGCTATCGTAGGATGACGTCATCTTTGTCGGCATTAATGGGTGTGAGAAACAGCGTCCCTTATTGGGCCACGTGAAAATTTTGGCCCTTGATTCTCGCGTTTACGCTTCTATAACTGCCCAAAATCCCATCCTTTCAAATCACTTGCAAGGTTCACACGCATATAAGGAGCCCAAAACCGTGAAGCATCCCTCTCGCTATTATCTCTGTCCCGGGCCGTCAAAAACTACAAGTAAGCCCTTATTTCGTTCAAGCTCTCTTTTACCGTCTTTTATTTCTTGCATCTCTTGTTGATTCCATGTCTAGTAGCACTAGCGATTCACAAAATAGAGAGGAAGTTGTTGAAATTGTAGAGGAAGAATCGACGGAGAGGCGGTTTCGAGCATCCAAGCTGTTTCCGGTGAAGGATTAGTCGGAGAAGAAGAAGAAGGAGCGGAGAAGGAAGAGGAGGTGAGGAGGAAACGTCGTCTCGACCTGCTTGGCCCTTCTCGACCGCTACCAAACGTAAGACCGAGAATGTTGGGTCGTGGTCCATACGGATGCAAGTCGAACTTGAGCCAAGATAAAGCCAAAGCCATCTGTTTGAGATATGGAATTCGTATTCTTCCGAGAATATTAAGGTGTCACACGGTCGATTCAGTTTTGCTGTGAGCCTCCCCTTTGTTCTGCGCCATTTACGAGCGCAATTAAAGGAAGGACTTCGTTTCCTTTCGACCCATGCCTAATTGCCGTTCTTCAACACTATAAGATCGTGTCACCCGACTTGCTCTAACGGGTCCGGAGCGTAATGGGTTTTATCTTGGCGTGTCGAATCGCCAAGGTCGAGTTCTCGATTCGACTTTTCCGCCAATATTATGCCTTATCGAGCTTGCGGGACGCGGGTGGTACACATTTGAAGCGTCCTTTGACGTCGGAATTTGTGAGAAAGGTGACCTCGTCTCAGAGCGACTGGAAGCCTAATTTTTCTTCATTCGCACGGGCTGGATTGACATCGACATTCACACTGGTACAAAAGGCGCGGAAATCGCATGATCGACTCGACTCGAGACACCCCTAACGGGTGTGGAGCCTCGAGGTGGTTCATCCCGACATTGCCACCACGAAACCGCATTCCTTTGTATCCCTATGCCGATATCGAGGCGGCGGTCCAGCGCCTATCTCGAGCTTAGCGAGGACATTCGTCTTTTATGTAGGACCTTTATGCATTTCAGCCGAGCCATAACACTTTTGTATTTTTAATTGATGTTCTAACGTCGAATTTTCTACGTCGCGATGGATCATTTCTCAAAGATGGACGCCTTGGGCAAGATGCTCGACCCCAAAACTACCGACCGAAGAAAATCCAAGCTTTGGTTGGCATCGGGTCTAAAACGGCAGCGATGTCTGGCGCCTGCGACCACGGGCATCAAAGGGGCCGTCTCGATCTGCTACACTGTATCGACATCCAACATCCTTAGGGATCACCTGACGAGGCTCGGCCGATCGAGGAAAGCGAGGAGAGCCTTGTGCCGAGGCGTCCAAAAGACAACGGAGGTGAGGCACGGGATTGGGAAGGAGACCCGCAACCTAGCCCTCTCGTCTCCACCGATGCGCTTCTGCAGTGAGCATGTCGGAGATGGATGGCATGACTCGGAGAGGAGCTGCATGACTTTATTATGAAGAGTAGTCGAGCGGTAAGTCTTTTTTTATTTTCCTTATAAATTTGTGATCGGGTCTGCTTTTTGATATCATCGGTGTGCTCTTTTGCAGACCCGACTCGCGCCTAAAGTCGCACTCAACAGATTGTGTCTCCGTCACCGCTCCCGAGGAACACAAGGAAACCATCGTTGGCGACTACGGACATAGAGAAGCGAAGGCCAAGATAAACAAATTAGACGAACGCCGTGTGAAAGCGAGTCGGATCCGAGAAAGGCTAGAGCGATCTATCCCAAGCTCGAAAGAAGTATCGGCGAGGGATGCGAGGATGGCGATGTTGAGATCGGAATTAGCGGAGGTGAAGTCGGAGCTTGAAGGGACTAAAGCCGGCGGTGGAAGCGATCAAGGCTCGTTCTACCGTCGGGATCTCTTCTCGACGCGTTAACGACTCGGTGAAACCGCTAAGCAGGACTTTTTGAACTCAAAGGAACTTGAGGGCGATCGGCGTTGCTTTCATGACACAGGGCATGAAAGGTGGATTTACAATGGCTATCGACCAAGTTAAAGAGGTCGATCCAAACTTCGACGTGTCTGCCATTGCGAAGCCTTATCTATATGATCTCGAGGCCATTCCTCGTTATGGGCGATACTTTGCTGAGTTCAAGACTGGCGTCTCTTTGTATAAAAAGCACGTGACTTCCGTTTTGAGCGGCGAGGCACGAGAAAATGTCGAGTCCGAGGATCAAGTCGATCCTAACGCTTCGACCTCGAACCGAACCGGACGATGCGATGCTATTTCTTCTTTTCGTTACTTTAAGCAGATCGATTCGATTTGGTTGTAATAACTTTTATGATTTTACTTGTCTGAACTTTCATTTTGTCCATTCGATCTTGTAAACTTTGACATTTTAATTTTGCATTGATCTTTAGATTTGAGTTTTATGCTTTTCACTGAATGTCTTTTGTTTCTTATTGATCGTTTATTCAGGGTGTAGTCTTTTTGATCTTAATTCCCTTGAAAATGTTGCCTTATGGGGTGTAGTCCTTCGGACTTAATTCCCCTGCTGGCCCCTCGAAGTGTAGTAGGAGTTCATGACTCCTGGTACACTTGAGTATGAGTCGACCTAGCATTGTGTTGCCTTGTTGGCTTGACTTGGCTTTTTGGTCGGAGCTCGATTCGATTATTCTGCTTTTGATCGGGCACATCGTGGTGCTTATGATCAAGCCGAGTTAAGAATCCATCGCGGGATTCGCCGACTGCTTAGCATCGTGGCTTACTGGCATGTCGGAAGTGATACAAGCGTTGTCAGTGACTTGGCTTTATTCACTATTTTGTTTTAAATTCGCCGACTGCTTAGCATCGTGGCTTACTGGCATGTCGGGAGTGATATAAGCGTTGTCAGTGACTTGGCTTTATTCACTATTTCCTCCAGCTTCGTCGTGTCGAGGTGATATAAGCATTGTCAATGACTTGGCTTTTTTCACCGTACAGGGCTGAGTTGTTCAGGTCGGATAATGGATGTCGCGGTCGATTATTGCGTAATTAAAAAGAAAAAGAAACCATGCTTAATAAAAGGAATCGAAATATATCGTCATATCGACCTATTACAATTGATGAGAATAGAACTGCAAAAGTCATGAAAAGTATAAAACAATTTAAACATAATACTTTCGAGGTTGGTGGCATGCCAAGTTCGGAGGCTGTGCTTCCATCCGACTGCCTAACCGATATGACCCTTAGGGTGCACACCTTCAAGATTTTATACGGACCTTCCCAATTCGGCTCGAGCTTGCCTATTGGGTCCTGCTTGCTGGCTTCATTTTTTCTCAATACGAGGTCTCCTACTTGGAAATATTTGTATTTCACCCTCGCGTTGTAGTACTGAGCAATCTTTCTTTTATAACTGGCCATCCGATCGCCGCCATTTCCTCTTCTCTTCGACATTGTCTTTTTCTTCTCTTAGATCGGCGACATTAGTTTCGGCGTTATAAGCTAAAACCCAGGCGATACTAGTCCGATTTGCGCGGGTATCACGACCACATCCATAGGCCATGGCAAAAGGAGTTTCTTGGGTTCTTTGAGTTGGGTCTTTATGCGATATGACCATAATATCTTGGGTAAGCGAAGCTGCCCAATCTCGGCCTTCATCTTCCAATCGCTTCTTCAATCCAAACTTGATTCGCTTTGTTTGTGCGCTTTCGACACATCCATTAGGCGAGGTCGGACTCGGCGCTCGTTCGTGCTCGATCTGAATTCTTTCAACCAGTCGCACTCTATCATCAAGAAAGCGAGTCCCGTTGTCCGAGACCGAGATACTTCGAATTCGAACCTACATAAAATATTCTCCACGAAATTTTTTGATGGTGCAGGCCACGATGTCGATGAAGAGCCTTGGCCTCGACCCATTTAGTAAAATAATCAACGCGCAACGACGCGTGCTTGAAATTCCCCTGGAGCTCGAGGTAGAGGTCCGACTATATCGACTCCCCATTCATCGAACGGCCATACTGGACTCGATGGCATTCATTTCTCGTGCTTGGCGATGAGTTACCACGTCGTGTACCTGACAGAGCTCGCAACTCATTACCAATCGACTCGCATCTTTTTGCATTGACGGCCGAAATATCTCGCGGTTTGCACTTCCTTACCAACATTCGAGCTCCGCAATGATTACCACAGACTCTCGGTGTATCTCTTGAGCGAGATAAGCCCCTCTTCTTCCGATGCGATCGCATCCAAGGGTTACAAATGATTTTCGGTAAAGCACATAATCGAAAAGAGCGCACTGGAGGCTTGAAGTCGGATTTTCCTGGCCCGAGACTTGTCGGTGGGAAGGTTCCATCTTTCAAGAATAGTGCTATAGGATCCATCCAGGTCGATCTTTGGACCACAGGTTGCACGTCGACCTCGTCATAACTCCGCTCTCGCTAGCATCTCAACCAGAACTTTCCTCTTAGATTTGAAATTTGACGCGAGTTTAGACAACGCATCGGCTCGCTTGTTCTCACTTCGAGGTACTGTTCGATTAGGATCGTCTTGAATTTCGACATTAACCTCTCGAACAACCTTTAGATAGCTTTTCATTGATTCTTCTTTAGCTTCATACTCTTGTATGCGTGATTTACCACGAGTTGAGAGTCATTTGTACACCAGAAGATTCTCGACCCCAACTTCGATGCTAGCTTTAAACACGTGATTAAGGCCTCATATTCGGCCGTTGTTCGTAGCCTTGAACTCGAACCGAAGTGCATACGGAAACTCTTCTCCTTTCGGGCTAACCGCGAGAAACCGACTCCAGGCCTCTTTACTCGAGGCACCATCGACGTGAAGTGTCCTTCGCTCCTCCGATGGTCACATTTTCCTTGCTCCAACCGAATCGACAATCCTTACGCTAAGAAATCGGCCAGAGCTTGACCCTTGATGGCTGTTCGAGGTAAAAACTCTATGTCGTATTCCGCTAGCTCGACAACCCACTTGGTTAATCGACCCGATGTCTCGGGCTTCGCCAAAATTTGTTTTAACGGTTGGTCAGTAACCACAACAATAGGATGTGCTTGGAAGTATGGCTTCAACTTCCTCGACGCATGAACTAAACTCAGCGCTAACTTCTCCGGGAGGGTATATCGATCTCTCGCACCTGTAGGCTTTGCCGACAAAATAGTAGGATTTGTCCTGGTCTCCTTCTCGAACTAAAGGCAGCGCTTACCGCTTCTCGCAGACTGCTAGATAGACTAGGAGCTTCTCTCCATCTCGAGGTGAGGACAGCGTTGGCAAATCAGACAAATATTCTTTCAAATCGTCGAACGCCTTCTGACACTCCCCGTTCCACCGGAACGGACTAGCTTTTTTCAGAATCTTGAAGAAAGGTAGAGCTCTCTGCGCCGATATCGACAGAAAACGGTTGAGAGCCGCCATCCGACCTGTCAACCTCTGCACCTCTTTGACATTTCGAGGTGTGGGCATGCTTTTGAGGGCCTCGATTTTATCTGGGTTAGCTCTGATCCCATCTCTCGATATCATGTACCCTAGAAATTTCCCTGATCGAACTCCGAATGTGCATTTCTTTGGGTTGAGCTTCATTTTTGCTGCTCGCAATACTTCGAAAACTTTTCTCACATCGACAAGAAACTGTCCCAAGGACTTGCTCTTGATCAATAAATCATCCACATAAACCTCCATATTCCGACCTATCTGCCTCTTGAAAATTTTGTTGACGGCCCGTTGATAAGTAGCCCTCGCATTTTTAAGCCCAAACGGCATCGTAACAAAGCAAAAGCGTGCCAAACTCGTGATAAAAGCGGTTTTTCCGAGTCCCGTGGGTCCATAAAGATCGATAATAACCTCATGCGATCGAGGAACCCGAACACCTCGAAGCCCGGTGTCGAGTCGACTAAGCTGGTCGATCTTTGGTAGCGGTAAGAATCCTTGGGACATGCCTTGTTAAGATCTGTAAAATCAACACACATTCGCCACTCGATCGGCGCTTAACTAACACTTGGGTTGGCCAACCAATCCGGATAAAATACCTCTTTCACGATCCCCGCGGCGAGCAACTTGTCGACTTCCTTCTTCACCGCTTTTCTATCGGTGCAAGATTTCTCTTCTTTTGCCGTATTGGCTTCTTTTTGGAATCGGCGTTAAGTTGGTGCATAGCTATATCCGCCGATAGGCCAGGCATATCATCGCCTTCCATGCAAAACGCGTCTCGAAACTCAACCAGGAGGTCGACCAAGGCTCTCGTGTCGAGGTGTGGCAACCACTTCCCGATCTGGACCCTTGACCTCCTTCCTCCTTCCAAACTCGAACTTCCTCGGTCGGGTCGGCGTAAAACCAGCCGATCTTCCTCTTCCTCGGTATCAACTCCTCAACTAGCACTTGCCCAACTCCTTTTCCTTTGATCGTAACCAAGCTACAATTCCGGGCTACCTCAACGTCTCCCCCGACTTCATGGGTACCGTACAGGTGGGAAACTTCATCTTTGTTGTGGAAAGTCGAGATAATAGCTCGAGATCATATAAAGCCGGTCGACCCAATATCGCGTTGTAGCCTGATGGGGCCTTAACTACGACATAGGTCATTTCCATCGACGCCTTTTCTCCATCTCCGACCGTCGTTAACAAATTGATCAACCCGGCGGGGTGGATGGCTGCCCGTAAATCCAAAAAGAGGGGTAGATAATGGAATAATATCTTCATCTTTCAACCTCATGGCCCTAAACGCTGAATAATAGAGGATATTAACTTGGCGCTTCCCTTTGTCGATACAAACCCTTTTACTCGACCCGCGCTTATTATCGCCTCGATCACCAATCCTCGCTATGATGTGGGAACTCGGAACATCGTCCTTGGGTCCGTAATCTACTTCCGTTGTCAACCTGATCTTTTTGACTCTCTCGTCTGTCGGATGAGTGTCGACTTGATCGAGGTCGATCCGACTCATGCTCGCGCACGATGGTGTTAACGTCATATCCGGCACGATTATCTCGATGAGGATCTCTGTTCTGAATTTCTTGACGGTCATCACGGCGATTGTCTCTGTGTGTAGGGTCAGGTGACCTTTCCCGCCGATTCCGATTATCTCGGCGTGGAGACCGATCTCTCTTTCCATTGTAGCTCTTTCTTTTGTACTCCCGGCGGCCCTTCGGCTCGTCTTTTCTCGACGACATCAACGACTTCATCCAATCGACCCTCTTGGATACAGGCGTCGATATCCCTCTTCAAATCAAAGCATTCCTCCGTGTCGTGCCCCACATCTCTATGATAGTCACAATACTTGTGAGTGTTTTTCCTTTTCTCCGGATCTTTAGACATCGGCTTAGGTGTCCTAGCGATGTTCTTCTTGATCATGATTGCCAATACCTCCCCTCGAGATCGATTGAGGGGGATAAAGTCTCGGTCTTTTAAATTCCCTTTCTTTCCCAATCGATCCGATATCGAATTTGTCGATCGATCAAAGGCGTTGGACTTGCTTTCTTCATTCCGACCCTAGGTGACCTTGTTGCGGCCAGGAGTCGTTCTCGAGTGAGGCCAAGTGAAATGGTGTGCGAGGCGCACCGCCTCTTCACCTTGGCGAACCTATGGACTATGTTCACACATTCATCCATATCATTCGGCATTTTCTTGGATAGCTTATCATATAGCTTCATATTCATGATCCTCCCACAAAGGCATTGACTTGCGGCGCATCACGGCATTATGCACTTTCATGGCTTCAAGGTTGAAACGCCTCGTGAAGTCGATAGTAGATTCTCCTTTTTCTTGCTTGATGTTCATAAGGTGGGTGGCACTAAGATGGAACTTCTTGTTCCCAATGAAAGCGTCTCGAATTTTTGTCCCAATCAGAGAAAGCTAGAGATCGATCCGGGCGTAGCTTATGAAACCACTCCCGAGCTCGACCGGTGAGCAACGTATCAAAAGCTCGACACTTCATGGCGTCATTGGCGTTCTCAACCTCATCAAAGATATGTATCGATATAGATGGTCCTCTGGGTCCGTAGTACCGTCATAGGGCTCCATCTTTGGCGGCTTAAAGGATTCGAGGCATCGTATATATTTCGATCTCGGGACTAAATGGTGACTCAAGCCATTCGGTGGGTTGATCTTTCCCACAATGCGGTTGAACTCGTTTACGATGCTATCTTCGACCGACATCAAGCTTTTTCCGCTTTCGACGCGTTTATGGGCGTTAGTCACACCGATTTCAATCGCGCCTTCCCCACACTCCTCTTCAACCCCAACAGGCCTTTTACCCCTAGCATTATCAATCTCCTTTCGACCTGGAGGGTTTAACTGGTGTTCAACAGAGGGATTACAGATTCCCTTACCTATGAATGCCGAGGCTACCACCCTCTTCAAAGCGTCTTCATCCAAAGATGCTAAGTGGTCCGCCACGTCTTGCAGTTGTGGGGGAAGCTGAGGCCTGGGAGGATCTGCAACTGCGGGTCTAGATCCAGTGGGGACTTCTTGAACCTGTGAGGGAACCCCTGCTGGATCTACATCCGTGTGCTCTTCGATCTGCATGTTCTTGCTGTTCGTCGGTTTCTTCCTTGCTGGCGGCACCATTGCAATCTCTTTTCCAACTCACCGGTAGAAGACCCTCCTTCTAGCGCCAAATGACGATGCTAAATAATGCACCACCAGTAAAATGAGGCCACGTATAATCTAAGGATGAGCTGTAAGAGATCAAGATGACTAGATATGAACAAAAAGGTGGTGTTTTTGGTGTAATACATTTGAGTCCAAGAATGTGTCTTGGATTGCCTACGTATCTGTGTGAAAGTCCAGAATCAAGCCTTACGTAGTTTCTGGAATGATGTATTTATAGGCACATGCCCTTTTCCCGCCTTACTAGAACTAGGGCGGTGAGGTCTATTGACATAAATATACTTAAATGGGCCTTGCCTCTCGCCCAAGTTACACGTGGAATGTGGGCCCCAGGAGGACGAAGCTAAGGTGTATGACATCGACTCGAATAAGATCGATGTGATCGCTCGAGTCCGAGCCTTGGTGGATCTTACTTGAGCCGTGGTCTTCACTGAGTGCGTCTCGTATCGACCCGATGCGGATAGTCGGCTCAGACTCTTTCAAATGCCAGATGGACTAATCAGATGATTCCACGTGGAGGTGTGAATCCCCGTATCATCAGTGAGTTTTGATGAAATTTGCAGCAATTTTGTATACACGATCTCCATTTCTTGTGGGAAAAAGGGAAACGGAGAAGGGGAAGCGGTGGTTGGAAAGGAGCAGTGGGGTTGGGTTAATGGTCGGCTGAGAACAATTTGTGGGATATGGAAGATGGTGGTGGGAGTGGCGGGGCTGGTTTGGAGTGGTGGTGGCTAAAAAGATTTAATGAAAAAATAGGGTTATATGTGCATTTATTTTGTTGCTGTGGAAGATTTGACAAGTGTGGTGTGATAGGTAAAAATGACATCATAGTAATCACACTGTGGTCCATTGAGTATGTATCAAATTCGGTGTGGTGCCATCAGTAGATTAACATATGGAGATGTGGTGCCCTTTAATTTTGGTGCCCAAGTAAAAAAGGTGTAGTGTCTTTAAAGGCACCCAAAACATAAATGCTACTAAGAATAGATGCATCCACATTAAAGATAGAAAGATGTGACTTACAACAACAGTGCCTTACAAAGTACGAATTTCCAAAAGTTACAACAAGGCTAAAAGAAGGTACAACAAGTCTAGAAAAAAATAATGCAACTAGTCTAATACAACATTTTCAAGGAAAATAAACTAAAAGCATCTTCAATGCATCAACGTCATCAAGCCGTCGACTACTCTTGGTCAACATGTTCGTCTTCTCACCTCACAATGTATACAAAAGAAAATGCAAATGAGGTAAGTACGAGTATTTAGTAAAAATGAGAAGCTAATGAATAACTAAGTTCTACAACAACAAGATTATTATTGTGATTATTATTAAATTATCTTTATGAGACCGACTCAATCTAGGGTTCACTTCATGTCCATTAACATTTCATGACTATACGTTTCTAGCTTAGCTTATCTTGGTTACGTCAGCACTCAAGGGCATTACGCGAGATGTTTCCACCACGAGATGGTGCCAACCGGCGATGACTTGCCTTTGTTGGTCCCGGGTATCCCCGGTATGCATACACGTCCGGTGAAGTCCCCCTGCCATTTGGCCGCTAGTCGGTCGCAGAGTTGTCCACCTAGCCGGACGAGTCACATAGCCAATATTGACATGTGCTTAACCAAAAGTGACATGACATTTAAGCTTATTACTACGCAAGTATGTATTTATTATTTGTTGTTAACTAGCCACCTAAGTATTTTCAAATAAGCTCCCTCACACCTACTTCTCTCTTTCCTAGACCACTAGACACGGACAAGGCCTAGCAATTAATCAAACATTGATGAACTCTAGTTCATCAAAGCACAAGCCCTTTCATGCTCTTCCGACGGTCCCGAACTTCAACTTCCTTGAAGAGTACATTCGGTGCCGAAACTAAACGCATCAGAAACTCAATCATGGCTTGTTCATGTTCAATTAATGTTATTAAATCAAGAATTAATATTTAAAACTCATCTCGTGGCTTAAAACCACACTTTTCCCAAACTGGGCTGAATGTGTGTGCATTGCACACAGAAAAGCCCTAACTTGACATTTTTGCACTTAAACGTCTTCTACCCAATTCCAAACATATTCAACATTAAAAATACTCATAAAAACAGCAGCAAGAATGTTTAAAACATCCTATAGCATATCATAGACAACAGCTACACATAAACATGATGTTTAACCACCAACCTATACCAAACTTAACCTAAACATTATAAAACTATAATTATTTATTAGGGAGAGTCTCTTACCTTAATTGCAAACAATCTTCAAAGAAAAACGCCAAGTGACTGCTACAACTCTTGATCCTCAAACCCAAAACCTACTTGATCAACAAGTAAGCCCTAAAATTTTTTTTTTTTTGTGAAAATAGAAACTGAAAAACTGTGTAAAATTGAAGATTACCTGGATTACTTGATGTGAAACTATTTTTAGAATAATCTACGCTCCAAGACGATCATTTTGACTACTCATGGCTGCGAAACAGAGCTACGGAATGAAAGATATGAATTTTTGAAAAATCAAAATCCGACAAAAACAAAAAAACTATGGCTAAACTGAAAACTTACGAATTAGGGAGATTTTGTTTTTCAAAGTTGCGTTACGTCGTGGTGATCACTTTTCTCTACTGCGGCTATTTCTTCTTCATTGTCGCCGTTCCTCTTTTTTTTTAATATCAGAAGTTGCGCAATAAAATTATGAGAAGACTTTGGGGATTATTTCCTTTTATAGCTATCAATTAATTCCATTAATTAAATAACTAAATCCTCTTTTAAATAATTAAACCCTTTTTAATTACTAAATAGGATAAATAATAATTAGGCCATACCCAATTACTACTTTACCCTTTCTGAGAAGTCGGGATGTAACAAGTCATGCCTAATTTAGGGTCGCATACCGCATACGCGAGCATTTTACCTCATTTAGTTTTTCATACGAAACAGCTTACCCATATGATTTCGTAGAAATTTGTTTTATTGTTTGCGGCAAACCCTAGGAGGAAATCATATAATAAAAACATCACGTAGGGTTAAACATCTCATATGCCAAACTACAAGGAGGGCAAAGTGTCTTTTCCCCTTGTTTTTTTATGTATGATATACTGATTCTTTGTTTGAATTGCTGCAAAGATTCTGATATATTACTATAGATTCTGATATATTATTATATCATAGAACGTGAATTTAAAGAAATTGATGTTTAATCAATAACTCAATATTATGTTAATAAAAAATATGGGGAAATACAGAACAAGCACCCAAATATGCATTTATGACGAACTCCTATATTATAAAACATTAACAGCCCGTCGATGCTACATCATAGGCTCACTCTTGAAAGTGTACGTTATACAAAATAAAATTCCATTTGGCTAAAATAGCCTTAATTCTTTTCAAAAAAATCTTCTTCTTTGCTAGACTTTTACTAACAATTTTTTTCTCTTACATCATTAATATTACCCAAACAACTATATCTTCTTATTTAAATAATTCATGATTTTTTCACCAGAATTTTTGTTTCTTTTGTGTTTTTTTTTAGATCTCATTTGATACAATTTCGATCAGTCTTAGAAATTGCAAATTTAAGTCTTTTAGATCACAATTGCTTTTGCTAACAGTGGTTTGCTTCTTGCTTTTTCGAAAAATGATAGAATCCCTAATGAAGATGATGAATCTTGTAACATACTTTCTAGTAGAAAAGTAGCATGCCCGATCCGAGTCACTGAAGGCCTTAAGGGAGAGAGATCCCTTAGTGGGAAAGAAAAGACCTTGTTATGGTGACCCTTTGAGATAACTAAGAACTTTGTGAACTGCTGCTAAGTGGTTCTCAGTTGGTTTGTTCAAGAACTGATTTAGCTGTTGTACAAGATAAGCAATATACGGTCTAGCGTTTTCCCACTAAACTTCAATCGTAGGTATTCTCGGTTAATGGTGTTGAATCTGTTGGGGCCCATTGAACACTGGAATCCATAGATGTGACAAAATGTTGAGCCCATAGATACCCAAATTCTATGAGAACGTCTAAGAGCATATACAATGACTTTTTAATTCACATTGCCTTTGTCTATTGCCATTTTTTTTATTACACTATAATGGCTTGAAAAGAGACAATGTAATTAATTTAGATGGGAACTTGGTCATGACTCTGTTCACAAGTCGATCCACTATCCACATTCTCTTTCTTATCATTGTATGTGCTCTAAACAAAATTTATAACTAAACCTTGTTTTGACTTTGCTATTTGAAAACCGAGGAAACATTTTAACTCTCATAGGTCCTTAATCGTGAAAGCATTTTGTAGTAGATCCTTCTGTAGGAAAATTTTGTTGTAACACAATACAAAACAAAAATAATAATATGAAAAAAAAACCTCGGGTCGTGTAAAAAACACCTTCCTAAAAGACTATTTTGGGGCAATTGAAATGTCTTAATAGAATAAAACGAGTCATCATTTTCCTCTATGAAAAGGGCAATAAACAGATACAATGACTATATTTACACAACACAGCAAAATGTATGAATGTTGTATATAGAATATATTTTTCTCAAAAAAACAACTCCTCTCCCTCTATCCTATCGAATATAATAGTTGTATATATATAAAACCAAAGAAACTTACAGACAATTAAAATAATTAATTGTCAATAATTAATGCAAAACATATGTTTAAATTCTCATAAATTGACTCAATTATTGCTAAAAACCGTTTCCAAAGCTAGCCATCAATCAAGCATAACTCATTATTATGCTATGCACAGTTTAAGCTTTAGAAAAACACAACGCACTTTGCCTGAATTCTGATTTTCTTCCAAAATTATCTAGAAATAGAAGTTGACCATTCATGTGCCGAAAGTTTCAGCGGTACAGATGTTTGTTTTTTTTCCGGTCAATAAATTAATAGGAGAATATAACGTGGTTTTGGAAAGTGGACATCTTTGTTTCAATGGGTGCAAGTGGATGGGGATAGAGTCAGAGAAACCCCTTTTTCCTGTTGTTTGTGTCAACCTTTTTCACGTTCCTCCTTCTTGACTTATGTTGTTACTACTACTGCTGCTACTACGTGATTGCTACATCATATGATTATTCATCCATCCATGGCCAACAACGCTATTATGTCCAGGAAATACTTGTGTGGAGAGAGATTTTGAGGTGAAGTGACGGGTGAAACGATCAGAACCACACAGTTTAAAGACAGAATGAAAGTGTGTGTGGTGTGTATGTCTCCACACCGTGTGAGACACCACACAAGAACCGAACCTCCCATTATGTGACCCAATCTTGTTGTTTCTGTTAAACGTTTTGCTTCTCATTTACAACGTAAAAAGTTTGCGTATTTTTCGAGTAATATTCGCATGCGGATTATCAGTAAAATGCTCTATTGAACATCTGTAGTGGAAGCATGGCTTGTTTTGAGGCCAGCCATATATATAAGCACCTTGACAGACAGAAGAATACACAGCAGGAATACCGTTTTCGGTTCACCTAAAATCTATGAAAGACTTCATTTTTTATTTTTTTTGTTGCTTTGATTTGTTAAATTAAGAAAAAAAAAGCAAAACATAGCTCTGCATCTGCATGAATACTACAATTTTCTTCAAAAGCAAATATCTGCATATTTTTTCTGCAGATCTATCAGTGAACAACTACACAAAAAAGATTTACAAGCAGCTACTAGCCTACACATGAAAACCCCACCTGCAACATAAACAAGAATTGAACTCTTAGATGCACTTTCTTTTTTTCTCCACACAACTGCCTGCAAGCGTTTCAGATTACAATGGCAAGATTGTTTTCGAAATGCAACCTCGTCTTCTTCTTACCCACTTTCGTCAATCGAATGAATAACAATGGCCTACTACCTTCTTTCTAAAAGCATATTCCTCTCTTGTTGAATGTATACATTTATTTTTAGCTAACAAGATGGAGGTTGGAGCTGCTTTAACCTTCTTACAACTTGCTTCATGGTCGGCCTCGTGGAAAGTGAGTCTACTGTGCACACAACTGCTAAATGTAAAACTTCAACCAAATCATCATGTGGCCCAGCTTCCCATAGTCCTGCTGTGAAGAACTCTTTTGCACGTCCCTGTCTCAAGAGCATACAAGCCCATGCTACGATATTGAAACCATTTCCATACGGTGAAAATGATGGATCAAGCGCTTTCTTGTCTGAAATCAACTCCAGTAAGACCACCCCGTAGCTGTATACATCAGCTTTGTCCGACACTCGACACGTCATTGCATATTCAGGAGCAACATATCCAAATGTTCCAGCCACACCAGTAGTTGCATGAGTCTCTGAAGTTCCCAACAACCTGGCTAATCCAAAATCAGATAAATACGCATTGAAGTCCTCGTCCAGTAATATGTTGCTAGGCTTCACATCACGGTGTAGAACGCGTGGAACACATTGATCATGCAGGTAAGCTAGTGCGCGTGCTATGTCCAAAGCAATCTTATGCAGTACCCTCCAGTCAACAGCCCTGGTGGATCTTTCTTGGATATACTTTTCCAAATTCCCACCAGGCAAGTAATTGTATATGAGAAACATTTCGGTTTCACTTGCATGATATCCTACCAACGTCACAAGATTCGGATGTCGAAGTCTCCCAAGTGTTTTAATTTCTGCATCAAATTGTTGAACCCCTTGGAAACGACCTACTGCAAGCCTCTTTATGGCGACTAGAACACCAGGTGCAATCTCGGCTTTGTATGTTGCTCCAAATCCTCCATTTCCAATGCAGTTGTTTGCATTGAAATTTGCTGTTGCACACACTACATTCTCGAATGTCAGGGGAACTCCGATGTCCGTAAAGACGGTAACTTCCTTCCTCACAGATCCTCCAACTCTAGACCTTGGGCTGCACTTTCGTGTATAGAAGAAGATAACAACTAGAGCCAGAAGAACTGAGAAAATGGCTGCTGCAGACGATATTGACGCGATCTCAATGGAGTTTAATCCACCATTCCCACCCATCTGAGCAGGAGTACTAGATGGAGGACTGTCGGGGTAGTTTTGTTGATCCACAATAACACCCTGCTGCTGATTCGTCGATGGTGATGTCAGAGAGAACATGTGGCACGATCCAATGTAAGGGTTTCCAAGAACGCTGCTGCACTTCATCAGGTTATCATTTGATGGTAGTGGTCCAGATAGATTGTTAAAAGACACGTTGAACACCGAGAGTCTGGAAATTTTTGCAAGACCAGAAGGAATCTGCCCTGATAGTTTGTTATTGTTGAGGAGAAGACTAGTTAGGTTCTGTAAATTCACAAGATCATTAGGAATCTCACCGGTGAGGGAATTCGATGACAATTCAAGAACCTCTAAGGATCTTAACTGGCTCATACTTGCAGGTATTGGACCGTTTAGTTTGTTACCGGATAAAGAAAGAAACTTCAGATCCTTCAACTGGCCAACACTGCTCGGCAAGGATGCTTGGAGATGGTTCCAACTCAGATTCAAAGCAACAAGTGAGACCAAATTTCCTAAACTAGGTGGTATAGTTCCAACAATCTGGTTCCATGAGGCATCCAAAACACTCAGAGAACTGCACATTGAACCAATATCAGCTGGAATTTGACCCGTAAGCATGTTCCTGCTGAAATTGACAATCAGGCTGCTAAATCCACCACAGCCATCGAACAGACCCCCTGGAAATGGTCCAGAGAGGTTGTTACCAGCTACAGAGAATGCATACACAGTCTGTCTCTTCATTCTATCAGTTGCTATTGGCAGTGACTGCAAAGTTCCTATAAAGTTATTAAAACTGAAATTATGAATGACAATAAGACTGCCATTATCTTCATAGGGCTCAATGAATAACTTTTCCATTTGACTTTTCCTTGTGAAATAAAGTAGATATGAAGATGATAGATCACTGGCACCAGTACCACCAAACACTGGCAGGATACTAGAGCAACTGTTGTTATAGAATTTGGGGATAGGACCGGATAAAGAATTCCCACTGATGTCAAACAAAGTCATACAAGGAATTGGAAGTTTTTCAACAAGTTCCCCGGCAAGCTTATTTGAGCTCAAATCAAGGTGATGAAGATTCTTGCAGTAGCTAAATTGGTCAGAGATTCCTCCGGTGTAGAAATTATATCCCAAGTTCACCATCTCCAAGCTGTCACAATTGACCCAAGCTGGCAACTTTCCATCTAGAGTTGCCCTTGGAACCCAAAGCATTCTTAAACTTGCGATGCTGGTGATTTCCGATGGAATTGTCCCCTCATAGAAATTGAACTCCTCGTTGCTTAACACTGGTTTATCTGACAAGCCAGTGTCTTCTAATCTCGAAATATAAGGAAGAGGATCCCACTTATTTGACAGCACAAGGATGGACAGCTTGGAACAATTGCCTATCTCAGATGGTATTCCACCACTCAAGCAGTTCCTTGACAAATCTAAAACCTCAAGCTGACTAAGCCGACCAAATTCAGCTGGAATAGATTGCACCAGCATATTTGAATACAATAGAAGTGAACGCAGCCCTGTACAATTCCCCAAACTGTGGGGAATCTCTTCAGTCAGATGATTACCAGAGAGCTCTAAATATTGAAGCTTCCCACAATCAAGTCCAATATCGACGGGAATAGCTCCAGTGAGCTGATTGAATGACAGGTACAGACCCTCCAGATCTCTAAACCGGCCAATGAACCTAGGTATACTCCCATTCAAATGATTTCCAGCTAGGTTCAAGATTCGCAAACCTGTAAAACTCGAAAAAGAATCTGGAATATACCCCACAATGTTGTTGAACCCCAAATTGAGAACTTTCAAGTTTTTCAAGCCCTTGAGCTGAACAGGCAAAGACCCAGAAATCGAATTCCCCTCAAGATCAAGAACTTCCAGTTGCTCCATCCCCCAGATTTCTTGAGGAATTTCCCCACTAAAGTCATTAAAAGCAAGCGAAAGAATACGCAGGCCACTGAGTTTAGCAATGGAAGAAGATAATTGACCAGAGATTGACGATCCACCATTTGAACAAGACCGCGTAGTTCCATAACTGTACAATGGAAATTGAGATATTCTAGAACAAGAGGAAGAAGGAGAATCACCTCCACCACCGGAGATATTCAAAGCCACCACAAGACGATTGAGATCGCAGGCGACACCATACCAGGAGCAATAATCAGAATTGGTGGTAGAATCCCAGCTAGAAAGCACACCAGAAAGGTCCAACACTGAAGCCTTGAACTCCAACAGAGCTGATTTATCAGACCCAGAAGCCAAGACAGCACTTTTTTGAGCAAACAAGCAGACCCAGATGAGAATCAGAAGCTTCAAATAGTACCATTTCCTCACAGTAGAACGACAACCCATTGCTGAAACCCCAAAAGGGTGCTAAAAAAAACTCCAACTTTTTCCTCCCCTTCTCCCTTTGGTAAGTGGATTTGGAGCAAGAGAGGGCCTTTTTGCTTTTTCTGATACACGAGGTGAAGAAAGGGGTAAGAAAACGAACCAGAACCCTAATTTGCGAATCGGGTTTGCTTCTTTGTTTGTGAACAGTAGCAGACAGAGAGAGAAAAGGGAATAAAGAATAAATAATACTGCGAGAAAAATAGTACTACAAGAAATGGACTCCTCCCTCGCTCGACCTCGACTTGACTCAGCTCATCAGCAGCTGAGTTCAACAGTAGACTACCGTACTTTGAGAAAACGCGTCACCATTTTTTTCCATTTTCTTGCAGTAAATTTGATTTAGCTGTTTCAATTGGTCTTAATTTTCTCAAAAATCTATCCACATAAATCTACTAGTAAGACTGCTTTCCATTTTTAGAACAGAACCGAAGTTCGTGTAATTAAACAACGGGAAGTTCTTCTATGACTCTATGAGACATAACGATAACTTTTTTTTTTTTTTTTTGAAAGATAACGATAACTTTTAAAGCTTAATTGTTGTACATTTTTTTTTTTTTTTTTTTTTTTTTAGAATTACAGTTAATATTTCAAGTGTATATATATATATATACTAGTCTAAAACCCGTGCCATGCACGGGGTTATTTAATTTATGCAAAAATAATAAATTTGGACTTTCAACGTAAATATGTGATGAGTATTGACATTCTCAAATATATATCAAATGAAAATCATTACGTGTTAGGAGCATCATATATCCAACAAATCATTGACATATAAGACAACAATTGGTATGATGTACATACACTACAATATCAAATTACCTAACCACCAACCGTCCCCTCCACCCCACTACCAAACCCCCACCCCAAATCATCTTTTCACCAAAGTATACTACATCCAAGCTCTCATTTGCAAACATGCTCTGACGTGAATACTCATGACACAGGTCTGAATCAACTTCCAAACGTTATTTACTTTATGACCTACAAAAGTAGATGAACATTTACACATTAAGTTGATTTGATGAACTCAACAACTAAGAGACGATTACGTTATCATATGGTTTAATAAATTTTAAATGATGCATTTAAAAGCAAACTACGATGAAAGGTATGGGTTGAAGCCAAAGCAACAAAATAAAAATTTAATACTACATTTATGAGAAAAAAGAGATACTTCGTGTTTTAGATTAATGGATGAAATAGACCCACCCACCCACCACCCCCCGGACTCAAAAAAAAAGATTTAAAAAAATCTTGGATTTAGGTGAAAAAGTGAGTGGCTAGACTTATATTCAACCATAAAAATTTCTTTTATATTAAATTTCAAATATCAAATTAAAATTCTCATTAATCAACGCATAAATCACTCCTTATAATCTCTCAACCATAAGAACTCTTTCTTTTATTTCAAATTTCATATTAAAACTCTCATTTATCATTAGTGTAGACAAAATAATACGTTTAATTCCTTCCTAAAATAAAAATCACACATTTAATGCAAATACATTCATATTTTAGTAAATTTCTCGAATCGGCTCCAAAATGGGGAAAAAATAGGCAAGTCAAGTCAAGTAAAAAAAAATCAACGCATTAAATAAGAAATCAATCAACATTAACACACCCCCTATAATCTCTCAACCATAACAATTTCATTTATTTCAAATTTCAAATTAAAATTCTTTTTAATCAACGCATAAATCACTCGATCCCTACAATCCCTCAATCATAAGAACTCTTTCTTTTATTTTGAATTTCAAATTAGAAATCTCATTAATCAGACAAAATCACACGTTTAATTCCTTTCAAAAATACAAACTAAAAGCACACATTTAATGCAAATTCATTCATTTTTTAGGGAATCTCGTGCATTGCCGGAAAGGTAAGTAATTAATCGCCATTAACAGGCAATCAATTCTGATAAAAATTATAAATAAAAAGGAAACATAATATGGGTAATAACGTGTGAACATAATTAATGATTAAAATTCTAACATAAAAAATGCAGGTAAAAAAACGCAAAATAAAAACATAATATAGATAATAATGTGTAAACATAATTAATGAATAGCATCCAAATAATAAAAACTCAGTCACCATTAATAGGCAATCAATTCTAATAATAAGTATACAAAAAAGAAAAAGAAAAAACATAATATGGGTAATAACGTGTGAACGTAATAAATGAATAAAATTCTAAACAAAAAAAGATTACACGCATAAAAAATATTACGTTTAAAAATATAAAAAAATAATAATTTAGGTCATAACGTGTAAACATATTTTACGTATATAACATTCCAATATCCCGAAAAATCAATCAACATTAAGAGGCAATCATTTCTGATAAAAATTATAAAGGAAAAAAAAAAAACATAATATGGATAATAATGTGTGAACATAGTTAATGAATAGAAATCAAACAAACAAAAAAAAGATTACGGGTAAATAAAAAAAATTAAGGTAAAAAAAACCCCTATTCACATGTTTTAAGCTGAGAGAAAGGTAGAGTTATGGCATTATTTTTTTAAAACATAAATTTAGAAAAAAAATTGAACAAATTTGAACATGTAACACATAAATTCAAAACGATTTTGAACAAATTTGAGCAACCGCCATTATTGCATTAGATTCAAAAGATTCTGAACGAATTTGAGTAGCTACCATTATTTCTCTAATTTTTATTTTAATTTTTTGTCCAACACAATTAGTAGGAGATACTATGTTTTCTTTCACCGGCCGGGTTTGAAGCGGTTCACAATAGTATAATTAGCGGGTTTAGGTCAAAATTAAATTTATTTCCCTTCCTTTTTCTATATATATATATATATATATATATATATATATATATATATATATAGATAGATAGATATAGATATAACTTATAACCGTCAATAAAAAAAAACTAATTCTATCAAAATGAATAAAATAGAACAATAGATTATTATAGTGATTTTATTCATAAACAAAAGATCACCACATATTTAGAAAAAAAAAACATAAGACATTTTACTACATGATCTACAAGAATTATTATACCTGAAGGGGGGGGGTTGTTGATAGTTGAAAACACGACGAAGAGAAGGGAAGGAGGAGAAGAGAACCAAAAAAATGATAACTATACGAAAAAAGGAAAAAAAAAAATACTAAAATGTAAAAATACGTTTTTAGAAACAAAAATGTAAAATAAATTGAAATAGTGTATTAAAAAATTGGAAATTTTATTGAAATAAATAAAATAGAAAATTTATATGAAAGATGCTACAAATTTTGACAAAAGAACTATTTTACCTGGAAGATGGTGGCGGTTGTAAGTATACATGGCGGACAGAGGCGGTCGAGGAAGAAACAAAAAAGACCAATATCCTGCAAAAAGAAAAATAAATAAATAAAGAAAACCTATATCAAAACAAATTAAACATAGATAATGATAGTGCTGTAGAAAAAAAATATAGAGATGAAGAGGAAATGTGGTGGTGACGGCTGATTTTGAGGGACGGATTTGAGGCATGTGATTTTAAAATTTGAAAGTTTGAAGACCGAGAGGATTTTAGGAGAATTTGTTGCAATTTTTTTTATTATTATATAGATATAGATATATAGATTTTCGGAATCTCGTAAATAAGATTTTGAATTTTAAAATTTGAATTTTGAATTTTGAATAATAATCATGAATTTAATGCAATATTTTTGGAATCTGAAATTAAAGGAAATAAAATTTTGAATTTAAATAATAATTTTGAATTCCGAGGGTAATATTAGTAAGTAATTGAAATAGCAATTAATGCTGGATTTTAAAAAATATTTGTTTTTTTAAATGAATCGGATTTGGAGCGGGTCAATCGGGTATTTTAAGGTTTGGGTCAAAATCAATTTTATTTCCTCTCTAAATATATATATACTAGTTTATAACCCGTGCATTGCACTTGAGACGTATAATAATGTGATTAATTCAATTAATATGCATAATATGTAATACAAAACAAAATAGCCTTTAAACTTATTGTAATGCTAATTTATTAAAATTCTTTTATTCAAGATTAGTATTCGTTTTCAGCGTCGAGATAGAGTAAAAAGCAGATAAACACAAAATGTCCAAAAGTTGATCCCAATAATTGTCGTTATATTTATGCTTGAAGCATTCAAAAGAAGATTTTTTTGAAGGATGAAAAGAAGATCTTATTGACATATTTGTTACGTGAGAATGAAATTGAATGAAATAAAATAATAGGAGCGAAATAGAATGTCTTTGGAATAAATTATTTCAATTCTCGCGTTTGGAATATGCAAGATTGGAATGAAATAAATCATATAAAAGATGACATATTGAGTGAAGAGTAAAGCGGGAGTAGTGAATTAAGGCCGTACTTTGAAGTAGAGTATGGTATGATTTATAAGGTAAGATATAGCGAAGGGGTGGTATAATTTTGGTAGGTTTTATGTTAAAAAACATTTGAAGAATGTGAACCGAATTTAGTCCCTATATTTATGAGGAGAATCAAATTTAAAATTATTTTTCTTAGTAGGCTTAATTTATTCCTTATTAGAAGAATCAAATTTTAAATGATTTTTCTAATTAGGGTAGGTGAATTTTGTAACTATGGTAGGTTTTATTTCAAAAATAAATTAGAAGAATGTGAGCCGAAATTATTCCCTATGATTATGGCAGGTTTTTTGAATTTGGTTATTTGTTAATGTGAAATGAGATAGGGAAATCTGATGAGTTTAATATGTAAGAATATTTGACATTAATTAGGGTGGCTAATTAGTTATTTTTGAATTTAGTTATTTTTGAACATTTAATATGTAATAATATTTGGTAATAATTATGGTGGCTAATTTATAGGGATTATAAAATTGTGAGAATATTTCTCATTAAATGACATAAACACACAAAAAGAAAACAGGTCAAAAATAATAAAAATATTATAAATAAAGATAGGTGCAATGTTTAAAAAAATAATTAAAAGTACGAATATTTTGAATTAAATAAGGCGGCTAAATTTGCAGGATATGACATAAATGTAATAATATATGTATTAATTAGAGAATGTGAATATAATTATTTTTAAAAACAAAATTATTTTTTTGAGAAATAAAAACACAATTTAATAGAGCAATATTTAGCTTTAATTGAAATGTCTAATTTGTAGGATGTCTGAATATTTCGTGTTCGAATTTAATTTAATGTTCGGATATTTTGTATTAATTGGTAAAATTGATTTAATATTTTTTTGAATAATTAATTTAAAGCCAAAATATTTCACATTTAATTCCACGTTTGATGGAATATAATGCGAAATATTTCATATTTTTATTATGAAAATAATTTTTTTAATGATTTTTCTAATAAGCTGAATTTATTCCCTATTTTTAATTAGGAGAATCAAATTTTATTATTATTATAATTATGATAGACGAATTATGTAATTATAGTAGGTTTGTTTTTTTTATATTTTGAGGCGGCTAAATTTCCAGATATGACATAAATTTAAGAATATTTGTTTTAAACAGTGAATTTGAATATAATTATTTTTAAAAATAAAATTTAATGTAAGAATATTTAGCATTAATGTGGGCCGGATTTATTCCTGTTTTTATTAGGAGAATGAAATTTTAAATGATTTTTCTAATTATGGCCGAATTTATTTTATATTTTTATTAGGAGAATCAAATTTTAAATGATTTTTCTAATTATGGTATGCGGTTTTTGTAATTATGGTAGTTTTTTTTCAAAACAAATTAAAAGAATGTGAGCGGAATTTATTCCCTATAATTATGGTAGGTTTTTTGAATTTAGTTATTATTTAATGTGAAATGAGATGAATTTATTTTGTAAGAATATTTGGCATTAATTAGGGTGGCTAATTAGTTATTTTTGAACATTTAATATGTAAGAATATTTGGCAATAATTATGGTGGCTAATTTATAGGGATGTATTTAATGTGAGAATTTCTCATTAAATGACATAAACACGCAAAAAGAAAACGGGTCAAAATTAATAAAAAAATATTATAAATACAAATAGGTGCAATGTTAAAAATAATAATTAATAGTTCGAATATTTGGAATTAAATGAGGTAATTAATTTGAGGAGATGACATAAATGTAAGAATATTTGTATTAATTAGCGAATGTGAATATAATATTTTTAAAAACACAATTTGATGTAACAATATTTAGCATTAATTGAGGTGTCTAATTTGTAGGGGATGAATTTAATTTCTGAATATTTCGTGTATGAATTTAATTTAATGTTAAGATATTTTGTATTAAATGATAAAATTGATTTAATACTTTTTGAATATTATAATTTAATGCAAAAAATATTTCGCAATAAATTTCTTATTTGATGGAATTTAATGCGAAATATTCCCTATTTTTATATGGAAAATCAAATTTTAAATGATTTATAATTAGTCCCGCATTTATTCCAAATTTTATTAGGAGAATCAAATTTTAAATGATTTTTCTAATTTGGGCCGAATTTATTCCCTATTTTAATTAGGAGAATTAAATTTTAAATGAATTTTCTAATTAGGGTAAGCAAATTCTGTAATTATGGTTGGATTTCTTTTCTGAGAAATTAGAAGAACGTTAGCGTAATTTATTCCCTATTTTAATCTCAAAAAAAAAGTTGGACAAATTTAAAAAAAATTTGGAGGAATTAAAAAAAAAATGAATTTGGTTATTTTTTACTTCTAAATTTAAAACATCATCGATTAAATGGCCTACAGATTTGCCAATTTGGTTATCAATATGATGTCAAAAACATTCAAAACACAACAAAATATGAAAGAAAGAACGTAGTTCAAAACAAAAAATAATAAACAAAAGATTAAAGAACTTAATTAGTCGATAAAATAAAAGAAAGTAAGAACTCACCAGACAATTCTTTCTTATGAGTGACGGTTTGTCAATTTGGTCAAGAAATATCTGCTGAAGAAAATATTCAAAACAAAAAACAAATTTTTTTTTTGAGGTGTAACAAAACACAATTCAATCTCATAAAAAAAACACAGCTAAAAGAAAACAAAAAAAATCCAGAATACAAACCAATCGTATTTATATACCATAGTTCAGGTAGAACGGTTTTTTTTTCCTTTCAAAATGAAGAAATGGAAAAAGGTTGTAAAATACGAAGACTGGCTTAAATTTGTGATTTGCAGTTGCATTTGATTTGAATTTTAAATGAAAATCACCTCGATTGAAAGACATTTAAAACATTCAATTCAACATAGAAAATAAATTGAATTTAAACATGAATCATACCGTCAACCAAATGTTTCCTTGATTTCGTTCAACACGGAGTCTAATTTTCTCGAGTTTCTCACGTTCATCTGCCACCAAGTGCCCAGAATGCGAAAAGCTGTTTTAAATCGACAAAATAAAAACATGATAAATAAATGGCCAAGCGAGAAACGAAGACCATGAAATCAAAAATCCAAAATCAAATTACGAAGGAAATCAAATTGCAAATATATCTCGAATCATCTTAGAATAAACATGTTAAATGTAAAAGTGGAAATGAAGAAAATTTCAGAAATGTGAGCTGAATTTATGTAGAGTCAAAATTATTGTAGGTTTGTTTTCCAATGTAAAATTGGAAATGGAGAAAATTTTAAGAAATGTGAGCCGAATTTATGGAGATTGGAAATTATGGTAGGTTTTTTTTACTATAGCCGAATTTATTTCGTAAATGGTAGGTTTTTTTTTCCTTCACATTAGACGGGTTTGGGTCGGGTATAGAGCGGGTCAATTGGGTAATTGGGTTAAATTGACTCTATATATATATATATATATATATATATATATATATATATATATATATATATATATATATATATATAGATTAAACCGTATGCAACTTAATTTTATATACATGAGACATAAATAAATTACACATTCATTATTTACATGATATTATATCATAATAAGAAGATCCTTTAAGTAGTACTATTTTATTCTTCACCTGTGAGAGAAAAAATGATCACACCTTAGGGTAAGTCTAACTCATGATGCTAAACTATGGGTATTGACGATACGGGATTTCATCCCTCCATGTGGAATTATCTGATCGGTCCAGCTGGCGTGTTTAAAGGGTCCAAGCCTATAATGATCACCTCGGGTCGAACAAGACAAGTGTCAATGAAGACCACAACAGCCAGCAGCTTGTGCAAGTGTCCCGTCTCGAACGCCCATGTCGGAAATGGTCGAGTCGAGATCAGAAGTCCGGCCCAACTTCACAAGCTCAATGATGAGAGTCAACTTTACTATGCTCCGGTGCATGTTTTAACCCCCATTTATGATACTTTTGGCTTGTATTGGGTAGTTTTAGACCATTTATAGGGCAAAATACATTGCACACTCACTTTGAGGCAATCCATCAAATTGATGGAAAACCTTATCATTTTACGGTGTTTTGGCCCTTTTCGAGCCCTATTTATCTTGCGGGATTATGCTTGGTATATTGTGCTATGGAAATGCAGGAAATAGGTGACTTGTGAGCCCAAAAGATGAGGCATGAGACTTAGAATAGCATAACCGAAGCCCGGGGATGGAACGGATCAAAGGTGGTTGGTGCATTCACCATCTGCTCACTTTATCTGCATTTTTCTCCCAGATATATGCATTTTCTGGACTTGTCGTCTTCATGAAAGTTGTAGACAATTGAGTGGGCTTTCCAACTCACTTTGAATCACTCAAATCGGAGGTTTACACGCAAAGTTATGGTCAATTTACTGAAGACAATCTATTACCGAACCATCTGTCGAGCCGAGCTTCGAGCAGCTCGGCTCGTTATGCGTTTTTAACCACAAAAACGGGATATCCTGCTGAATTTGGGATTCTCCCCTTTTCCCAAAACCCTTAGTCACCATTGTCTTCTTCCCCTCACCCTTAGATTAATTTCTACACCTAATTTACTTAGATTAAGCTCAAATTAGCTTAGATTCTTAGCTCAACTCTTGGATTTTGGTGTGTTTTGGATCTTCTTCTTCCCCAAAGTGACATGGGTGTTGTTGAAACTTGGAGAACATCAAATCTCTGCATTTTTTTTGGTAATTGATTTCGTTTTCCTCTCATTTCATGGGTTTAATTTCTTGTTTGATTCTTGCTTTTGTAGTTGTAATGAGTAGCTAATTACTACATAGCTAAATCATGTGATAATTGAAGAAATTACCCTCTAATTGATGAAATTGGAAATGGATAGTGTTTAATTGTTGTTATATCGATGAATTCATGTCTTAAAACTTTTTCTTAATGCTTGAATTAGCTTGTACACCTAGTTCATGAACTCACACACCACTTTTATAAATGTATGTTGCGAAGGGGTGTGGGAAAATGGGTTTTAAGATCGTTATCTACAATTGACTGAGTTGTTTAGATCGATTGGGTAACGAGGTTTGTCGGTGTAAATCGAGCGGCTCTAGAGTGTTTATCTTGTTCCGGTCTGTTAAATCCTTAAAGGCGGACTGTTGAACCGGGCAAATGGTACTAGGTTGTTGCATGGCGTCTAGTACTATCTTAGGAGTTTGCACCCATGAACGAGTCGATATAAGCATTAGGATGGTTGGTTGGTAGTTTCCATTCCCAAATAGTCGATTAGATAGGAGAAAGTATTCAATTGGATCGTGATTTGGCTATGCCTCTATCTCTCTTTACTCTTGTTTAAATATTGTTTTAGCATAATCAAAACCTGAACAAACTTGATTAGCCTAAACTAAGTATGAGAATGACTTTGGTATTCAATTGATTCCTCGTGGGATACGACCTTGCTCTCCACTATAGTGCTTCCGACCCGATACTCTGCCGGTTAAGGTTGGTCGTTACTATTTTGGTCATCAAGTTTTCTGGCGCCGTTGCCGGGGAGTTAATCGATATCTCTTAAGTCATTGGAAGACTTAGGCTTAGGTTGTTTTTATTTTATTGTTTTCTTGTTGTTTGAGTTTGTGTAGTTTATGATCTAAACTCGTCATGGAATTTACTAATGAGCAACCTATGTTCCAAGCTCAAGTACCTCAACCAATTTTCAACCAATTCAACAACATTAACCCCATGCCAATCTCCCAAGTATCACAAGTCCCAATTCAACAAGCTCCAATTCAAGGCCAAGGCCGATTACTTAAAGATTATTTCATGCCACGTGAAAGATTTATACATAATGCCATTCGATTACCTCTTATTGATGCAAGTGACTTTGAGATCAAACCACATGTGTGGAATTTGATAAAAGAGCATGCACTCTTCTATGGAATCGAGACAGAGGATCCATATCGTTTTGATGTGGTTCACAAATGTTTGCGGGACAATGAAGATGAGTGGGGCAAGTGATGATGCAATCCGATTGAGAATATTCCCTTTTGCATTGAGAGATAGTGCTGTTGATTGGTTAGACTCTCAAGCTCATGATTCATTGCATATGTGGGAAGACTTGACTTGGCTTTCTTATCGTACTATTTTCCACTCCATAAAACAATGGAGATCCGGCTGAGATCTCAAACTTTTCCCAATGCCGGGTGAACGACTTTGTGAAGCATGGGACCGAATGAAGGCTTTGCTAAGAAAATGTCCACATCATGGGTATGAGATATGGTCACAAATGCTAATCTTTTATTACGGATTGAGGGATGATGCAAGAAATGTCTTGGACTTGGCAAGTGAAGGATCACTATTGAGCTTGACGGCCCCGGATGTGTATGCCACTATTGAGAGGATTACTACTAACAATAGGCAATGGGACAAGGGCAAGACTCAAAAGAAGGTAGTTGAGACCATAGAAATTGATCAACAAAAATTGATGATGGCACAGATGGAATCTATGGAGAAGGCAATAATGGATCTTGAAATCGATCAAAGGCTACAACAACAAGGTTTTTCTCACAATTTAAATCAAGATCATCACTCAACATCCATGGGATTACTTGGGAAAGGGATTAGGCCCAATAAGGGTTATTAACGTCAATAGACATCACCGCCTTATGATTCAGGACTTAACTCGGACTTATAACTATAAATACACAACTCAAGGAACTACGTAAGGCTTGATTCCTGGGACAATAAACAGGATACGTAGGCATCCGAAATACATTCTTGGACTCAGCCACAAAACCCTAAAAACCCTATCTCAACTACTATTTCAGCCGTCCTTATTCCTCTTAGTTCATCCTTAGATTATATTTGGACCTGTAAAATTAGTGGTGCTTAATTTAGCATCGTTATTGGCGCTAGAAGGAGGGTCTTCTACCGGTGAATTATTAAGGATATCGCGATGGCACCGCCACCTAAGAGACAGAAGCCTACGGGCAGCAAGAATCTACCGATTGAAGGGCACACAAGTTTAGATCCAGCAGGGGTTCAAACCCAGGATCCCGAAATCCCCACTGGATCTAGACCTGCAGTTGCGCAACCGCTGAAACCTCAACTTCCCCCACAATTACAAGACATGGCAGATCACCTGGCGTCTTTAGATGAGGACGCCCTGAAACGAGTGGTGGCATCTGCGTTCATAGATAAAGGAATCTATAACACCACTGATGAGCAGAACCCTTTAGACCCACCGGGTGGAAAGGAGCCTGAGAGCTCAAAAGGAAAAAAAGTCTATCGATCCCCGGGAAGAGTGTGAAGATGAAGCAGAAGTCAGCATCACCAACGCCAAGAAGCGTGCTGTGCAGGAAAAGCACCAAAGGCAAATCGAGGATAGTATTCGAAACGAGTTTAACCGCATCGTGGGAAAGGATCAGGTCACAGAGTGGCTCGAATCACCATTCAGCTCCGAGATAGAGGAATTCTCGATGCCAGAGTCCTTTAAGCCGCCGAAGATGGAGCCCTATGACGGTACTACGGACCCAGAGGACCACCTGTATCGATATATATCACTGATGAGATTAAGGAATGCTAACGATGCCATGAAGTGTCGTGCCTTTGATACCCTACTTACGGGTCGAGCTCGGGAGTGGTTTCATAAGCTACGACCTGGGTCAATTACTAGCTTTCTACAGTTGGGGCAGAAGTTTCGAGATGCTTTTATCGGAAACAAGAAGTTCCATCTCAGTGCCACTCACCTCATGAAAGTCAAGCAGTAAAAAGGAGAGTCAACTATTGACTTCATAAGGCGTTTTAACCTCGATGCTATGAAGGTGCATAGCGCCAGTGATGCGCTTCAGGTAAATTCCTTTGTCGGAGGTCTGCGCAATATGAAGCTATATGACAAGCTTTCTAAGAAGATGCCCCAAGACATGGACGAATGTGTGAACATAGTCCACAAGTTTTGCCAAGGTGAAGAGGCAGTGCGTCTGCACACCATTTCACTTGGCCTCAACTCGAGGAACGACGCCCGAGGCCAGACCAAAACTCAGTCTAAGGGACAGAGCGGTGAAGGAAAGCCAAATGTATTTGATCGATTGACAACTCCGATCACGGATCGGCTAGGAAAGAAGGGGAACTTAAAAGACCAAGATTTCATTCCCCTCAATCGATATCAAGGAGAGGTGTTGGCCATCATGATCAAGAAAAATATTGCACGAACGCCTAAACCGATGTCCAAAAATCCAGAAAAGAGGAAGAATACCCACAAATACTGCGATTATCACAAAGATGTGGGGCACGACACGGAAGAATGTTTCGATCTAAAAAGGGACATCGATGCTTGCATTCAGGAAGGTCGGTTGGATGAGGTGGTCGACAGATCACAGAAAGACGAGCCTAAAGGGCGTTGAGAATACAAGAGGAAGAATTATTACGGTGGGAGAGACCAGTCGCCCCGTCGAGGTAATCAGAGGCGTCGGGAGGGGTCATCTGAACCAACTCACAGAGATAACCGTAGGGACGATCGCAAGGAAGATCATAATCGATACCCCCATAGGGATAATCGCATCGGATATGGCGTCAACACAATTGTTGCCGAGCACGAGTCAGATCGTCCTCGGTCTAGTCGACAGTCTCCAAGCAGAGCGGCGGAAGCGAAAAGACTTCGGTTCACGACGGAAGTGGGTTATGGGCCCAAGGATGATATTCCAAGCTCTCAGAGTCACAGTGAAGGGTTGGTGATAGAGGCGGTAAGAAGCATAGGCCTGATAAAAAGGGTTTGTGTCGATAGTGGAAGTGCAGTCAACATCCTCTACTACTCAGCTTTCAAAGCCATGAAGTTGAGAGATGAGGACGTTGTTCCGTTATCAACCCCTTTGTTTGGATTCACAAGACAGGCCGTCCACCCGGTCGGATCGATAAACTTGTTGACCACCGTACGAGATGGAGAAAAGGGCAGAACGATGGAAATGACTTATGTCGTGGTTAAAGCCCCATCGGGTTACAACGTGATATTAGGTCGACCCGCCCTATTCGACCTGCGTGCCATTATTTCCACCTTCCACAACAGCATGAAGTTTCCCACTTGGTATGCATCCCATGAAGTAAATGGAGATGTTGAAGTGGCAAGGAATTGCAGTCTGGTTACGATAAAAAGAAAAGGTGTCGGACAGGTGTTGGTCGAAGAGTTAATTCCTGAGGAAGAAGAAGATAAGAGCTGGGTCTCCGTCGACCCGACAGAGGAAGTCCGCGTTTGGAAGGAGGAAGAAGGCCAAGGAGTCCAGATCGGGAAGTGGATGCCACACCCCGACATGAAAGCCTTGGTCGACCTCCTGGCCGAGTTCCGAGATGTGTTCTCTTGGAAGGCCGATGATATGCCAGGTCTCTCGTCGGATATTGCAGTACATCGACTCAATGTCGACCCGAAAAAAAGCCAATACGGAAGAAGAAGAGAAACCTGCCCCTGAGAGGAAAGATGCGATAAAGAAGGAAGTAGAGAAGTTGCTAGTTGCTAGCATCGTAAAAGATATATTTTACCCGGAGTGGTTATCCAATCCGGTCTTGGTTAAAAAGCCAGATGAGTGTTGGCGAATGTGTGTGGACTTCACGGATCTAAACAAGGCATGCCCTAAAGATTCGTATCCGCTTCTTAAAATCGATCAGCTGGTCGATTCGACGTTGGGTTTTGAGGTATTCGGGTTTCTAGACGCTTACAAGGGTTATTATCAGATTTTCATGGATCCCCAAGACTCGGAAAAGACCGCATTTATCACAGAGTTCGGTACGTTCTGTTTCGTGACCATACCATTCGGTCTAAAGAATGCAGGAGCCAGTTATCAGAGAGCAGTCAACAAGATCTTCAAAGGGCAGATAGGTCGTAATATGGAGGTCTACGTCGATGATTTATTGATTAAGAGCAGGTCCATGGGACAGTTTCTTGTAGACGCTAGAGAGGTTTTCGAGGTGCTTTGGGCCGCGAATATGAAGCTCAATCCAAAGAAGTGCACTTTCGGGGTTAGGTCTGGTAAGTTCTTGGGTTATATGATATCGAAAGACGGAATTCGAGCTAACCCGGACAAAATCGACGTGCTCAAAAACATGCCCGCACCTCGAAACATCAAAGAGGTACAAAGGTTGACATGTCATATGGCGGCCCTCAACCATTTTTTGTCAATATCAGTGCAAAGAGCGCTTCCCTTCTTCAAGATATTGAGGAAGGTAAGTCCCTTTCAGTGGGATGACAAGTATCAGAAAGCATTTGAAGACCTGAAAAACTATTTATCCGAGTTACCAACGCTGACATCACCTCGAGAAGGAGAAAAGCTACTGATTTATTTGGCAATTTGTGAAGAGGCAGTGAGTGCAGTGTTGGTTCGAGAGGATGAACAGGGACAGGTTCCAGTTTATTTTGTGAGTAAGGCACTACATGGAGCAGAGATCAGATACTCACCAGCCGAGAAGTTAGCATTGGGTTTAGTTCATGCATCGAGGAAATTAAAGCCTTATTTCCAAGCACACCCAATCGCAGTGGTCACTGACCAGCCTTTGAGACAAATTTTGGCCAAGCCTGAGACATCAGGTCGGTTAGCGAAATGAGTCGTTGAATTGGCTGAGTATGATATTGAATTCTTACCTCGAACATCAGTTAAAGGCCAAGCCCTGGCAGACTTCATTGCCGATGGATTATCTATTCAACTAGAGCAAGAGAAGCAAGCGCCAGAGGAGCAATAGACCATTCATGTCGATGCGGCATCCGAAAAAAAGAAGGTCGGTGGATTACTACTTTGGTCGTCACCCAAAGGAGAGGAATTCCCCTATGCACTTCGGTTTGAGTTCAAAGCCACCAACAACGAGGCAGAGTATGAAGACATGATTACGGGTCTGAAGCTAGCATCCAAGTTAGGGGGTCAAGAATCTGCTAGTGTATAGTGACTCACAGCTCATAGTTAATCATATTCAAGGCGAGTATGAAGCGAAAGAAGAAACCATGAAGAGTTATTTGAAAGTGGTTCAAGGGTTGATGTCAAAGTTTAAAACGGTTCAAGTCGAACAAGTGCCTCGTAGTGAGAACAAAAGGGCATCTGCGTTGTCTAAACTCGCATCGAATTTTAAGTCAAAAAAGAAGGTCCTGGTCGAAATGTTAGCAGAGCGGAGTTATGACGTGGTCGACGTGCAGCCGGTTACTCAGGGGTCGACATGGATGGACCCGATAGCTCTTTACTTGAAGGATGGAATTCTTCCACCTGACAAGTCCCAAGCAAGAAACATCCGACTACAGTCCTCCAGGTATGCCCTGTTTGATTACGTTCTTTATCGTAAATCCTTTGTGGCCCCTTGGATGCGATGTGCCTCAGAGGAAGAAGGCGCATATCTGCTCGAAGAAATACATAGGGGAGTTTGCGGAAATCACTGTGGGGCTCGGATGCTGGCAAGAAAATGTAAGCTAGCAGGTTATTTCTGGCCTTCTATGCAAAGAGATGCCAACCGCCTAGTGATGAGATGCAGAGCTTGTCAAGTGCACGATGTGATAACGCACCAGCAAGCACAGGAAATGAATGCTATCGAATCCGTATGGCCATTTGATGAGTGGAGAATCGACATAGTTGGCCCTTACCTCGAGCTCCATGCAACTTCAAATTCGTGGTGGTAGGAGTGGACTACTTCACCAAGTGGGTCGAGGCCAAGGCCCTTACCGACATCAAAGCCTCGACCATCAAGAAGTTTCTCTGGGAAAATATCATATGCAGGTTTGGGGTTCCGAAGTATCTAATCTCGGATAACGGGACTCAGTTTCTCGACGAAAGGGTTCAAAATTGGCTTAAAGAGTACAAGATCGAGCACAGGCCAACCTCAGTGGCCCGACCTCAGTCCAATGGGCAAGTCGAACAAACGAATAGACAAATAAAGTTTGGTTTAAAGAAACGACTGAAAGATGAGGGTCGTGATTGGGCAGCTCAACTGCCTAGTATTCTATGGTCGTATCGGACAACTCATAATACGGCCAAGCAGGAAACTCCTTTCGCCATGGCCTACGGGTGTGAAGCTGTAATTCCTACGGAGATCGGGTTAGCATCGCCTCGGGTTCTTACCTACAACGCCGAGACCAACGAAGCCGATCTACGACAAGAGAAAGATAATGCCGAAGAGAGAAGAGAGATTGCTGCGCATCGAATGGCTAACTACAAGAGGAAGATCTCGCAATACTACAATGCAAGGGTGAAGTATAAATACTTCCAAGTGGGAGACCTCGTGTTGAGAAAAAATGAGGCAAGCAGACATGATCCAATAGGGAAGCTCGAGCCGAATTGGGAGGGTCCTTACAAGATTCTGAAAGTCCATCCTAAAGGATCGTATCAACTGGGCAGATCGGATGGGAGCACATTGCCTCGAATTTGGCACGCCACCAACCTTAGGAAATATTATGTTTGACCTATTTTTCCTTTATTTCATTTGCAGCTTTTACATTCATAGTTATTTGTAATAAGTCGATATGACAATTGGTTTCGATGCATTTTATTTGAGTGGTTTTCTTTTCGGATTATGCCTTACTTACAAGTTCATATGAATAAAGCCAAGTCAATGACAGTTCTTATATCACTCCCAACCAGCCAATAAGCCACGATGCGAGGCAGTTGGAAGATCCCACGATAGATACCTTATTCGACCAGTTCATGAGCACCACGAAGTGCGACAGTCGAATAAGGAGTTATTTAATTCGACCAGTTCATAATCCTGACGAGGCACGACAGTCGAATTGAGCTCCGACCAAATAGCCAAGCCCAGCCCATAAGGCAGTACAACGCTAGGTCGACTCATATTCAAGTGTACCATGAGTCATGCACTCATACTACACTTCGAGGGGCGTAAGGGAGTTAAGTCCAAAGGACTACACCCTATAAAGCAACGTTGCAAGGGAATTAAGTCCAAAGGACTACACCCTAGACAAATATTCAACAACATAAATGACATTCAAGGGAAAAGTCAGAATTCAAAATTCAAAATTCAAAAGTTTCACAGATCAAATCATAGATTCGCCTCGACAGAAATCGATACGATGTCATTACAACCAAATCGAATAAAATTGTTCAAAAAATAATAACGAGAAACAGCCTCAAGTAGCAGGCTGGTTTGAAGTGGATGCGTTTGGGTTTGATACAGCATCGACTGGCACCCCCGAGGTGTCTTCATCCTTTTCCTCCTCATCCATGGCGGGAGCCACATACTTGTCGTGCAAAGACACACCATCCTTAAAATCCTTGAAATATTGAGTATATCTGGGGACGACATCAGGATCGTATATGTTAGGAAATCTACGCGGGAACGCAGCGGAATTTAAAATTTTGATTTCCTTTTACCCAAGATCGACTTCGTTTAAGCAATAAACGAATAAACTAAAGACGGCGGTTACCTTGGTTGATCTAAAAGATCGGCGCTTTGACCGCTCAGGAGAGTAGTTCAAACATGGAGCCGCCCAAGTGTTCGGCCTCTACCGCTAGTCACACACGAACAGCCTCACCGGAATCCCACCATGGATTGCTATCGGAAAACCCCGGTTGCTAGACCGGACTTTTTCCTCTCTCACAAACTCACTATAGGAAGCCCCCTCTTTCTTACACAAGAACTATGAGTTCTTGCAATTTTTCACAAGAACAATTGCTCTTGGAAGAATGGTGTACTAAAGAGCTTGGCAAGCCCTCTTATTTATACTAGAGAGGGGCGCCCAAGAGGCTTGTAGGAGGGGAAAACCTTTTTCCAATAAAAATAAGTAAAAACAATTAATGTGATTGATTTATCTCTTTTAATTTAATATCTTATATTAAATGAATCCATAATTTATAATTCTCCAATATCTTATATTGAATGCAAATTATGTTATTACCATAAATCTATTTTTTCTCAAAATCAATTAATATCACATATTAATATTATGGTAATCTCATTAATTAATTTGCACAATCCAAGTGTGTCATACACACAACAAGAATGCGCCCCATATCTTCATTAATTGACTTATGGAAACTTCTTTAATTAATATAATGCTATGATTAATTAATTTGCAAAATCAATATATATCATATATCATTAATTTCGAAAATATATGTATCAATATACATATTTAATTAATCATCATAATTAATATCTTGTATTATATTTATTCATAATAAATAAATACCACCATATTAATTTACCACTATAACCTTTATAGTCTAGAGATAAACTTTCCTTATTTGGTTATCATCTATAACCACATTTTAATCCGGCTAGATGTTCTTATGTGTGTGACCCGATAGGCTTCCGAATATGTTGGCGTGAGACACAGAGTGCAAATTACTTAAAATGCCCTTCATGCCTAACGATCACGGGATAGCGTCAGCAACACACCGTGACCCCAATCATCGGAAGAGTCAAATGCAATGACTACTACCTTTCATGTGAAAGCGATTTACCGTGTAACTTACAATCCTATCATTTGTAATAATATCCATACGGTCGTTAGTCGAGTGTCAAAACATCAACAACCGTATCTTATAACTGGATATCAAGCTCTCTCGAAGTAACTCATTTACTCCCACTTTGCAAAGATTCACGAGTAAGACATTCCTTATAAGAAGGCCATTTCGGATATTCGATCCCGATCATAGGATACGCGATTCCCGGACGACCAATCATGTATACTCCGCGATGCTTGATGATCATACCCAATCACTACCGCATGATCGCCCGTGGCTGTGGAAACCTCAATAGTGTCAAAGCATGACAATCCACACCGTGATGCCATGAAGACTCGGTCCAAAGGATAATTACACAACCGTCACATAGTGTGACATTTATCCGTGTAAGTGGGTCGATCCTAACGTCGCATTCTCTAATACACGCCCACGTACCCAAGTGTCTCTACACTTCGATAGACGAGATCTATCTCGCCGCCCTAAAAGGCAGAAGACATCTAATACGTGCTAGCTGCTGTTCATACTATCAATGCCCTGTTTAATAGTACATCGGCTAGAGACATTTAAGTATCAAACTTATTAAAGTGATTAGAGATCTCATCAACCATAATCGCCTATCATGGTTTCTCTATCACAGTTTAATACTAAGGACGTTATCATATAACAATTCATAATTGGTTCTTCAAAAAGAACATATATATGACAACAGAAAAGCCATTTAATATATATATAAACATAAAGAAATAGTCGAAATGATCCGACCCGGTCGGATCCGGTCCAACCCGATTGTGTTTAGGACACTATTTCAACAATCTCCCACTTGGCCTAAAACCAATCACTAGCACACACAATACCAAGTTGAAACACAAGAATCTCATGCAATACTCGCAACCAGCCCTAGCCATAAACGGATCGCTATCCATGGGGACTCGGACTATCTTCATATCATGTTCCGAATGACCAAGTCAAAGGAACTGCCTCAACACACACACGAATCTCTGGCGAGACCCTGGTCCTTGCTTCAAGCAATGAATCCACTTACTATATCAGCTATATAGAAAGAGTGGAAGAACCATACAAGGTTCAGGAATGAACCTCCTAGATCCATATCTTTGCTCGGCTAGCCTCCAAGGCACTCTTGTGTTTTGGCCTCGTTGTAGAATTTCTGGTGACCCATCGCTAAGAACATTTCCAGCTCACTGAGTCACTTATTCAAAGTGACTGCAAACCCAGTAGCTCCCATTCGCCTTCATAAGACTCAGGATATACGTCTGTATAACTATATTTATTTATTTCCAAGTTTCAATAAACTAGGAAACTTTCCTTAACTTGTTTAAGGATATTCTCGACACTCACCAGATCTACTTTCATACTTGGTCATGACTATTCATGGAGCATGAACATCCGGCATTACCTTTATGATGATTCCTATCGCAGTAGCAAAGGAAACCTTCCATAATCATCATCTTTCACCTCATCTTTAGGACCAACGTCCTAACACAGATAGATCTTGAGAACACCGGCTAGCAGTATCCCCTGTCGCGATCTATGCTAAACTCCTTTTAGCATCACATCTATATAGGTAAACTATAATCTAAATGTGATTAAATCTATCGCTATAGATTCCTATTTCTAAAATAAGAACCGCTAATCCAAGTGCTTTCAGTAAAGATCTTGAACTACCAAACATTAATTGACTGTGACATGGGGTATTAATTCTTGAGAGAGATATCCAATACCTTACTCAAAAATCGTAACACACTCCCACTATCCTTCTTGCACATTGGGCATATCCTTCTTTTGACTAAATCAAACTCCTTTGATTATCAAACAAAGAAATTGTCTAGAGAAACTTGTTTGAGTCCATAAATGGATCTCATGAGCTTACATATCATGTTATCGTCTATCAACATTGAGCTTTCTGCTCAACGTCATCAACACTATCATATAGCCATGATACGAAGTTATAACAAGAATTATCTGAATAGAACTGGGCTCAGCCTTACGGGGACATTCCCTCTAGGTAAGACAGACTAGGTTCACAATCTGGCTGTCACTAATGGAATCTTATTCAGATATTATGGCTCCTGGCCATATCTCTCAATCTTTCCTTTCAAACATTCTTTCATAAGTCGTGAGATATTCATTCTTCAAGATGAAAATACCAGTAGCCCTTTTGGGCTTGAGGTTATCCACAGACTTACAGAACTTTTGTGTGCACTGAGCAATGTTCTACACCTCATCGCTATGCGGCGTCTGCTCACGTTCCATTGGTTGAATATATCTTTGTGGTTCTCAAACTCTTTTGAGATCTTATTCACTCCCACTGTTTCTTTTGGAAAAAACACTTCCTCTAGAAGACAGCATGTTTGGAGACAAACATTTTGCTCCACGGACAAGTAAATAATATCTAGCATGCTAGCTAAGATATTCCACAAATTTGCATGTGTCGTACTAGGTTCCAAGCCTTTCTGACTCTGCCTATGACAACTTCAAATCATCGGTTAAGATAGATTCGACATTATCATCTTCCATAGCTGATATGGAATTTATTCAACCTTTATTCTTTGGAACTAGGTTAAGTATAAGGGCACTATCCCGAAACGGGTAAGGGATACTTCGCATGGCTTGCGTCACACCTTTATCATATAAAGTGTTGTTACCATTTTGCGAACACAATCTAATTGTGTATCCCAAAGATGGTATCCTTCAAGGGAAGAATCTTATTCCCTTTCAGACGACTTTTGAAACACCCTTCAGGTATTAATTACTTCAATACAATTGAAGATTAATTCCTAAGTAGCTCATCAATCTCATATTCGTACTAGCTCGAACTTTTCGGGCTTTCCGAATTGTTGTACTTCAATAAGTACACTTGACTATTTCTAAAATAGTCGTAGAGATTAACAAACAATTATTTGTGGCATTAATTGTCATAAGCCAACAAGCATCGGTATGTTTAGGCTTTGGACAACTTTCTAGATTTTATAACCTTTTCTTAAAAGGGTATTTTAGTCCTCTTTTGATAAGATACGTATAACCCACATGATTCATAATCATATGGTTCAACATCATCAGAATGACGTTTAATTACACGCTTCACTTACAGAGAGATTATGTCTAGAGTAACCACAAATCAAGGATAACAGCCATACAAATATTTAGTTGAGATCTCATCACATATATCAACTATATAGTGACATCAATCTAGTATGTTAGATTCAATGACCTTCCAACTTTATCGGAATAACATTTATTCTTTACAATTGAATGTGTCTACTAAATCCTAACAAATAACTGAACTTGTGTCCTTCATAAGAACCGGAACATAATAACATTTATTTAGTTCCCTTATCAGTTTACTAGATCCAGAATGTGGTAAGTGTTACAACGTTTGCTTCACCTTCCATATATGTATTCAATCTTTCTAATTAAATCACGCTCGCAAGGTATCATATATCTTAGAGTTGACTTTGAATTTAGATAGATTTATCTCAACTCACTTGCCTAGAATAGAAACTTCAATAAGTTCTCTATTTAAGCACATGCCCTAACTTTCCTTTTAATCCTTCAGGCACTTGTAAATATTTCTTAGTGTAGTCTTCATAAGACTTAAGAAAAATCACAAGAGCTATGTCTTTCATAAAGAAAATCTAAAGTTCATTAAATAGTTTATTTAACCTTTTGAATCGTATTCAAAACATTAACTATTTAATTAACCTTTAAGCAATGATAGAATTAAGTCGATACTTAAATCTTACAATTTTGAAAACATCATTTCCAAAATTGGTCTAGTCATTCTTATCCAACGATTGAATAACTCGTCATCGTATGACCGAATGATTATATTGGATCCTATCCACTATCACGAGCTTCCGTTTTTCTTTAATAATTAAAGTCTTGGATTACTGCATCAGATATGTAGTCTCCTTGTCTCTAACTACTATAACGGGATTGCTCATGTCATTGCTTATTTTAAAATGATTAATATTACTTAACCATATTTGAGAACGTTTCTCAAAAGGTAACAATCATAATTTGGTTTTACTAATCGAGAATAAAACATAAATATAAAAGTTTGCTAAAAACTACAACATAAAAATGAAAATAAAAGAGTGTTGTTGTTTATACACGCAAAATCAAAAATGGTCTTTGGGATTATGATTTTGCTCTCACTAGTCAACTACTCCCAATTGACTTTCAAGAATTTTCAAAATTCTCTAGTGGTGGTGAAATCCTATCTAGTTGACTCGATCCCCGACGTGGGCGATCGACCGGGTCAATTCGGCGTGTAGGTAGGTTCTTACCAATCGCGTCTAACGCGACTTCCGATGGTTTGACTAGTCAACTCTTTGACAATTCACATCGCCTATGTGATAGTCAACCTTATGTCTCTAAATCGAGGACGGTCTGGCGTGGGCCAATCACCGCAAGATTCTTAGTCGAAGTCGTAACCCAAGTATTCATGAGATCTCATAACGATCATATCTCGATAATGACGATATACCCGTGGTAGGTCAACTCCCGACGTGGGCCGATCAGTTGGATCCGAACAAGAGCTCTTCACCGTCACAATAATATTGGGAGACATATTATAACTCGATTTTTTTGTTGTGGGAGTAATTTTAAATTAATTCACTTAATTAATTTCGAATTAATTCTCTTAATTAATTTAATTACGGTCTCATCAAATATATCTATCTCTATAGACATACATCCTACGCATTTATCTAGATCGTGCCTAGTCATGCATCTATCGTATCATATAAAATAAACACAAGCACAAAATAAGTAAATGCGTAAAGTAACCGGTATGATCATGGACTTTTCCTAGGTGCGGTTTGAATACAAAGTGACTAAACCGCTGGTCACAATCTAAGGTAATTTGCAACCGCCAATAGGATCTTTAATGCGCCATTCTTCAATGGGATCTTCATTTTCGTCTTTCTTTGGTCTCCATCTTCTGCTCCATTCTTGTTACATTCAATTCTATCTAATATACCCGCCGCACACTTTGCAGGGAGCCAACGGAATGAGATAAATGCACGAGAAAATAAACTAGGTCACGTTTTCATAACGGCCTAGGACAACTTTTAAACCAATGAAAATTAAATCATTCACATCTATCCTATCGGTCGAGTCCATGATCAATCGGGGTCCATATAATCATATTATATCTACACTATATAATCCATACAATTAAATCTTATGAAAAAGATAAAATTAAAATTTAACTACTTGCGTCTTAACTAATCAATTAACATTTAATCTATAAATAATTTTTTTTTTGAGATTAATCTATAAATAATTTTATCCAATCAATTAAATAATTAACATTTAATTAATTAAATGATTTTAATCGAAATAAAATTAACGATTAATTTTAATGATTTTAATTTTAATTTTAATTAATTAGAACTATTCTAAAATTAAATTAAAATTAAATCTCTCTTTTGTTTCTTTCCTTTTGATTCGTAATCAAAAGGGATGTCGTTGGTTTCCTAAACCATGACACGACTAAACAACGAGATATCTATGCACAATAAATATCACAGGACGAAAAAGTCGAGCACATCGAATTAACGAAGAGTGGGTTCACCGAGAATCCATCACTCAACCTCGACTTAACGTATCGTGATTTGAATCTTGCATCTATCGACTAATCACAACTATGAACTACATTGAAACATAAAATACACATAACAAAATAATTTCTTTTCGTGTATCGTTTTACGAATCAAAATATATCATCTTTTAATTACGTGATTTAAACGATAAAATTAACTACGCAAAAACACGCTTATTGCTTAAGCTCGAAGCTCTCTCTGATACCACTGTTAGGAAATCTACGCGGGAACGCAGCGGAATTTAAAATTTTGATTTCCTTTTACCCAAGATCGACTTCGTTTAAGCAATAAACGAATAAACTAAAGACGGCGGTTACCTTGGTTGATCTAAAAGATCGATGCTTTGACCGTCTAAGGAGAGTAGTTCAAACATGGAGCCGCCCAAGTGTTCGGCCTCTACCGCTAGTCCACACGAACGAGCCCTTGGAATCCCACCATGGATTGCTATCGGAAAACCCGGTTGCTAGACCGGACTTTTCCTCCCTCACAAACTCACTATAGGAAGCCCTCTTTCTTACACAAGAACTATGAGTTCTTGCAATTTTTCACAAGAACAATTGCTCTTGGAAGAATGGTGTACTAAAGAGCTTGGCAAGCCCTCTTATTTATACTAGAGAGGGGCGCCCAAGAGGCTTGTAGGAAGGGGAAATCTTTTTCCAATAAAAATAAGGAAAAACAATTAATGTGATTGATTTATCTATTTTAATTTAATATCTTATATTAAATGAATCCATAATTTATAATTCTCCAATATCTTATATTGAATGCAAATTATGTTATTACCATAAATCTATTTTTTCTCAAAATCAATTAATATCACATATTAATATTATGGTAATCTCATTAATTAATTTGCACAATCCAAGTGTGTCATACACACAACAAGAATGCGCCCCATATCTTCATTAATTGACTTATAGAAACTTCTTTAATTAATATAATGCTATGATTAATTAATTTGCAAAATCAATATATATCATATATCATTAATTTCGAAAATATATGTATCAATATACATATTTAATTAATCATCATAATTAATATCTTGTATTATATTTATTCATAATAAATAAATACCACCATATTAATTTACCACTATAACCTTTATAGTACAGAGATAAACTTTCCTTATTTGGTTATCATCTATAACCACATTTTAATCCGGCTAGATGTTCTTATGTGTGTGACCCGATAGGCTTCGAATATGTTGGCCGTGACACAGAGTGCAAATTACGAAAATGCCCTTCATGCCTAACGATCACGGGATAGCGTCAGCAACACACCGTGACCCCAATCATCGGAAGAGTCAAATGCAATGACTACTACCTTTCATGTGAAGCGATTACGTGTAACTTACAATTCTATCATTTGTAATAATATCCATACGGTCGTTAGTCGAGTGTCAATACATCAACAACCGTATCTTATAACTGGATATCAAGCTCTCTCGAAGTAACTCATTTACTCCCACTTTGCAAAGATTCACGAGAGTAATACATTCCTTATAAGAAGGCCATTTCGGATATTCGATCCCAATCATAGGATACGCGATTCCCGGACGACCAATCATGTATACTCCGCGATGCTTGAAGATCATACCCAATCACTACCGCATGATCGCCCGTGGCTGTGGGAAACCTCAATAGTGTCAAAGCATGACAATCCACACCGTGATGCCATGAAGACTCGGTCCAAAGGATAATTACACAACCGTCACATAGTGTGACACTTATCCGTGTAAGTGGGTCGATCCCTAACGCACGCATTCTCTAATACACGCCCACGCTGTCCAAGTGTCTCTACACTTCGATAGAGCGAGATCTATCTCGCGCCTTAAAGGCAGAAGACATCTAATACGTGCTAGCTTTGTTCATACTATCAATGCCTGTTTAATAGTACATCACCTAGAGACATTTAAGTATCAAACTTATTAAAGTGATTAGAGATCTCATCAACCATAATCGCCTATCATGGTTTCTCTATCACGATTTAATACTAAGGGCGTTATCATATAACAATTCATAATTGGTTCTTCAAAAAAAAGATATATATGACAAACAGAAAAGCCATTTAATATATATATAAACATAAAGAAATAGTCGAAATGATCCGACCCGGTCGGATCCGGTCCAACCCTATTGGGTTTAGGACACTATTTCAACAATCTCCCACTTGGCCTAAAACCAATCACTAGCACACACAAGACCAAGTTGAAACACAAGAATCTCATGCAATACTCGCAACCAGCCCTAGCCATAAACGGATCGCTATCCATGGGGACTCGGACTATCTTCATATCATGTTCCGAATGACCAAGTCAAAGGAACTGCCTCAACACACACACGAATCTCTGGCGAGACCCTGGTCCTTGCTTCAAGCAATGAATCCACTTACTATATCAGCTATATAAAAAGAGTGGAAGAACCATACAAGGTTCAGGAATGAACCTCCTAGATCCATGTACTGCTCCCGCTGCGCCTCCAAGGCACTACTGTGTTTTGGCCTCGTTGTAGAATTTACAGTGACCCATCGCTAAGAACATTTCCAGCTCACTGAGTCACTTATTCAAAGTGACTGCAAACCCAGACTGTAGCTCCCACTCGCCTTCATAAGACTCAGGATATACGTCTGTATAACTATATTTATTTATTTCCAAGTTTCAATAAACTAGGAAACTTTCCTTAACTTGTTTAAGGATATTCTCGACACTCACCAGATCTACTTTCATACTTGGTCATGACTATTCATGGAGCATGAACATCCGGCATTACCTTTATGATGATTCCTATCGCAGTAGCAAAGGAAACCTTCCATAATCATCATCTTTCACCTCATCTTTAGGACCAACGTCCTAACACAGATAGATCTTGAGAACACCGGCTAGCAGTATCCCCTGTCGCGATCTATGCTAAACTCCTTTTAGCATCACATCTATATAGGTAAACTATAATCTAACAACAGTTAAATCTATCGCTATAGATTCCTATTTCTAAAATAAGAACTGCTAATCCAAGTGCTTTCGTAAAGATCTTGAACTACCAAACATTAATTGACTGTGACATGGGGTATTAATTCTTGAGAGAGATATCCAATACCTTACTCAAAAATCGTAACACACTCCCACTATCCTTCTTGCACATTGGGCATATCCTTCTTTTGACTAAATCAAACTCCTTTGATTATCAAACAAAGAAATTGTCTAGAGAAACTTGTTTGAGTCCATAAATGGATCTCATGAGCTTACATATCATGTTATCGTCCATCAACATTGAGCTTTCTGCTCAACGTCATCAACACTATCATATAGCCATGATACGAAGTTATAACAAAAATTATCTGAATAGAACTGGGCTCAGCCTTACGGGGACATTCCCTCTAGGTAAGACAGACTAGGTTCACAATCTGGCTGTCACTAATGGAATCTTATTCAGATATTATGGCTCCTGGCCATATCTCTCAATCTTGCCTTTCAAACATTCTTTCATAAGTCGTGAGATATTCATTCTTCAAGATGAAAATACCAGTAGCCCTTTTGGGCTTGAGGTTATCCACAGACTTACAGAACTTTTGTGTGCACTGAGCAATGTTCTACACCTCATCGCTATGCGGCGTCGCTCACGTTCCATTGGTTGAATATATCTTTGCGGTTCTCAAACTCTTTTGAGATCTTATTCACTCCATTTGTTTCTTTTGGAAAAAACACTTCCTCTAGAAGACAGCATGTTTGGAGACAAACATTTTGCTCCACGGACAAGTAAATAATATCTAGCATGCTAGCTAAGATATTCCACAAATTTGCATGTGTCGTACTAGGTTCCAAGCCTTTCTGACTCTGCCTATGACAACTTCAAATCATCGGTTAAGATAGATTCGACATTATCATCTTCCATAGCTGATATGGAATTTATTCAACCTTTATTCTTTGGAACTAGGTTAAGTATAAGGGCACTATCCCGAAACGGGTAAGGGATACTTCGCATGGCTTGCGTCACACCTTTATCATATAAAGTGTTGTTACCATTTTGCGAACACAATCTAATTGTGTATCCCAAAGATGGTATCCTTCAAGGGAAGAATCTTATTCCCTTTCAGACGACTTTTGAAACACCCTTCAGGTATTAATTACTTCAATACAATTGAAGATTAATTCCTAAGTAGCTCATCAATCTCATATTCGTACTAGCTCGAACTTTTCGGGCTTTCCGAATTGTTGTACTTCAATAAGTACACTTGACTATTTCTAAAATAGTCGTAAAGATTAACAAACAATTATTTGTGGCATTAATTGTCATAAGCCAACAAGCATCGGTATGTTTAGGCTTTGGACAACTTTCTAGATTTTATAACCTTTTCTTAAAAGGGTATTTTAGTCCTCTTTTGATAAGATACGTATAACCCACATGATTCATAATCATATGGTTCAACATCATCAGAATGACGTTTAATTACACGCTTCACTTCCAGAGAGATTATGTCTAGAGTAACCACAAATCAAGGATAACAGCCATACAAATATTTAGTTGAGATCTCATCACATATATCAACTATATAGTGACATCAATCTAGTATGTTAGATTGGTGACCTTCCAACTTTATCGGAATAACATTTATTCTTTACAATTGAATGTGTCTACTAAATCCTAACAAATAACCGAACTTGTGTCCTTCATAAGAACCGAACATAATAACATTTATTTAGTTCCCTTATCGTTTACTAGATCCAGAATGTGGTAAGTGTTACAACGTTTGCTTCACCTTCCATATATGTATTCAATCTTTCTAATTTAATCACGCTCGCAAGGTATCATATATCTTAGAGTTGACTTTGAATTTAGATAGATTTATCTCAACTCACTTGCCTAGAATAGAAACTTCAATAAGTTCTCTATTTAAGCACATGCCCTAACTTTCCTTTTAATCCTTCAGGCACTTGTAAATATTTCTTAGTGTAGTCTTCATAAGACTTAAGAAAAATCACAAGAGCTATGTCTTTCATAAAGAAAATCTAAAGTTCATTAAATAGTTTATTTAACCTTTTGAATCGTATTCAAAACATTAACTATTTAATTAACCTTTAAGCAATGATAGAATTAAGTCGATACTTAAATCTTACAATTTTGAAAACATCATTTCCAAAATTCGGTCTAGTCATTCTTATCCAACGATTGAATAACTCGTCATCGTATGACCGAATGATTATATTGGATCCTATCCATTATCACGAGCTTCCGTTTTTCTTTAATAATTAAAGTCTTGGATTACTGCATCAGATATGTAGTCTCCTTGTCTCTAACTACTATAACGGGATTGCTCATGTCATTGCTTATTTTAAAAGGATTAATATTACTTAACCATATTTGAGAACGTTTCTCAAAAGGTAACAATCATAATTTGGTTTTACTAATCGAGAATAAAACATAAATATAAAAGTTTGCTAAAAACTACAACATAAAAATGAAAATAAAAGAGTGTTGTTGTTTATACACGCAAAATCAAAAATGGTCTTTGGGATTATGATTTTGCTCCCACTAGTCAACTACTCCCAATTGACTTTCAAGAATTTTCAAAATTCTTTAGTGGCTGAAATCCTATCTAGTTGACTCGATCCCCGACGTGGGCCGATCGACCGGGTCAATTTCGACAGGTAGGTACTTCTTACCAATCGCGTCTAACGCGACTTCCAGTGGTTTGACTAGTCAACTCTTTGACAATTCACATCGCCTCATGTGATAGTCAACCTTATGTCTCTAAAATCAGGACGGTCCTGACGTGGGCCAATCACCGCAAGATTCTTAGTCGAGTCGTAACCCAAGTATTCATGAGATCTCATAACGATCATATCTCGATAATGACGATATACCGTGGTGGTAGGTCAACTCCCGGCGTGGGCGATCAGTTGGATCGAACAAGAGCTCTTCACCGTCACTATAATATTGGGAGACATATTATAACTCGATTTTTTTGTTGTAGGAGTAATTTTAAATTAATTCACTTAATTAATTTCGAATTAATTCTCTTAATTAATTTAATTACGGTCTCATCAAATATATCTATCTCTATAGACATACATCCTACGCATTTATCTAGATCGTGCCTAGTCATGCATCTATCGTATCATATAAAATAAACACAAGCACAAAATAAGTAAATGCGTAAAGTAACCGGTATGATCATGGACTTTTCCTAGGTGCGGTTTCGAATACAAAGTGACGAAACCGAGGGTCACAATCTAAGGTAGCTGCAACCGCCAATAGGATCTTTAATGCGCCATTCTTCAATGGGATCTTCATTTTCGTCTTTCTTTAGTCTCCATCTTCTGCTCCATTCTTGTTACATTCAATTCTATCTAATATACCCGCCGCTTTGCAGAGAGCCAACGGAATGAGATAAATGCAGAAAATAAACTAGGTCACGTTTTTCATAACGGCCTAGGACAACTTTTAAACCAACAGAAAATTAAATCATTCACATCTATCCTATCGGTCGAGTCCATGATCAATCGGGGTCCATATAATCATATTATATCTACACTATCTAATCCATACAATTAAATCTTATGAAAAAGATAAAATTAAAATTTAACTACTTGCGTCTTAACTAATCAATTAACATTTAATCTATAAATAATTTTATCCAATCAATTAACTAATTAACATTTAATTAATTAAATGATTTTAATTGAAATAAAATTAACGATTAATTTTAAATGATTTTAATTTTAATTTTAATTAATTAGAACTATTCTAAAATTAAATTAAAATTAAATCTCTCTTTTGTTTCTTTCCTTTTGATTCGTAATCAAAAGGGATGTCGTTGGTTTCCTAAACCATGACACGACTAAACAACGAGATATCTATGCACAATAAAAATCACGGGGACGAAAAAGTCGAGCACATCGAATTAACGAAGAGTGGGTTCACCGAGAATCCATCACTCAACCTCGACTTAACGTATCGTGATTTGAATCTTGCATCTATCGACTAATCACAACTATGAACTAAATTGAAACATAAAATACACATAACAAAATAATTTCTTTTCGTGTATCGTTTCACGAATCAAAATGTATCATCTTTTAATTACGTGATTTAAGCGATAAAATTAACTCATAAAAACACGCTTATTGCTTAAGCTCGAAGCTCTCTCGATACCCTTTGTTAGGAAATCTACGCGAACGCAATGAATTTAAAATTTTGATTTCCTTTTACCCAAGATCGACTTCATTTAAGCAATAAGCGAATAAACTAAAAGGCGGTTACCTTGGTTGATCTAAAAGATCGACGCTTTGACCGTCTAAGGAGAGTAGTTCAAACATGGAGCCGCCCAAGTGTTCGGCCTCTACCGCTAGTCCACACGAACAGCCCGCCGGAATCCCACCATGGATTGCTATCGGAAAACCCGGTTGCTAGACCGGACTTTTCCTCCTCACAAACTCACTATAGGAAGCCCCTCTTTCTTACACAAGAACTATGAGTTCTTGCAATTTTTCACAAGAACAATTGCTCTTGGAAGAATAGTGTACTAAAGAGCTTGGCAAGCCCTCTTATTTATACTAGAGAGGGGCGCCCAAGAGGCTTGTAGGAGGGGAAAACCTTTTTCCAATAAAAATAAGGAAAAACAATTAATGTGATTGATTTATCTCTTTTAATTTAATATCTTATATTAAATGAATCCATAATTTATAATTCTCCAATATCTTATATTGAATGCAAATTATGTTATTACCATAAATCTATTTTTTCTCAAAATAAATTAATATCACATATTAATATTATGGTAATCTCATTAATTAATTTGCACAATCCAAGTGTGTCATACACACAACAAGAATGCGCCCCATATCTTCATTAATTGACTTATGGAAACTTCTTTAATTAATATAATGCTATGATTAATTAATTTGCAAAATCAATATATATCATATATCATTAATTTCGAAAATATATGTATCAATATACATATTTAATTAATCATCATAATTAATATCTTGTATTATATTTATTCATAATAAATAAATACCACCATATTAATTTACCACTATCACATTTATAGTCTAGAGATAAACTTTCCTTATTTGGTTATCATCTATAACCACATTTTAATCCGGCTAGATGTTCTTATGTGTGTGACCCGATAGGCTTCGAATATGTTGGCCGTAGACACAGTGCAAATTTAAAATGCCCTTCATGCCTAACGATCACGGGATAGCGTCTAGCAACACACCGTGACCCCAATCATCGAAAGAGTCAAATGCAATGACTACTACCTTTCATGTGAAAGCGATTACCGTGTAACTTACAATCCTATCATTTGTAATAATATCCATACGGTCGTTAGTCGAGTGTCAAAACATCAACAACCGTATCTTATAATCTGGATATCAAGCTCTCTCGAAGTAACTCATTTACTCCCACTTTGCAAAGATTCACGAGAGTAAGACATTCTTTATAAGAAGGCCATTTCGGATATTCGATCCCAATCATAGGATACGCGATTCCCGGATGACCAATCATGTATACTCTGATGCTTGATGATCATACCCAATCACTACCGCATGATCGCCCGTGGCTGGGAAACCTCAATAGTGTCAAAGCATGACAATCCACACCGTGATGCCATGAAGACTCGGTCCAAAGGATAATTACACAACCGTCACATAGTGTGACACTTATCCGTGTAAGTGGGTCGATCCTAACGTCACGCATTCTCTAATACACGTCCACGTGCGGTCAAGTGTCTCTACACTTCGATAGAGCGAGATCTATCTCTCGCCTTAAAGATGAAGACATCTAATACGTGCTAGCCTGTTCATACTATCAATGCCCTGTTTAATAGTACATCAGCCTAGAGATATTTAAGTATCAAACTTATTAAAGTGATTAGAGATCTCATCAACCATAATCGCCTATCATGGTTTCTCTATCACAGTTTAATACTAAGGACGTTATCATATAACAATTCATAATTGGTTCTTCAAAAAGAACATATATATGACAACAGAAAAGCCATTTAATATATATATAAACATAAAGAAATAGTCGAAATGATCCGACCCGGTCGGATCCGGTCCAACCCGATTGGGTTTAGGACACTATTTCAACAGTATAGATGTGTCTTCTCGATGCTGAAAACTTCGAAAGCCGGGATGACCATCTTGACATGATCGATAGCATTGGAAAATCCTCCCTTCACAGCTTGGCTCATCAGCAGAGTCATATCGTTTTCAAGCTCCTCGGATAGCAGGAAGCCTTTTTGGCAGAAGCAAGACGAGATGCGTAGCTATCGACCTTATACTGAAGATCATCTCGGGACTTCTGAGATCCCACCAATTCAGCCTTGACCCCATCAAGCTCAGATATCACCTTCGCAAGCTCAGCTTCCTTGTCAGATAAATCTTTATGTGCTTTTGACAAGTCGTCTTATGAGGTTTTCAAGTCGGTTTCTAGTTTAGCGCGACGACCCTCCAACTTTTTCATAGCAGACTTTTGCTTCTCGATCTCTGAGTTCAGACGGCTGATTGTTTCCCTCTATTCATCCAAGACAGCAGAGGGGGACTCAATCCGGTTCAAAGCTACTTTAGCCGCTAGCCGAGCCTGCAAAAGAAATGAACGGTATTTATACGGAAAACAAACAAAAACGTCCCAAAATCAAGAAAATGAAACCAAGGCTTAAAGCTTGAATGCTTTTGGAAAAATAGTCATCTAATTCCTCAGGATCCATAGCTTCCATCTGGGCCACACTCGCCCCAGGGATCGATTCAACCATGTTCGAGTCGGAAGGAAGGAGATTATGAGCTTCTTTTCCGGCCCCATGTCTCACTTCAGTGATTTTCTAGCGTTTCCTCGGGACAAGACTCCCTCCAGGCTGCTCAGTTACCTGGGCATCGTCAGGTTGCTCTCGTAGTAGGTCGGATGTCGAAGCAAGGGTGGAAGATCGAGCGGGAGTCTTTTGACCCCCAGAGATTATTGTGCCAGCCACGGGTTTCTTCGACCCAATGCACGCCAGTTGCTGGATCTTCTTAGGATCGACTTTCTTGGGGTTAGGCACTTTACCTACCTCCTCCAGCTTTGAGAAAAAATCCACTGCGAAGAAAAGAAGATCGACATTGATACACAATACTGAAAAAAAAGGGAAAGGCATGAAGTATAGCAGCTCGATAGAGCAGATAAAAACCCTACACAATATGCAGACGTCCTCGTCAAGTTCTATATAACCATCCGGACCTGCCGTCTCGATATCAGCGAAAGTATATAGGGAATGTAAATTTCGAGTTGCTACATCGGGGTTAACCCTCTCGAGGATCCTACATTCAGAGGGGGCAGCAGAGTCCAACTTATCATGCCATTTTTAGGCCTTTTATACCAGGTGTGGACATCGGCGTCTTCTATCCCATGTCGGATAAAGAAAAAATGGGGCTTCCACTCACCCTGAGAGGTGGTTACCCTTCGAACAAATTCCGAGACCAGGGGACGCCGTTGAAAAGTGTACCATCCCGCATCTTGCAGGGACCGGATCGAATAATACTGTCTGAACAGACAAACCAAGAATTTGACCCTCGCAATTCAACACGCTATTGCAAAACCCATGACACTCCTAATTCCGTTCGGAGCAAGTTGCGTGATGCTGATCTGATAATGGCGAAGGACATCTATGAGGGCAGGATCAAAGGGAAATCTTAACCCTTCCTTCAATTAGGCCTCATATATGGCACAGAACCCATGGGGAGGATCACAGGCGTTCTGATGTCTCCCATGAGAGACTTTGATGTTTTCAGGGGAGTAGGGGATACCGTACTTTATGCAAGCGGCCTTTGCCTTTTCTGGGGTTAAGATGGACATACAGCCATAAGGCCCCTGGCCTTTCATCCTGGTTTTCCGTTTATTGGCACCAGGGTGAGAAGACGATTCCTCCTCACCTCCTTCCTCTTCTTCTCCGGCTACCCTCTCACCGGAAACCTGAGGTCTCTCAGAAACGGTCCTCTCTGCTGATTCTTCTTCTCCCCCAACAAATCCCTTCCTATTTTGAGAATCACTCTCACTACTAGACATAGGATTGAGAAGAGGTAAAGGAAATAAAAAACAGAGAAAGAAACTAAATGGAAGAATGGCTTACTTGAGTTTTTTCGGATAAAGCAGGGAATTTGAATGGCAAATGAGAGACTTCGGTGCCAAGGCCTCTTTTTATGCTGCACGAATCTTCCAAATGATTTGAAAAGACAAGATTTGGGGCAGTTATAGAGATGGAGGCACGGTGATCAAGGATAAAACCCCCGTGTGGACCAATAAGAATGCTTCATTCCCTGCACGCATTAATGGTGATACGGCGTGACGTCATCCCACGACAGCCTACATCGACTAAGGGGACAGCTGTTTTCCCGCCTAAAGAAGACCGCACATCGAAAGATAATTCAAATTTCCAGATCCGACTTCAGCATACGAGAAAGGCTTCACTCCGATCTGGGGGGCTTATGACGATACGGGATTTCACCCCACCACGTGGAATTATCTGATCGGTCCAGCTGGCGCGTTTAAAGGGTCCAAGCCTATAATGATCACCTCGGGTCGAACAAGACAAGTGTCAATGAAGACCACAACAACCATCAGCTTGTGCAAGTGTCCTGTCTCGAACGCCCATGTCGCAAATGGTCAAGTCGAGATCAGAAGTCCGGCCCAACTTCACAAGCCCAATATCCATGGGATTACTTGGGAAAGGGGTTAGGCCCAGTAAGGGTTATTAACGTCAATAGACATCACCGCCTTATGATTCAGGGCTTAACTCGGACTTATAACTATAAATACACAACTCAATGAACTACGTAAGACTTGATTCCTGGGACAATAAACAGGATACGTAGGCAATCCGAGATACATTCTTGAACTCAGCCATTTGGATCCAAGAAATAGAAAGAATTATAAAATATAGTGAAGTAATGATGATAAAGTTGAAAAGTTGTATTGAAATTTGTGTAGTTAAAGTAATGATTGTTGATTTGAAATATTATATTGAAAAAGTAATGGTTAAATAGTGTAATGAGTGTATAAAGTGATGGATTAATATTATTTTATTTGTTGATGTTGATTGATTGATGAGACAATTTATAATAAAATAATAGAATTAATAAAATAATAATAAATAAGTTAGTGGGGTGAATAAAATATTGGTTTGGGATCCAAATGGATCAACCTAGTCCCAAACCAAACAAGGGCTAAAGACCCTATCTCAACTACTATTTTAGCCGTCCTTATTCCTCTAAGTTCATCCTTAGATTATATTTGGACCTGTAAAATTAGTGGTGCTTAATTTAGCATCCTCTGGTATCAAAATCAAATTTCGATACCATTGGACACTATTCATTTAGGTATCAAATATTCATCTCTAATAGGGGTTCAAAATCATAGTATCAAATTCTTTATTTTTTTTATTCAATATTTTGATGATTTGATAATAATATACAATATTATTATTGCACTACTTAATAATTTTTTGTGTAATTGTAATTATTTTGAAAAATTATATACAATGCCTATTGTGTATAAATCCATATTAAAATACCCGAAAATGAATATTAATTTACAAAAAGTTGTAGATAATAACTTTTTGTATTTAATAATATTTCTTAAAAAATTATATACGACGTAGTATATTGAAATAAAATAAAAAATACCCAAAGCTGACACGTGGTATTCTTTGATTTGGAATGTAGATTACATAGATTATTTTTTAGATAAGATTTCAAGCTGATATGTGGCGTACTATGATTGGCTAGATATATTACAAAGATGATATTTTCGATAAGATACAATCTGCCACGTGGCGTGTTATCTTATCAAAGTGCCACGTGGCGAGTCATCATTCGTTAAATAGATTACGGTTAGAATTTTCATTTTTATTGCAATTATCTATATATAGGAAGTTACCCACATTAATTTTCTACACAACCATTTTTTATTTTCTTCTAGAAATTCGTTTCTATCTTCCACTATATTACAAAATATTTTTCTCCTTTGTTTATGCAATGAAAAGAAGACTACGCAAGTTGTTAGAGAGACAGGATCGTGAAGATAAAGAATGTCATGACGACGATGCTGATATGATAGCCATCTTCCGTGCAGAACAAGAAGCAGCTGTAGGGGGAGGATCATACCGATGTGGTGGTTCTGTTCCTGGCCGCAACTACATATGTCGGCATAGAGAGGATGCAAATGAATTATTGCGTCAGCAATATTTTGCCAATCCATCTATGTACACGCCAGATGTGTTTCGTTCTCGGTTTAGAATGCACAGATCTCTTTGTGACAAGATCATGCGTGATGTTGCCAACCACAATAACTATTTCATTCAAAAGGTTGATGCTCTCGGTCGACCTGGCTTCTCAATAATGCAAAAGGTGGCATGTGCTATAAGGCAACTAGTATACGGCACAGTTTGCAGATCTTTTTGACGACACTTGGGCGATAGCCGAATCAACGAGCATTGAGATTTTGAAGATGTTCACTCGATCTATATTTGAAGTTTATGGACAAGAGTATCTGCGTCGTCCGAACGCAAGCGACTTGCATAGGCTGTTGGCCAAAGCTGAACAAAGAGGGTCCCTAGTATGTTATGTAGCCTCGATTGTATGCACTGGCGGTGGAATGCGTGCCCAAAATCATGGGAAGGACAATTTACTGGGCATAAAGGACATGCAACAATCATTCTAGAGGCGGTGGCATCTTATGATACTTGGATCTGGCGTGCATTCTTCGGACTTCCGGGATCTCTAAATGATATCAATGTCCTTGCTAAGTCTCCATTGTTTGATGATGTATGTATGGGTATAAATCATCGAGATGATTATGAAGTCTCCATTTTATTAAGTCTCCATTGTCTTTTATTAAGTCTCCATTTTATTAAGTCTCTATCATTCAGTTGATTATGAAGTCTCCATTGTTTGATGATGTATGTATGGGTATAAATGTCCTTGCTAAGTGGCAATACGGGATTTCACCCCTCCACGTGGAATAATCTGATTGGTCCAGCTGGCATGTGGAAAAGTCTACGTTGATTATCCACATCGAATCGAATATGAGACATACCAGTGAAGACCGCAACAACCGGCAGATTCTGCAAGTGTCCTACCTCGATCACCCATGTCGGTATGCATCGAGTCGAGACCAAGACTTCCAGTCCAGACACCCAGGCCCACCATCCAGCAGGTTACTTGGGCGAGAGGACAAGGCCCATTTGAGGGTATTTATGTCAATAGACCAAACCGCCCTAAGTTTAGGGTAGAAGAAGGACATGTGCCTATAAATACATTATTCCAGGAACTACGTAAGGCTTGATTCCTGGACATTATACAGGATACGTAGGCAATCCAAGATACATTCTTGGACTCAGCCAAATAACACCAAAAACACCATCTTTATCAGCCTTTGCCTTGCATATTTTCTCTCCTAACTCACCCTTAGATTACACGTGGCCTAGTTTTACCGGTGGTGCATTATTCATCATCATCACTAAGTCTCCATTTTATTAAGTTGTAGCCGTTGAGAATATATCCGTTGGATTAATTTCAGCATTTGCACATGGAAATATGTTTGAAAAAGTAAGAAAAAGTAGGGGGACCATGGGGGGACAAGGGGACAACATCACATGGGTGTTGCAGAGAGAACCAATTTTTTTTGCTTTGCTCTCTCACTTGCGCGCGTGATATGTTGGGGGAGTATTAGCCATGAGATCAAAAATGGTACATCTCCTGGTACCACACCTAATTTTGATACCTATCAATTCTTTCCATTGGAGATGCTAATACCTTCCTATAGGGGTCAAAATTTGGTTTTGACCCCTACCATTGGACTTACCCTTATGTAAGTCAATAAATGAATCACACCAATCCTTGTATTCACTCTCAAGTCCGAAAGCAGATAAGAAATTTTCCTTCTTTTCTTTCTATCGATCTCTTTTAGATTCATTATTTTCGTCTTATTTTTTTCTAAATTTTATCGAGATAAATATATTTAAAACTGGTTTTTGTGTTTAGAAAAATGGAAAAAAAAAATTGTAGTATAAGAAGGATTGCGTTAATATAACCCGCCATTGTTTTCCTTTTTTCTTCCCACTGATCTCTTTCAGATTCATTATTTTCATCCTGTAATTCTAAACTTTACCGAGATAAATCTATTTCAAAATTGGTTTTTGTGTTTAGAAAATAGAAAAAGCTTGGTAGTATAAGAAGGATTGCGTTAATATAACCCGCCATTGTTTTCCTTTTTTCTTCCCACCGATCTCTTTCAGATTCATTATTTTCGTCCTACTTTTCTAAACCTTATCGTGATAAATCTATTTTAAAACTGGTTTCTGCGTTTAGAAAATAGAAAAGCCTTGGGAGTATAAAAAGGATTGCGTTAAGATAACGCGCCATTGTTTCTCTCTTTTCTTCCCACCGATCTCTTTCAGATTCATTATTTTCATCATGTAATTCTAAACATTATTGCAATAAATCTATTTTAAAACCGGTTTCTGTGTTTAGAAAATAGAAAAAGCTTGGTAGTATAAGAAGGATTGTGTTTATATAACCCGCCATTGTTTTCCTTTTTTCTTCCCACCGATCTCTTTCAGATTCATTATTTTCCTCCTAATTTTCTAAACTTTATCGCGATAAATATATTTTAAAACCGGTTTATGTGTTTAGAAAATAGAAAAAAACTTGGTAGTATAAGAATTATTCGTTAAGATAACGCACCATTGTTTCTCTTTTTTCTTCCCACCGATCTCTTTCAGATTCATTATTTTCATCCTGTTTTTCTAAACTTTATCGCGATAAATCTATTTTAAAATCAGTTTCTGTGTTTAGAAAATAGAAAAAGCTTGGTAGTATAAGAAGGATTGCGTTAAGATAACGTGCCATTGTTTTCCTTTTTTTCTTTCTTCCCATCTCTTTCAGATTCATTATTTCCGTCCTACTTTTCTAAACTTTTTCGCGACAAATCTATTTTAAAACCGGTTTCTGTGTTTAGAAAATAGAAAAAAGTTTGGCAATATAAGAAGGATTGCATTAAGATAACGCGCCATTGTTTTCCTCTCTTTTTTTCCACCGATCTCTTTCAGATTCATTATTTTCGTCCTACTTTTTCTGAATTTTATCGACATAAATCTATTTTAAAACCAGTTTCCATTTTTAGAAAATGACCGAAGCAAGGTGGAAGAAGACAAATATCACGATAAACTTTACAACGTACTCATCGTAATAGATTTTTTATATGCACTCGTCATCATAAATTATATTAAAACAAATAAATATGATGATAACCAACTAAATGTTATGTACATGAGACAGAATTTTGTATATGTATCTATTGTAAAACTATAATATAGAAAATAGAGATAGAGAATAGAAATAAAATACAAGAAAATTAAAAGAAACAGATCTTTGTATATCATTATTCAGATGTAAATGGGTACTTATACTACAATTTGGAGCATTAACACAACGGATGATTTGGAATCGTGCTCTTCCAAATCACTCACTGTCTATGGTCATTTCAACGATTATCAACACTTCACGTTGGATGTCTATTGAAATAAACAAAACAAATATGATATTTCTTATTAAAACTTTAGAAAAACCCAGTGAGAATAAATAATTAGTTAAAGAAAAAATAGTATATAATGGTTGATTAAATCCCCCTAATGAGTATTTTATTTGAATCAACAATCTTCTCAAATATTGTACTAGTAGATAATGTATCGTTTAATAAATCAATTGAATTGTTTGCCTGGTCTAAGTTGTGTATTGTATTGGTCATATTGACCAAAAAATACGAAAATAAGAAAGGTCAAGACATATCTAATAAGGCATTCTTGCCCTTTTTTGCTTGATGAGAGCAGTATAAAAGCTCATGGCTGCTTATACTGCCGTCGCCTCTGACCTCGATTGGCAGTTCCCCCTGAGTTGAGGCCTGAGGTGGAGAACTTCATACTGACTTGGGTGGATGATATAACTACCCTTAACTCAATCAAAGTTGGCCTACCTATTATAATGTTGTATGATGAGGTTCCTTAGACCACCATTTAATTGACCAGTAAAGTCATGCTCTTTTGGTCCCCTCCCAAAGGTAGTATCAAGGCGTACCGTGCCTGGGGGTTGGACCGGTGGTCCCCCAAATCCGAACAGTGGGCGGCTACCAGCATAAGATCATTTTCTTTAAGTTTTAAAGACTTGAAGATACTGTGGTAGAGTATACTCACCGCTTTTCCAGTGTCAACGCTGATGCTTTTGACCTTACGGTTGTAAATGATTGCTTCAATAACCAGCCCCTCGTTTTCCACCACGAGAGGGATTGGATCAACAGGTCCGTAAGTGATATTCTCAATTGGTATTTCCTCTTTTTCGGCTCGGTGGAACTAGCAGTTCTGTTTGATTTTTTTTAGATTTTGCCATATAACGAGTTGGGTCCGCCTGCTATTGTTAAGATTGTGCCAGTGATCTGGTTATCGTCCCACCATAATGAGTTCGGTTCGATTTGTTAGACAGGTCATATAACGAGTTAGGTCCGCCCGCTATTCTTAAGATGGTGTCAGCGATATAGTTATTGTCCTTATGATGATCTGAGTTAGGAGACCTGTCCCAAACTCTCAAGACGATGCCAGCGATCTAGTTATCATCCTTCTTATGATGATCTGAGTTAGGAGACCTGTCCCAACCTCTCTTGCTTGCCTCGGTCCCCGTTTCTCCAAGGTCGATATGCGTTGTATTCATATTTTAATACATGAAACGTTGTGACAATACCGGATTTCATCACTCCACGTGCCAAGCACATGACACCCAAATAATAACAGGAATGGACCTAATACCTTGACTGTAAGGGACATGAGCCCCATCATAGGCCTAGGGGCCAAGTTGAATCCCCGTTAAGGAAGGCTGCTCAGGTCGTCCCCCGGTTCACCGCATGTTGGTCAGGACAGGGACGGGGTAGACCTACGCATATCGGTTAAATCGATCTTAGCATCTCGCCGCATGTCGGCTAGAGAGTAATAAATAATACGATAATTATGGGAAGAATCTTAAGTCTTTAAATGTCACAATTATCTCTTAAAATCAAGAGAAAATCATGAGATTATCTCCTACTTGAATGACACGGCAAAAGAGTCCACAATGGACACGGCCCATGCAGGCCCAGGGCACAACATACGCATTGGATACGTAGGCACCCTGGAGAAAATCTTTGACTCAGTCTAAATCCCTCTAAAAAAACCATTCCTAATCACTAGAGAAAATCTCACCCTGGAGAAAATCTTCTTGTTTTATTATCCTTCAACCAATTACCAATAGAGTAAACGATCCAGATTTTATACCCGACGAATTTCGTTTCGTCACGTTGTAAGAAGGCCCAGCCATATAAGTTGAATTTCATTGAGACATTGAATTGTATAAGAAAATGATCATATTTATTTATTTATGAATTGTTGTTGTTAATACAAATGTATTGCAAGAAAAAACTGGAGAAAAAAAAAGATCTAAGTTTCTCTGATTGAATTTCGAGCATATGAGGTTATCCAACTGAAACCACAATCTGCACCATTCTTTTTTGAGACCTTAACCACAACCATCGTCAAGATAAAAATGCTACTATATTATATTTGAGTATTTCAGAAAACAAAATTATAGAAATTAAAAGGTCCCATCTTCCTCCGTCGGAATAAACGAAGCACAGACATGAGAATTTACACTCAAATACATTGTCTGTCACCGGCTACCCTCTGAACGGAAAACCATCACCAGTTGCCGGGGATGATGAATACTGATGCATGTCCATTTTTCTATATGCTCTAAAATTTCTTACAACAGATGTATATATATATATATATATATATATATATATATATATATCACATCCACCACCGTTGATTTCACACTGCCCAAAATGGTTTTGGACCTGCTGGAGCATTTGAGCTTCTTCTTTTAAAGGTTTCATCAATCTTCTTCTCAGTCTCATCATCGTCTTCTGATTCATCGCCGTACTCCATTAACTTGACCAGTGTATCTGGAAGGAAAACAGCAATAAGTCATTATCACGAATCAAAAGCAAATAAGTCGCTAATTCCCTTATCGTTTCAATTCCACGAAGCAAAATTTTACGGATCATCATACTGCATGCTGCAAAAAACGGTGAAAGCATACCTGGTATGTTATCAGATGCTGATACAGGTGACGTATTTTTGCCGGCAGGCAGCATACTGGGAGCTGGTGAAACAAATTTTGGGGCAGGAGGAGGTAGCATTGTTTTTGGGGGCGGGGGTGGTGGTGGTGGAAGCATGACTTCCGTCAAAGATTCATCTTTTGCTGCTTCTGCACCTTTTGCTGTTGTTGGTGGAGGAGGAGGAGGTGGTTTGATAGACTTATATGAAGCTACAATTGCAGGGACATCTTTCTTCCCTAAATCAGAGGTTAGACCACACGGCTTTGAAATTTCTAGTCCCTGCAACAATTTACAGTGAAAATTCCCAACTCGCAAGGAGAAAGGCAAAAAAAAAAAAAGGTATACATTGCAATGACATCTAGGGGACTTGTGTCTAACAATCTAGGTTGTAAATATCTGAAACAAATTTCTATAGGAACATCTATATAAAGCAGCAGCTGAAGGTAGGTAACCAATATAGACTAAACAGGAATGTATACTCATAAGTCAGCCACAAATAAGTACATGATCAGACCTAAAAACTAGAAATGGATGCATCAGTAGTAAAGTAGGGTTGTATAATCTCAAACAAACTTGTATAGAAATAAATAAATAAACAAAAACAACAGATAGCCTCCCAGCAATTAAAAGTACTAAAAATTAAGACGACATTGGTCAGCAAGCAAAGGACAGTTCCGTATCATCAATAGTTAAAAATCATATGATCACACACAAAACTAATATCTTAGGTAGGTGGCAGATAAACAAAGCAGAAGAGGGTGAAGCCACTCCTGAACCCTCCATGACCAGAAACCCTGTGAAACATCGAAAATTTCCAAGAGAATAGTCCAGATTCTGCCTGTAAGCATCATCATACAAGGTCAGAGAGAATACCTGGAAAAAACAAGTAATTGCCATCAGTAAGGAAATAGTATCACATTTGCATGAGAATAAATAAAAGGGGTCAAACTGTTTACTTTTCTCTGAGAAAACATTGCGGTTGAGTAAAGACAAATGCAACAGAAAAAGAAATGACACAGCGAGCAAACTGTGATACAAAGCTTTTGTTCATAACCTTAGACACCATAGTAAGTTGAGCAAGAAGAAGCCGGTCAATTTTTATTTTTGTATATACAACAGCTATGTCCTTAGTCTATTGTTTGTGCATGTACACCCAACTCCCAATGTCCCTCTCTACCCACCACCACCGCCACCACCCAGAAAATCACAAGTGTGAAGGGTTTCATGGGAAAATTTACACTAATTCCTCCAAGGACAAGCAGCATAGTAATTCTATAGATAAAACAAGGAGTAGAAAAAGCAATACTACCTGGTTGGTGATGTCCTCCACTTTTATAGCTGATGGCACCTCCTGAAACTTGCGTTTCTGAGCAGAACGTTTTTCCTTTCCATTACTTCCAGAAGCTGAGCAAACGGAGGCAGTTGGAGCTACGGTTGCAGTTATAGGTGAAGTTGTTTGCTTAAGTACTTGAGCAACTTGTTGCAAAGGGGTTGCCTGTGGATATATTCCCTCATAACCATTATAGCTGGTCCGTCCACTCAAAGAAGTGCCGGTAACAGAACCCATATTTGTTTGAGATTGCCCCGCACTACACCAACCAGCAGGTGATATGACTCCCAAAGAAGCAGCACTGGGCAAGCCAGACGGAGGCGTTGAAATACCAACTGCCAAATTATTTGGCTGTGTTTCACCCTCAGAGCTCTGTACTCCAGCCGATAACTGTGGTGGCGGAGGAACAGCACCATAAACTTTAGATGAAGAAACCCTTTGAAATAAAGCATGACAACTATGTTATTTTCTTTGAGCAGCATAGCAAATTCAAATTTCAGAATAATCGAATTACCAATCCAAAACCTACTTGTCACATCAATAGTATAGATGAAATAAATAGCAACGAAACGAAAAGAGTCTGCATGCATGAGAATACCAACTTATGCTCTCAACGTGTCTTTAGGGAAAAAAAATGGTTCCGCACTGGATCACAAGTAAAGCATTACAAAAGAAGAATTGATAAAGTGAATAGACCGTGTAAAATGTGAGATGCACACATATCGAGATAGAGATGTCATCCAGTCCCATTCTCACAAAAATATGAAGCTGTCCATGGTCCTGTTACAAAGAAACTAGTGATGCCACATTACCTTGATGCAGCAAACTCGGCACTAATTGTATCCATAAGATTTTCGGCTAGAAGTTTTGCACGTTCAAGACTCTGTAAGTTATTGCTTGTTAAGAACAAATGCAGTGGTTGCTGACCTCCTAGAAAAAGAACACAAACCATAGAAAGGTAATCAAATTCAACAAGCCTAAGAAACCATGAACGAACAAATATCAACACGAGTGTCTACCATCATTCCCGAAGCTTTCAGAATGTCCAGAACTTTGCCCTCTAAGCAAACAAGATACTCCTGTTTCATTCATAATGTGATTTACATACTGGTCCTGCATTTGGATAACCAACCAGCAGCAACAAAAAGAATTTCTCCCAATGATTTGGAGATGTCAAATAGAACTTCACACATTAGAATCTCTCATAATGGAGAAAGTAGGTAGAAAATGAAATAAGACCATCTCCGTAGAAAATGTGGGAGGATGATGATCGGGAGCAAAAGTAGGAGAGCGGAAAAGAAGTATAACCACTCACGTTTGGACCACGGATACGATTAGCAATATTTGAAGATGGTTCTGCCTCAAAGCCCAAAAACACACAAGTACTATAAGGTTGATTATGGTTGACCTGAAAAAAGCAAAACAAGGTATAATGTCTAAAAGCTGGCCTTGCAACTTGATGACATTTAAATTGTCGTATTACCTTCGGTACATCATTCTTAGGTCCCTGTCTTAGCATTTCTTCCACCATGGCAGCTGCAGCATCAACTGCTTTGATCCTTTCAACTGTCGTTCCCAACTGTTGCATACAACACATGTCAAACAAAAGAGCAACAGATTTGACTGACGAAGATAAGTAGCAGCAACCCACAAAAGCATATACCAATGGAAGAGTAAGAATTCCTCAATGTCCCTAGTAGTAATCTAGCATTTTTTACGTCAGATAACCTGATTGGGACCTCAGCTAGATTAGTCTAGTAAAAACATGCCTCGATGTTTAATACAGCATATGCATTTAAAAGATCTCCAAAGCATCATTAGCAACTATTGTTTGGATACAAGTCGATAATTAAAGGTGCACGTAGTGAAAACAGAGTCCCATTAAAGAAACCAGATATACTGCATATATTTATTTTTTTGGAGAAGAATATACTGCATAAGTAAATCCTAAAATGGCCAGAAAAAAACCGTCCATAAGGGATGTTTTAATAAATTGAAATTCCCGCTTTTATCATTGAGGTCCCAAGTATGTTGGGAAGGTTCTAGTAAAGCATACATCAACAAGAGACTTCTTGTAAAATTTATTAACCTGCAAAATAACGTCATCTAGAAGAAAGCCTTCATATTGTTAATGCTAAAAGATCTGATCCTCCCATAAAAGCGATAGATCTAGATTCCTAACCTAAAGGTGCAATAATGTCTAGCTGGTACATAAGAAGCCAACACCCTCAGTATGAAGAAGAAGCCAATTATTGCTCCATTATGGCTTCTAACCCTCCTCTAATCATAAGTTGGATAATTTTCCATCTACACGTAGAGTTTCTACAGCAGCTAGGAAAGGGAGAATTTGAGCCTCCCCACATTTATAAATACATCCATAACAATGTTAACATGAAGATAACAGTGCTATTCAATTAAGGCTCGCTTTAAACTACATATTAATTGAAACTGAGATCATTAGGCTGGAAGTCACAGTACAACACCTAAAACAGTTGACCAAACCGCCAAATACCTACCATATGTCAACATGATAAAGCAAACTTGTAAGAAAGATACTTACATGAGCTGTCGCAGAAATATGAAGATATAATGGCTTTTCACCATCAGGCGGTGCATTAGGCGGCCTGTATTTACCCCTGAAAAGCACTACCCAGACTTGCATCAGAAATGTATGACTCAAAAGGACAATTTGAAAAAGAAAAAAACTTGGAAAAAATTTCACAAAGAAATAAAACTGTAGTGCTGTACCTAGTTATCACTGTTGCACCTGTACACTTTAAAATCTGCAAGGATATAAAATGATCAGACAAATTTGACAGTCAATCAACGTTATGGAAGCTTGTCCCAGCTTCCTGATTCTTTCTCGGACCATGTAATCCAGAAGGCAAGTAAAGGCAAAAGGAGAAATGTCACCTCATCTTGCGTCTGACGTTTTGTAAGCTTGTAGCGTGTGGAAGCATCAGCATCGTTAATAATGACTTCTCTGGCTATCACATCATCTTGAATTTTGGTCTAGAATCAAAATTATAATTATTAGAAGGCGAATGAAATAAAAACTGTCCAAGCTTGAAAATGTTACTCAGGAAACAAGAGGATACAGTGATGTATTGGCTACTGATATTTGGTAGAGCAATCTAACAAACTACTGAAATACAGGAAAAGTAAAATATTAAAATAAAATCCAAATTCATCCATAATGTGGGGGATAAAACAGAGAATTTGTAGGGAAAAAGAAACTGAAAAATAAGTCATAGCGTAAATAGAACAAAACAAAGCAAAGAGGAAAAGTGCAGGTAACAGAGCAAGCGAAGGAAAAAAAAATACAATAGAGGAAGGGAATCAGAAGATAAGAATGGTGGATATTGAAGATCGGCAGTAATATAGGAGAAGGGGAAGAAAAAAAGAAAGACAACTCTTCACTGAAGACATGTCACATGAGTCGTGGCAATGATTATTTGAAAATTCAATGCCACTGTTTGCCTTCCTGTTCGATCAAATTGTAAGTAGTAAAAGTCGAGATAAGGAACATAACATTTTCACTATAAGGAAACTTATTTGGTGTGTGAACTTAAGGAAGAGATCAGAAACACACAAAGTAAGTTTTACTTCCTGACTTGAACACTAATAAAGCACTTTTACTTGGCTTCTTTAACCCCAAAATAGAGTTATTAGTCCTTACACCTACTAAATCATTTTGCTCTAAAAGAATACCCCTCAGGTAACACGAGTATGGATTTCCAAGAAGCTTACCCAGACAATTATGGCCATAGGATATACCCCTAATCTCAAAGATGACTCTAATCACCTGATTTCCTTCAGTAACATTCATTACCCAACTCCTACTCACCGCCTATGCTGATGGTATATAATATCATAGCAAACACTTTTTTGTGTCGTCATACCCAATACCAGTTTTGAGTTTAACCATTTTAGTCTCACAAATGAAGGGCCAAATGAAGCAATAATACAAAAAATAACCACGGGACCACAGAAACAAATACAACATGAAGATCAATTGAAAATTAAAGTCACACAGCATGCAAGAAACTTGAACAAGCAGAATAATCAAATCCTTGTTGAAATTCAAAACTCCATCACAAAATCAACACCATGAAATTCAGTGAAATCTGCCATCAAACAGACAACAGCAAATAATCCATATCATCTTGCATGATATAACTTGTATACTCGAAGAAAGAGTATCCTATATTTTATCTCATCTTACTTGAATTATTTTCGGCGTTATGGCGACAGCATGATGCTGAAGAGGCACCGGCAAAATTGATGTCAATGTGGACCCGGTAGAAGGGAGAGGATTTGTGAAAGAAGCACCAGCTGCAGTAGCCACACAACAGGATGTTATTCCGGAAAGAAGCCCCATATTTGGAAAAGGGAGGATTCCAGGCACTACTCCAGCTGAAACTAAAATCTCAGCAGGCTGATCCCACCTCCTTTTCTTTCTGCAAAAACAAAGTGATGTTGCGATCATTAACTAGGTCACAAGAAGTAAACAACAATCATCCAAACTGATATGTTCCATCCACAATGCAATGTCCATAATTGCAATGATGATTCAGAGTTGTTTGTCAGCTGAATATTACATACCGTATATATGCTAAGACATAGAAGACAACAATCTACATTCTGCTTAACTAAAAAGGAGCCCCAAATTGAAAACATAAAAGCAATAAAGATCTCATCTTCATGTAATACTTATGCAAACATCCATAAATGACCCATCTTGTGTCTGGGCATAATTAGCACCTATAAAACGTGAAATCCCCAGGTATACGATTATAAAAACCAATGTCGATATTAGCTTATCCAGGATGAATAAGCTAATACTCAAACCCCAATTTCGTCAAATTATGCACAAGAGTTCAAAATACAATAAACTTGTTGGCAGGGAATTGAGCACCTTTGCTTCTCGGTTGAAGATTTGGTTGATACGCCGGATGAAACAGTCGAACAATTTTCACTCGTCATTGGTGGAAGGCCTTCAAATTTTGGTACGGAAGCTCTCTTCGTCCCTTCTTCCAGGTAGATAAACCAAGAATTAGAGTGACGATGATTGCGATCTGCAAATAAGGGAATGAATTGAGCTTTCCCCAAATGAATCAGTTTGCAAAACTCAAGTCACGATCTCGATGATAAGCGAAGAGAGAGTAGTTATGTGGACGTCAATGTTTTCGTCTGCAACGCTTACTTGGTTAACTACGTCCATGTCCTTCAACTTTGTCCATATAACAATATTCCCCCTTGGCACTAAATGATTACTACCTCCGTTCCGAAATATGTTTATATATTTTCATACGAATTAAGAAATTGGTTAAATATCATTAATTTTAATGAAAATATCTAGAAAAACCTTTTTACTTTTATTAAATGTACTATCTTCGTCCTAAAATCTTAATTCATTTATTTTTTGTTTATTATATTATTTTCTTTTATCCCTCGTTTATTATTTACACATCCATCTTTCACTATTTTGTATTAATAACAGTCACAGGTTATTTTAGATTTCTTTATCAAAATTAATAACATATAATTAATTTAACTATGTAAAATAAATGAATGTATAATAAATAAAAATAAAAAAAATAAAAAATAATAAGTGCTCAATTGGTATCGTAAATGGAGCCAAACTCTTCTTAGTTGTTTTGTCTTGCAACAATCATCATAAAGTAATTAACTACTCTAATACAATCTTACTTTGAGGTTTAATGTCATTCATGTTTTCAAGGAGGCAAATTAAAGCTCCCAATACATTGGAGGAAAAAAAAAAACAATTTAAAAAACAAGAAACTTGAAAAAAAAATATGCTTGAAAAAAAAGAAAATATGGTTGGTAAAATATGTTCTGAAATGATAACATTGAGATTGTATTTTTCAAACGATTTCATATTGATTTAGTTAGCGAATTTGTGGTGTTTTCATAATAATTACATAGCTAAATGTTATCATTTCATATCATATTTTAAAAAAATTTACTTTTCCAACATTCCTTTTTTTTTCCCTAAGAATTCCATACAGCTAGTCTGTACTCTTAGTTGTATTTGCATAGGCATGACCAAGAAAGCTACATAGCTAGAGCATAAAGAAGAAGAAGAAAAAAAAAGCAAGCTTTAATATACTTTGGCATCTTCGGTTCCGAAATGGAAGGCCAAATAAAACTCCTGAACGATTACATTCTGCTATACGGTATTTAGATTGTGATTTTGAGCCAATTGATGATCAAGATTCCCATTAAAATTAAGGAGCTTTTGCAAAACAAAGATTTGGGTCCTTAAAAGAAGGATGTAATCCGCCGTTTCTTTGAACAAGTCATCGGATTTCGTCTCTTCGCCGCCGCCGCCGCCGGCCCTGTCGTCGTCCATTTGATTATGAGCTGGTAAGAGATTCTTCAAAGCCTCCAATTTGTCTGAAACAGAAGACAACGTGTTCCCCTCCGCCGCCGGCCGTCTGCCGCCATAATGAGCATTGATTCTTGAATTTGTTTGAGCCGGCGGTTTACATAGTTTTCTGTAAACTTTTGACCTCCTAATTTGATTCCTTCTTCTTGTTGACATGCACATGGTGGTGCCACTGTGAAAGCTTCTTGGCCGCATCCCCATTGATGAAGAATTTTAATGGAGGAACTAAGAAAGGGAAAAGAGAGGATAATTTTCTGATCAAAAGCTTTCAAACGGAGGGAAGGGTACGCGTTTTTGGGACACTTAAATAGGGGAAAAGAGTTTTAATCGACAAACAAATGTTTCTGCTACAACAAAATACTTAATACTCGTATCAATAAGTCTTATATCAGAATCAATGGTATAAAAGTGTGTTGTGGTATTATTTCGTTGTGGCACGGTACTCGTTAAAAGAAAGTGAGATTTATAGTATTTTCTATGTATTATATATATACAGATATGTACATATATACAAAATAGTGTGTGTGTGTGTGAGAGAGAGAATTTTGTTGGTTAATTACAAGAGGAAAGGGGGAGGGTTGGCATGGGGGCCAAAGCATGTGAAGGAGGAAGGGCCAGCAAATCCTCCTGAAAAATGGAAGGGAGAGAAAGGCACATGGGGGGAGGGATAGCACATGGTGAAGTGGGCTGGAAAAGAAGAGACTAGGAAATGCAGGAGAAAAAGGTATAGTATCAATTTGCGCAATTTGAGGGGGGGGGGGGGGTGGGGGTAAGGTAATGTGTGAATGTGTGAAAGTGTGTGAGAGGTACTCAATTACTCATATAGCATGAGCCATGTGAGGATGTGAGAGAGCAAAGTTTTTTTTGAGTAAGACAATCAAACATTCATGATCTGTATGCCATGTTCTGCACATTCCCTCCATATATGGTCCTCTTACGGAAGGTGTGCATTGCCATTCATAATCGAATCGAGCCGAGCTCGTATTCACAAGAGTGTGAGCTCAACTCTTCTCATTGAGAGGTGAAAGGATTTTAAAAAAAGGTCGTGTAGAAGCGAAATTGAATGGATAGATTTTGCATATATATGTTCCATTCAAAGAGACAGTGACGGAGAGTCTCACGAGCCGCCTCCCCGCCCAGCTCTATCAGCAGGCCTTTTCTTTTGGAATACTTTTTTAAGTCTCTCATAGACCAATTTTATATCATGAAAAATAGCAGTGAGTACATGAGCATATGTTGCGAAATGCCCCGTTCTTTAAGACCGGACAAATTTAAATTTTCTCTTGCCAAGAGGTGATCCGGTACACTGCCCTCACGTTTAACAAAAAAGATCAACTTGCTTTTCAATTTGGACAATTTTCACCTCATTCTTCTGATGTTATGTCCGGGTCAGAGCCTCTTTTGATTTTTCCACTAAAGTCGGATCCTCTTTTCAACAACGGACATCAATGTGCCGGATACTCCTATAAAAATTACAATAGCCTGGTCATGATTCATGCACTACCAGTTGCCAATACCCCGACTCCTCATCTCCAATCCAAATACTGGCCTCCTGTTGTTTCAAAAAATCTACTTACACCATAACACATGCAACAGAAGGTCTTCTAAGATCAATCGTTAAAAGAGTCCATTTGCATAGGTCAACCAACCAAGGACGCTAGCCGATATGAATACTTCCTTATTAAACAAAAGAATAGGTGATTTGGGAAACTCGATCCAAACCAGAGCCATAGGCACCTCCTGATTTGGACAAAAATTTGTTGTTCTTTTAAATAAAATCATTGGGTTTTTACCAATTTATTATCAGTACCTTTGATAAACTAAAATAAAAAGTCGATTTTAATCCTTCTCAGATGGATAGATTTTATGATGCAACGGTTAGAGCCTCTAATATTTTTACTTTCTTTTACATAATACATTTTTATAGAGTAATGCATGTCACTTGGTTCCTACAACGTCTGTATTATAAAATTTGTCAGATGATGGCAGAATCAGTACATGCGTGTTAAACAATAAGGAAATTGGACAAACAGGTTTGAGCCTTAGCCTCGGAATAAAATTGTGCAAATCGTCTAATTTTGATCTATAATAATCAGGAAACCTGGCTACCAATGCATTTTGAAATGCCTTCGCAATTTGTTCCATTTGTTCCCTAGAGATTAAGAAAGCAGACTTCCTTTTTATAGGGTGACAATGTTTCTAAACCCATTGGAATTTGATCTCCCTTCAGCATTGTCATGAAGGATTTCGTGAGGAGGGCGCCCTCACCACCAAGCAGAGGGGCCTCCATGCTGGTGTAAAGAGCAAAGTCCCCGGCAAGAATGGAGGAAGGGCATACCTAATTCACCATGATAAATGTGTGCGTGTTTTTTTTTTTTTTTTTTTGGTAGCAATTTTAGTTATTTATTGCTTTTAGAAAACAACAACAACAACAACAAAATATAATTTCAAAATGATATATGTTGAAGTTAAAATGATATAAGAAGTGTTTTTTCAAAGCAAAGAATTTAAAATCATCATTATCTTACAGTATCACATTTTTTCCTTGCTTTGAGGTAGAAAAAAAAGGGCATGGTCATACTACCTATCCTTTGCAAGTCAGGCATATAGAGATATATATATATATATATAATGACCAAAATGAGCAACTAAGAGAGAATAAACAGAAAGATTTCCAAATGCAACAACACACACTAAAATTTATTAAAAACAAAGCCACAATTGTCAATTGTCAATTGTCAAATCATAAGAAAACGATATTACCACTACATCGCGCAGTAAACCATTTACCGATGAATGAGACCAAAAACCAAGTAATATATGTTCATCATCATTATCAATGGTGTATATAAACGTGTAGTAGTAACATTTTGTTGTGACAGAGTAGTATCATTTACCCGGGCCACATATATGATATATATACATGGAACTGGATTAACCAAAAAGAAGAAACGAATTAGCTGGAATGGAAGCCAAGCAACAAAATTTCAACTCCTAGTGGAGGACCTTGATAAAAAAATTTACACTTCAACTGAGTGACTATTTTGTTACCAAACTTGCTTTTCATTCTTCATATCAGCTTCTGCATATTCCACATGTAATCAAACCATAAGAAAACTTCAGTTAATTGGCAAATGCAATGACAACATTTATTAATGATAAATATTACTTTGAACATATGTTATACAGAATGAAGAACTTCCACACCTGCCATAGCCGCTGCAGCCTCACATTATGATGCAAGCACATCTGTTCTGCTTTGAATCAGCCAGCTTATTGCTTTCTGTGTCAATCAGAAAAAACACCCACACATCTATCACTCACAGAAAGACGATAAATCTAGGTTATCACTTTTGACATGATTCAATATACATATTAGTACCAAACATAAAAATAAAAAAAAACTATTTATTCTCCATGAATCGCGTAGACACAAAATGCATGCACAATGGGAGGTGGTGTGTGTTCCAGGTGAGTCTCCTGACCTTTTTCCTGTGGTGGTGGTTGAACTACAACATGCATGGTGGTGACTCCAGCTGGAATATCAGCAGGCATTGGGCTCATACACTCCCCCACTGTCTTATTGTTCTCCAATATCCTTCCCCCATTGATCAATTTTACGTCTTTTACAGTCCTGGGACCGTTGTCCTTGTCTGCATCAAGAACTAAGTTTTTTAGTACATGAACTAATCAGTGAGCAAACTGGGTGTGTGTTTTCAAAAAGAAAGAGCGGTTAAAGATGAAGCAAATAAACAAAGGCACGGTCCAAAAGCCAAAGTGCTTCCTTTTTGGGGTATATACTCCACAACCATATTTAGAGAAAAAATATCAATAGATGTTATCCTAAAATGGTGTATGCGCATGTCCTTAAAATCGTTAAATTGGATATATGAAATAATATCCACCAAGATAATGCAACACGAGGCCTGAGCTAACCATAGTAGATTTCATTCAGTAATGTATTCAAGTTATAAAGAAACAACAACAAAAAATGAACAAAATCACTCTATACGATTTGTCCAAAATAATTGTGACAGCCAACACCTCATACAAAATTAACCAGCAATATTTTATGAAAACGTCCAATGATTGAACATCATGAACTTGTACTAGGTAGAACACATAGCATTCTCTTTCCCATTTTTCATTAGCAACTGCAGCAAAGTTCTCACAGGTCAGAAGAATCTTGAAAGATGAAAATAGGAGTAAAAACTGTCATGGTCTTCTAACGGTAATAAGAAGATTTTATCAACTGTTGGTACAACTAGAGACTATGTAATTATGCAGCATGAACCTAAACTTGAAGCTCAATACACTATCCTCCTTCAGAAGTATAACCTGATTTGATTAAAACAGAATAAAACGTATTCACCTTCTAGCTGCATCAGGCAATCGACACTCAGTTTTATTGCCTTTAAGGGCATTTTCCATCATTAAGCTTCACAAGAAACCATACTTAAATGTCCAATCACATATAATAAGTATAGGGAAATTCTTGAATGAAGAGTAAAGGGAAATTCTTGAATGAAGAGTCTCTACTGCACCATGCAACAAGACAAAAAAAAACGTCATCCGACTCTGTCCTGTGCAATGGACACTCCCTACCGAAGAATCTTGTCTTCCTAAGAATCTCTTCTAATTCCCTCAAGAATCTCTTCTAATCATATCCAAGTCATAAAGCAAAGTAGGAATATAGAGGTGACAAATATAGAAATGAATTTGCAGAGTTAGAACAAAATCTTCTCCTTTTATTCTATCTGCAACTTATGTTGAAATCAATTCCTAACAAATACATTTAGGATCTTTAAGACACCGTTCCACAAACTGGATGGCTCTTTATGAAACAACACATCAGCCCAAATGGATGAAATGAATAAAACGTGCTAATCATAGGCACGAACTCAATCAATACCCAAAAAAGAAAAAAGGGACACGAACTCGATCAATAACCAACGAACTCAATCAATACCCAAAAAAGAAAAAAGGGACACGAACTCGATCAATAACCAAAAAAGAAAAAAGGGAGAATAGTAGACAAGACCTTTGGGCCATTGAGCAAGGATGCTTTCTTTCAAGGTTGCAACACTAGCAGCAGCAGGATAACTTTTGGGTCCTATATCCGATCCATCAGTCAATCTGAACCTGATTTCAAGTTGATCTTGGGGTACTGACATTTTTAATCAAAGCCCAGAATCTACGCAATCTTCCAGCAGCCAAATACTTAGATTCTGAAAATCACCCACTGGATTAAGACGATTGGATCTCCTCGAAACCTTCAAGATTCATCAAAATATTCACTTGGTAATAAAAAAAAAACGCAAGAAATAAAGGAATACCTCGGATGCAAGAAATAGACTTAAAGCTGAAAATTACAGAAACCCACTTAAAGGGAAAGGGAAAGTGACATGTTACACAACTGTAATTAACAACAATTCAAGGTCGGCACGAAAATGAAAAAAAAGAAATGACGAACTCGGACACCTTCAAAAATTGAACTATTACCTCAAAAACAGAAGACGGGTCAATCAAGACGCTCGATTAGGCGGATTAATTTTGTCCCAGGTCCTCTCACTATAAATCCCCGATAGCTTGTTCCTTAATTGAGAAACCGAGAAGAAGAAGAGGAGTAGGAGGATCGGCCAATGCGAGGAATCCATTTTTAAGGATATAATGTCATGATTAATTAAAGAAAAAGAAAGGACAAAAAAGAAATTATAAAGATAAAGTAAAAGAAAAATCCTTTGAGAGGAGACAGTTTCGGAATTTTCAACGTCTTCTATACTATAACTATGGTCAATGAACCCATCCTCATTGATTGATTGTATCCTTTCCTTTGCCGTCGTCTTCCGCTTCGCTTTTTTATCTTTTCTCTCTGTTAAAATCAACATGTTTTTTTTTTTTTTTTTTTGACAAGAGTCACTATTAAGAATGACTTAAAAATTATAAATTTTTTTGTCAAAATAATCTTTTTATAAGTGAAAGTGAAAGTGAATTTGAAAATGAATTGCGCAGATTTTCAATACAAAATCAACGTAATTCATTTTCGAATTCATTTTTATTTTTTCACTTTCACGAATAAAATGTCTTTTTCGACAAAAATCTTTTTTTATATTTTTAAAATACTGACATCTTTCTAAATGTATACTAATTGACAATTAATTATTTCTTTTTTTTGCTCAAAAATATTTACAAAGAAAATTTATGTTAGCAGCTCGATGTGTATATTTATTATGCTTAAATATGGCCAATTATGATACTATACCAAAAGCTCCGAGTTGGATATAAATAAACTTTAAATCTGACGTCGTATTTGTAAGGAAATCAACTAATCTATATAGCGGAAGTTAAAAATTTGATTTCCGATCCCAAGATCGACTCCGCTTAAAACAATAAACACGTTAAGTAGTTGACGGTGATTACCTCAGTTAATCTATAAGATCGACGCTTTGACCGTCAATGGAGAGAGCAGTGCGTGCGAGCCGACCACGTGTCCAGGCTCTATCGATATCCACACGAGCACCTCGCTGGAATCCTCCTTGGATAGCTACTAGAAAAATCCGGTTGCTATACCGGCATTTTCTCTCTCTAAAATCTCTCACTAAGAAGCTCTCAGTTTATTTTGTAAATTAGAACTATTCTAATTGTGGTGTACCAAAAAGCTAGTCAACCCATTTCTTATATAAAGTGTGTGGCGCCCCATATGTCCCAATCCCATTGGGAAAAGCGTCTATGTAGATTAATGGGAAAGAAAATCTTTTACTAGTAAAATAAGGAAAATATATATTATAGATTTATCTCATTTAATTTAAAATCGCATATTAAATAAATCCAAGATATTGTCAATATCTAATATTGACTATCTTTATCTTATTGCTATAAATATATTTTTTCACAAATCTATTAATATCCAATATTAATATATGATAATATCATTAATTAAATTGCACAATCCAAGTGTATCTTGCACAATCCAAGTGTATCTGAATATCATACTCTCTCGGAATAACTCAATTACTCTCACTTTGCTAAGATTCACGAGAACTAGACATTCATTATAAGAAGGTCATTTTTTATATTTACTCCTAATCATAGGATACGCGATCACTACCGCATGATCGCCCCATGGCTAAGGGAAACCTCAATAGTGTCAAAGCATGATAATTCGCACCGTGATTCCATGTAGACTCCGGTCTCAGGATAATTACACAACTGTCGCACACTGCGACACTTAATGTAAGTGGGTCAGTCTAACGTACGCATTCTCTAATACACGTCCACGTACAGTCCAAGCGTCTCTACACTTTGATAGACAAGATCTATCCATATCTTCAATAAGATAGAAGACATCCAATACATGCTAGTCTAATCATACTATCAATGTCCTATTTGACAGTACACATGACTAGAGACTTTTAAGTATCAAACCTATTAAGGTGATTAGAGATCTCGTCAACCATAATCACTATCATTGTTTCTCTATCACAATTTAATACTAAGGACATTATTATATATTCAATAACATAACTGGTTCATAAAGATAAACAAAATATACAATAACAAAAGTGTTTTTATTAATCATAATAAAGTAATTACATGAACTAAATAGACTGTAAATGACCCGACCCGGTTGGATCCGGTCCGACCCGATTGGGTTTATGACTTCTTTTCAACAGTATCATAGTGATAAAAGAAATACGCGAAAGCGACAAAACATGTTTGATACTTGGAACAATCCGTGGCCACAACACGGGGCTTAATGTCCACGAAATTGAAGCACCAGAGAAATTCACAATGAAACATACAATATATCAGAGTACTTGAATAAGCGGATAAGGAAAATGACAGATCAGAGTATTTGAATAAACAACATAATTGTTTCTCTGTATTCATCGTTATTCAACTATATTACATGCATTTATATGCACAAGGTCAGAACGGCAAATGGTGTTACTAGACCTTTTCGTTCATGTCTACTTTTTAGAATGATTATCAACCGATTGTAGATAAGCCGTTTTTATATAGGCAGAACGATGGACCTGGTGCACATCAAAGAGCCATAACCATCATTGGACTATCTAATAATGCTAATTAATAAACCAGATAAATACAAACTAACCATAACTTGATAATTTGAAGGGTGATACAATATTATCTATATTTAATAGATAAATAGAAGATAATTCCAACATCTCCACTTGACCCGATAGTTAGGTTAGCGGAACTTTAGTGAGCAACATCAAAACATTGCATGAACATACTGTCACTCACTCGTTTATTAACACGACTTCAACTAGAAAACATTAACACAAGAACAATGGCGGCCTTGCTCTATTAAGTCGGACATTTCCTTCCATCATTACATGTACAACATCAACTAGTCAAGTTATTTTATGAATGAACTAATTAAAATATCATTCGGGTCCATGAATCCGAAATGGATTCCCCTCACACATGAACTCGATGCAGTTTCATGTAACTACTACATCATTATGATGTCAGCTCCGACAATTTCCAGATAACTCAGACGAGTCAACTTTATGTATCGGTATGATTATGAAATAACATAAACCAGCAAAAGCCACAATCAATACTCTCATATTTTTCTACTTAGTTGACACTCGTTTTATAGTAATCTTACCTCTAACAAAGCATCTTGTAAATGTCAATTTGCTAATTTCAACATGCAAAATCATTCCTCACAAAAAAAGACAATGCGGTGAACTGAAATTTGGTTGAAAGCAACATTGACTAACAACAATAAACCAAAACTCATAAAGTCTGCGACTTAACAACATGAAATGTTCGGCTATTCGACATAGGAGCTACTCCAATCAAAATGCAAGCTTACGTTTAAAAACACTGTATGCAAGTTTACTGGGATTTTCGGATAGATCATCTCAATGAACCTTTTAACCATTATTAAGAGATTCACCAAAATATTGCAATATAGCCCTTTAAGTAAACTCATTTATATCAAATATATAGCTCAAACATAAATGCAGGTGCAAAAGTATGAAATATGGTCAATTCTCCCACAGGTCCTATGCATCATTTAGCAATTGTGGATTTTCACCGGTGTTAGAACGAGTTATAAGTTGGGAGGAAGCCATACAAGCTAATTCACCAAAGGTACCAATTTTATCTTTGATTGTTCAAACCATGGATCTTTATAGCTAACCAAACAATGTGAAGATTAGTTACTACCGGATCTAAGATGCATGTTTGAATCCACCCCGTAATAAGATAATAAAAAGCTGAAGATTATGGATTGTCAGTACCGATTAAGTGCTAGTCTTGGCGCCAAACCGGTATGCCTTGATCCGTAATTTTCTGATTTTTGTGTTAATTAATCCTGACTACTTGTTTGAATTAATCATGTCTAGAGAGTAGCTAACTTTATGCATGTTATTGTAATTTATTCTCATGGAATCGTAAGGTGAAAGATAAATTGGACATAGGTAATTAGATCACCCATTTAAAATCACCATCTAGGTTGCGAGGTCTCAGGGGTGAGGTTTTCAACCTTTGGTTGGCATTCCAAAATTCATTAAACCATGTTTATTTAATTAGATCTAGCGCGAACATGTTGGGCCATTAATTTAAACATAAGGTTCTTTTGTCTATACAAGAACTAGAACCAACCTAGTGATCTTCACCATTAAGTGATACAAAATTAAGGTTTGTCTGCAATTGGGTAGATTTGACATGTTAATTGGGTCAGGTACAACTAATTGGATCATATGTTTGGTTAACCCCGTCTTACTATTGATTAAAGACTTAGAATATTTTATCTGTTTGTTTTCTTGCAATCTTTAATAGGCCAAATAAAAGGGTGAGATCGTTGACAAAAATATAGCAAGTTTTGGACCATCATGTCATCATTTTAAAGGGAATTCATTGATAGATTTTTATTAGAAGTATGAGCCCACTTTAAAATCAATAATTCTCATTGAACAGGGTACACCAACTAAAATTTGGACCATGACCAACCTAAAATTTGTGAAATTGGAAAGGTCCTTTTTTTACCTTTCCAATTTATATTTTTGTCAACGATCTCACCCTTTTATTTGGCCTGTTAATTTTATTTTCGGTTGACATATTATTAAATTATATAGAACCAACCTTGATTCGCTGAACACAATATTGTGATTGACTAGTCATTATTGCTAGTATCGTTAACTTTCATTCAATCTTGATGAAAGTTTTACAGAAGCAAGAACAGAATCAAAACTGAATAAAGAAGAAGATAAAACTGATAAAAGAATCTTTCATTGAACCGAGTAATCTTTTGATACAAACTGCTTCTGATGCAGTGAACACATATAAATACTACAGCTCTTCAACTACTCATTAATTAACTTCCTAACTGACTAGAAATATCTAATAACCGTCTAACAAACTTCAACTTGTTGTTGTGTGTATTTCTGTCCACTTGACTGTGTACAACTTGCTGTTTTGGCACTGATTTAACACCCCCTCTCAAGTTGTACATCCAGGCTTGTAAATGTTGGAGATTGGATAACTAGATAGCATGTCATAGAACCCGGTTTTGTCCAAGGGTTTAGTAAAAAGATCAGCCAGCTGTAAATGAGATGATATTGGCAAGGGTTTAGAAGTCCTAAAAGATATCTGTACGTAATGACATGACAATCTATTTCTATATGTTTTGTCCTTTCATGAAACACTGGATTCTCAACTGTGTAGAGAGCACTTTTGTTGTCACAGAACAGAGGGATTGGTTTAAGCTGTTTGATGTTGAATTCATTCAATAGATAGGACAACCATTGTAGTTCATATGAAGCCATAGCCATTGCTCTGTATTCAGCTTCAGATGAACTTCTTGAAGCTGTGGTTTGCTTTTTTGATCTCCAGCTGATTAAGGACTCACCCAAGAAAACAGAAAACCCTGTCACTGATCTCCTAGTATCTTCACATCATGCCCAATCTGAGTCCATATATGCTTTCAGTTCCATGTTTCCAGTGGCTGGAAAGAAAATCCCTTGTCCTGGTGAGTTTTTCATGTATCTAAGCAACCTGTGTGCTGCTTTAAGTTGCATTTATGTTGGTGAATCAAGAAATTGGCTCATTTGTTGTGTGGCTAAAGTGATATCAGGTCTAGTTATTCCTAGATAGAGCAGCTTGCGTACTAAAGATCTGTAGTAGCTATTGGACTGTAAAGGATTTGAATCTTTGCTATGTAGCTTTATTGTTGTATCCATATGAGTTTTTGTTGCTTTACAATCTGAGTATCCATATTCCTTCAGCAATTCAAGACAATACTTTCTTTGAGACAACATAATACCCTTCTTTGACCTTGCCACCTCTAATCCTAAGAAGTATTTCAATTCTCCCATATTTTTTATGCCAAATTTCTTATTCAGAAATTCTTTCAGATCCTGAATTTGCTTGATGTCTGGACTGGCCACCAAGACATCATCTACATAGACTAAGACTGCAATGAAGCTTTCATCTGAACCTTTCACAAACAGACTGTAGTCCTGCTTTGACTGCCTATACCCCTTCTCAAGCAAGGCTTGGGTTAATTTTATATTCCACTGCCTGCTAGCTTGTTTTAAGCCATACAAAAATTTCTTGAGCCTGCAAACAGTGCCTGGTGCTGATTGGAATCCTTGTGGTATAGACATGTAGACTTCTTCATTTAAATCCCCATGTAGAAAAGCATTATTAACATTTAGTTGATGTAGATTCCAATTTCTTGCTGAAGCAATTGCCAATAAAGTCCTGACAGTAGTGAGCTCTACAGGATAAAATGTATCTAGATAGTCCAAACCTAATTGTTGAGTGTACCCCTTTGCAACAAGTCTTGCTTTAAATCTTTCTATAGTTCCATCTGCATGCCTTTTATTAACTCTATATACCCATTTACTGCCAATGGGAACCTTGTCCTTTGGAAGGGGAACTATCTCCCAAGTTCCTGTATTTTGTAAAGCATCAAGTTCAGGTTGCATTGCCTTCTTCCATTCCTCATGATTGACTGCCTCATTGAAGGTTTTTGGCTCACTAATGATCTGTGAACTTAACACATAATTTTTGTAAGATAAAGACAAGTGTGATAAAGTATCCACTTTGTTTAAGTCATGAGGTGTGGACTTGAGTGTGGTATTGCCAAATACATATTCATGGAGATAAGAAGGAGTAGATTTAGGCTGAGTGGATCTCCTAACTTCAGTAGGAGGAACCACTGGAACTACAACCTGCTCATGTTCCTGATTTTCTTCAAGGACAGGCATGTCTGTGTTCTGTTGTGCTTGATCAAGATCATGTTGTGTATCTTGATGTGTAGAGTTAAGTGTTTGTGCATGTGCATTATCATCCTCAGTAAATAAAACAGGTAGAGAAAAGCTTTCCATACCATTCTGATCAACCTTACCATTCTGTCTGTAAGGAAAAACTAACTCATGAAACTGCACATCCCTGCTAAGAAAGATTTGTCTGGATTGAAGATTTAACATACAATAACCCTTTACATTAGGAGCATTTCCCAAATAAATAGATTTAATACTTCTTGCTGCAAATTTATCACCATCAATATTGAGGTTATAAGCATAAGATAGACAACCAAAGACCCTCAGATTATTATATAAGGGTTTTGCCCCAAACAACAACTCATAAGGAGACTTATTTTGTATCAATGGGGAAGGTATTAGGTTAATCAAATTTACAGCATAAAGAATACAGTATGTCCAATATGCCACAGGAATGTTAGACTGAAACAACATGCTTCTAGCTACATTGAGAATATGTTGATGTTTTCTCTCTACTACACCATTTTGCTGTGCTGTTTTAACTATACTTCTTTGATGAACAATGCCTTTCTCAGCATAAAAAACTGGTAACTGAAATTCAAGTCCATTGTCACTTCTAAGAACTTTAATCCTTTTATTATATTGTGTAAAAACCATATTACAAAACATTTGTACAAGAGGTCTGACTTCTCCTTTATGTTTCAACAAATATACCCAACAAAAACGACTGTAATCATCTACTATAGTGAGAAAAAACCTATGGCCATGTACTCCTATAACTCTATAAGGTCCCCATATATCCATGTGTATCAATTCAAACAAGCCATGTGCTACAAAAGTGCTCAAAGGGAAAGATAAACATTTTTGTTTAGCTAGTGGACAAATATGACATACAGAGTCTTGAGGTACACCAATATCTTCATCAAAATTATGCAACACTTGCAACCTTTGATTAGATGCATGCCCTAATCTGTAATGCCAGAGAAGATCATGAGCTTCTTCACTTATATGTTCTTTATTCAGGTTGACATCAGGAACAACAAAAGAGTAACAAGACTTGTCAGCTTCAAGTATATAAAGTCCATTGACCAAACTAGCTATACCAATCTTCTGTATAGTCACTAGATCCTGAACAATGAAGCAATCCAAGTGAAACTTAACAGAAAAACCAGAAGACTTGATTAGCTTACTAACAGATAACAGATTAAAAGTAAAATATGGAACACATAAGACATGATTTAAGACCAGATTCTTGTTAACTCTAACTTGCCCTATGTGTGATATCTTAGCATCATTTCCATTAGGTAGACTAACTGATGAATTTGAAACTAAATTCCAAGAACAAAAGAGTGAAGGGTTAAAGATTATATGATCTGTTGCACCAGAATCAACCATCCAATCATATAATCTTGTCCCTCCTAAAATACCTCCATTGTCTGCAAAATTTGATGCCATCACCACAGAATTGACTAGAGTACTTTTATGATCTGAAACAGCTCCAAGAACATTCATAATCTGCTGATACTGCTCCTGAGTTATAGGTGCTTTAGGATCAGGTTTCACTTCATCTTGAATCTCTTGATTCCAAGCCTCAGTCTCAGCAATCACATTGTGTGCAGAAGGATGAAAACCTGTTCTACCACCTCTTCCTCTGCCTCTTCCTTGAAAACTAGGTGGATAACCATGTTTTTGATAACACCTATCCATTGTGTGACCAATCATTCCACAATGTGAACATTGTGGCTTATTATTTCCACTGTTAAAAGACTTCTTGTAAGCATTACTACGTTGCCCTTGTACAACCAAGGCAACCTGATCTGATGAATCTTGATTCGAACCAAAAACTGCAGCAGCAGAATCCACTACCTTACCTCCATGTCTACCATAATTCAATTGTTTTTCTTGCTTAATGGCCATGGAGAAAATTGCTTTAACAGTAGGTAAAGGATCTAACATCAAAGCTTGGGACTAAATAGTGGCAAAATTCTCGTTCAACCCTTTCAAATATCTGATAACATACTGCCTTTCACTATAATTCTTGAACCAAGTTTTTCCACAATCACAATCTGGGGGAGGTGTCAACACAAGTTCTTGATCCCAAAGAGTTTTCAACTTAGCAAAGTATTGTGAAACAGATAAACTACCTTGTTTTGTATTTTGAATTTGTTCTGTGATATCAGAAAGTGTATAAGTGTCTCCACCCCCATATCTTTCCTTCAAATCATCCCAAATGTCTTTAGCATTTCGATAATACAAAATATTGTGAGCAATAGATCTGGAAACACAATTGACTAACCATGATTTAACCATGCTGTTGCATTGTCTCCGGGCTGAATAATTGGGATGTGTAGGAAGCAAAGGCTCGATTGAACCATCAATAATTCCAAGCTTATTCTTGGAAGACAAAGCTGTGAGCATAGATTCCTTCCAGCTATGGAAATTGTGCTCATCAAGAGGCGGTTGAACCAGGATCAATGCCGGATTTTCATTCGGATGCATAGCTAAATCCGCTGGAACAATATCTTGATTTGCAGCCATTAGAGAAACTTCGAAATGACTTCAAAGAATAACAAATCGAAAGATCAAAATGAAAAACAGAGAAAATTTGCGGAAACGAAAGTTATTGCTCTGATACCATGTTAACTTTCATTCAATCTTGATGAAAGTTTTACAGAAGCAAGAACAGAATCAAAACTGAATGAAGAAGAAGATAAAACTGATAAAAGAATCTTTCATTGAACCGAGTAATCTTTTGATACAAACTGCTTCTGATGCAGTGAACACATATAAATACTAAAGCTCTTCAACTACTCATTAATTAACTTCCTAACTGACTAGAAATATCTAATAACCGTCTAACAAACTTCAACTTGTTGTTGTGTGTATTTCTGTCCACTTGACTGTGTACAACTTGTTGTTTTGGTACTGCTTTAACAAGTATCGTGCACAATGGCGATCAAGGACACACTTAGGTTTATCAGACATTAAACTATGATCTTTATGCTTTAGGTTGCAGAATTAAAGATTCTTTCTCATCGGCTCCATGTTTTTTCTCATATTTCCTTTCCTTTTGCTACAAAACGGAATTGCATTCCAATTCAAGATTCTGATGGAAAAATTTCAGTTGATATCGAAGCGAAGCAACCACCAAAAAGCAGAATAAAACAAGGGTTTATTATTTCTTTGTTATAAAATAAAATTATAACCCCATCCACCAAGCTGCTATTCTATTTTATGGTACCATATTATTAATAAATTATATAGTGATGGTATATTAAATATTCTAATACTCCCGTCACTCACAATCATAACCCTACTTGCTCTTTTCTTTTCTTTTTTTAAGAAGCGAATGACATAATAAGAGGATCCCCATTCAAACGTTAATTATTATTATATTATATTATATTTATTATTACTATTACCATTATTATTATTATTATTACTTTACTATTATTTTTATCATAAAAGAGCCGGTATGTTTTCCCGAGAAGTGTTTCCTCTCCTTAAAATTGCCCAACTCTTTGTTTTTCACTGAGATTTCTTTGTAATGAACATTTGCTTTTGATTTGAAATAAAATTTGATCGTTCTGCCAAAAAAAAATATATATATTTAGTACAATGCAGGCCACCCCTCTATCATCAACCAACATGATGCACATCGTCCTCTGTCCGATATGGCGTAGGTCGCATTCTGTCCCTCATAACCGACAGGACGCAAGACGTCTATGGTCTCTTATTACCGATGTCGTGCAGGACACCTCGGTAATTTATGCTCAACACAATACAGTTTATCCTCAACCTTAAGCAACAGTTACATTCACATTAATAAGCATTCATGGCTTCACACAGACATTACTCCACAATAGGAACTGTTATAGTGATGGATTTGAAATTTACGTACCATGATAGTGTGAGCCCTAACTGCTCCATAACAGGCTTCATTACATCAATACATGGTAAACTCCCTTGACCACGACTGCAGTGCATCATAATTCACCCCCCACGAGGGAGATTTATATAAAGTATCATCATCCTCAAATACAAAGTACGCATATAATACGTTTGCTATATATTCCCGCTTACTGTTTAAATAAAAATTCCTCTATTCAAATATTGACTTGAGCGTCAGAGTGTCCTTCCGGAGGCAAGCTTTAGGACACCTCATGTTTTGTGTGTTTTGCCGGCCCACTCTGAAATCCACTTGAAAAGTAATTTGGATCATCACTCAGTGCTCCATTTATCATAATATCAACTCCACTGTAACCCAGACGATTTCAGACATCGTCAAACATAAAATATTTTGAAGGAGTAAAGAAAAAAATAGAACCTATATGTGTGTGTTGAACTACCATCTCTCCTATAGCTTAAGTTGGTGGGGAGGTAGATAATTAACATTATATCTATATACGCCCACTCAAGTATAGGCCTATATAAGAGGGACCTCCTGCTCTGATACCATGTTGAGCTACCATATATTCCAAAAGCTTAAGTTGATGGGGAGGTAGATAATTAACATTATATCTCAATAGTGTGATGGAAATATTATTACCATCACCAACCATGATGTCTTCATTGCCGTAATAAGGCATGTGTGATGCCAAATTACTCAGATTGGTGGTAACCTTATGCGTAGCACTACTATCAAGAAGCCATAAAGAAGATGACGGAGCATCCAAATGTGCTTGAAGAGGACACAATGTTGGAGGGCTGGACCGAATGAGAAAAAATTGTAAGAGGTTGAACTTGGTAAGATGCACCATTTCTCTGAACGTCCTTGCACTTTCCACAGTAGAAATACTCAAGTAGGATTTTTATGGCCAAAACTCGAGCCTACTGAATGCGAGAAAGTATTTTGTGCATGTTTCCGAGAATTAGGAATATTAAGACGTGGAAACGAACCAGCACTTGGGGAGGGATGTCATACAGCCGAATGAGTTGTATTAAGACCAGAAAAACGACCGGTTGCATCTTAGACGAAAGAGTCCCATAATTAATTAAGTAGCTTTTCATTGAACTCTTCAAAATCAATAAGGGTGTTACGTGCCTGAACAACCTTAGCCAACTTTTTATAGTCATCTCCCAGATTATCTTGAATAAGATTCACAAGATCATCTGGACTCGTCGACTAATTCATCAACTTTAGTTTTCACAACATGCGGATAAATAGAGATTGTGTGAGAACCTTTTTGCATATATTTGAGGTATTGTTTATTTGTTTGATTCGGCCACATGGAGGGCTTTGCATGTTTATCATAAAAAGTAGTCCATGCCTCACAAAAAGTCGTTTCCTGAGTGATTTACGGAATGATATTTTGTGAAAGATGAGAAATTAGGGCATTTAAGATGAGTTGATTATGTCTAATCCAAATATAGTATGACGGATACGATTGAGGACAAAGATTAATTCCAGGTTGCATGATCCACCCGTTGAATAGGAAAGCATTTATTATGCGGGAGATATGTTGGATTGGTATGCAAGGTTTTGAAAACCTCGCCAGCTAAATAGGAGCGATTAAAGTATAATCGAATGATAGTTATAGTGACTAAGATATATGTCTAACCATTTACAACCTACAATAAAATCTTATCGTTTCACCATTCTTCCTATCATACTAAATAATTTGAATCTAGATTCATACATCAAATGTTTAAAACGTATTGATTATTATCTCAAATGTTACTTTGTTTCATAAGTGTTACTTTATAATTACTAAAGTATATTCATAACTAAGATATAATAAATACATAAAAGTATATGTACATGAAACTAGATGCTATACATTTTGTATGCACTTGTTTAGAGAATGAACTTCGCAAAAGTTGCTTTAAAAAATTCGTAAATATCCATGGGTTTACTAGATACATGTTATCAATATATATTAAATACACAGATTTGTAAATTCAGAATAATTGTTCATCTTTAAATGAGTGATAATTATATCGAGTACATGAATAAAGTCAAAATACTAATAATAATTATTTTGTATAAATTTTTTTTTTGAAGGGTTATGTATTAACTAATATTGTTATCTTTAAAATTTTAAGAGTTTCATTTCAGTAAGACACGTGCGGATGTACGCGCATTTTACTAGTAAAAAAAAGAAATAGTACTACAAACAGAGGGGGCAAGGGAATGGATAATAATACTAGTAAAAAAGAATCTTCTATAATAATCTGTGTTTTTTAAGTCATTCAAAATACATGTAAGAAAAATACATGTAAAACAAATAAAATTTGTTTCTAAGTAAGAGCTTTATACCCCATTACCCCCAAATCTAATCTCTCAGCCTGCCTGCCAGACAAACATAACCACAATAATTTAACCAAAATCAAGAAAGGAACTAGCAACATAAACCAATGTGGAAGGCAAAAAAACCAAAAAAAAATAAAATTAAAAATAAAATTCTATTAGAATCATATCTACTACGGTAATGGAATCAAAACGGGTGCGCACTTTGTACACGACTCAACATTGTGATTCCATACCTTTTCTTCTCTTGTTTGTAATTCCTCCTTGTTGTACCAGCCAACACTAATCCCAGAGAACGTGGATGGATGGAGGATATATCGTCCCCAAGCTCAAAATTCATTTTTCTTTAAGCGGAGGAGAGTCGATAATAATAGTAAATAAGTTGTACGTATGTACGTACATACCCGTTCGTGGCATCAGGAAAAGTCTACTACTCCAGGATGTGACAGCTTCTAATGAAGTGGTTGGTATAGTCGACATACTTGCTCCAAAATGGTCGAAGATGCTCAAAACCTATCTGCAGCCACGGCTTCGCCTGCCCGTTGTAGTGTATCACTGCTGATTTTTGTACTCTTTCAATATTGGTATTGTTCTGGTACCCCAAACCAAGCATATGCCATGAGGCGTCTATCGGCTGGACATGACCCTTGAACGCTATTAATGCCGGTGGTAAGGTCCCAAGTTTCCATAGCGTCAGATTTGACTTCATATTCTGTGTTTTGTATTATATAACAAACACTTCATAGATGAACAACAAACACTGTAATTATATCATTCACAAGGTCTCGGGTTCGAACCTTCTGAGCGGGAAAAAACAATGCTGAGTTATTTTAACCCCTTAAATATGGTTCTCAAAAGGACCATTTGGGAAAAAAAAAATGATTAATCTTTAATGAAACATCATGAGGTACGAAAAGTGTAAGAGAGAAACTAGTATAGTATACCTCTTTCTGCCAGGCATGATAGGTATCTCTTATGTTTGTGTTCCTCCAAGCACGCAAGTCGAAAATGTTCATCCCATATGCCCATGCACAATCGTCAGGGTCCAAGTTCTTTGCGATAAGAGGATGAGAAAAATTGAAGTAATTTTTGAACCGCTTTGACATTACCCACTCATCATCCCCTCTGCAGGTTTCAACAGCACCATTTACCTTTCCATTTAGGTCAATGTCCCAGAGAGGAGACAAATCACGCTGAATAACAATATCATCATCTAGAAAAACCACCTTGTCCAGGTTCGGAAAGAGCTGCATAAACAAATGGTGTTTTCAGAAACACGTCATAGCAAGAAGCACACAAGAGGATGGGTAAGAAGAGAAATGAATTCAGCTCTTGTCAATCAATTTGACTAGACATATAATAAGGAAGACACCGGTCTCATCAAGGTTGGTAGAACAATGAATCGGTTTTCACCGTTTAGGACTGTTGTCTTAGTATATTTCTTGAAAGATTAGGGTTTCCAAAGAAGCATACAGAAAAAGTGTTTCCTAGCCACGAGTTCAAGAATATTCCACCTTAAAACCAGCAATGCAAGGTAAGATGAAAAAATATGCACTTGATAAAAGAAAGAAAAAAAAACATTGAAAAATATGCACATATGCTTCTGGCATATAAGAACAGAGAGTTCATACTCCCCGACATTAATTGATTTTCAAATCCACAGATATTTATGATCAAGATCCAAAAACTGATAACATGACTGGGCAGGGAAGTACCTCTGGTAAATAGATTCGAATATGATTGAGCAACGATATATATTTCGGACTTCTAGCCTGCAGCTTTGATGCAAATGCTCGAGGAGTGGTGTCACTAAGATTGGCTCCAGCAATGTGATTTCCATAATACTTTTGAATTACATTATCGTTCTCAACTGCCTCAAGTACTGGCACATTCTCCCAAGTTAACCAATCAAAGTGATGAATACCTTTCACTTCAATAATGGCGGGAGATATAGGATTCAGAGCAAACCAGGAGTGCATTCCTGCATATGTTTTCTTGTCAGTGATGACATGGAAAACGATTTTTTCAGGCTTTAACGAAGACTGGACTGCAGAATTGACCACAACTGATGCTGCCAAGATGTTATCAGTTGAGAGCACTAAATGAAGATAGGAGTTGTCAGAAAGCAAAGGCAATAATTCAGGCGATGGCAATTGTTTGCGAGCATGAGCATTGGAGGAATACTCATCAGTCAACCTAAGGGACAAACAGTGAAGGCCCTTCGGGATAGAACTTGCAGCAAAGTGTTTATTCATCAATTCTGCAAATTTGGCTTCCCTAATCTCCCTTTCTGCTCTCTCCATCTGCAAACAAAAGCTATGGTCAAAAAATTCAATATGAACTGATGATCTTAAAGTCTAGACATGGATAAATTCACCTGTATTCTTATACAATGAATAAATTTTAGTTAAGATGTTGTTTGAATTGTTTCAAATATGATTTTATATAAAGTGGCTATGGTGTATTGTGAGGTAAAAAGTAAGAGGCAAGATTACTTTATTCAGATGAATGAAATTGTTTAATTCAATGAATAAAGTGGGATGCGTGGACTAACAAAATACCCTTGTCCCCCCATACAAATTTCATTTGGAATGTTTGCCTACATCAGGTAAAGTGATTGATACATTCTACTAATGCAAAGGATATATTGAACAACAATTTATACCAACTGCCAAATCAAGTATTTACTCATGTTTGTTTGTTTGTTTGTTTGTTTGTTTTTCCGAATAAAATATATGCTCATGGCTCTAGATGCTGGATTTGATTTCACCGCCCACTTTAATAGCTAAGCTGAAGGGAGGCCTAGAACAATGGTGTGGGTTGTTATTAAGAGATTTGTGCCCACAAATTTAAAATAGCTCTAGGGCAACAATTTTCCCCTTAACTGAACAGCTTAGATGAGCCCTTTTTATGCCATAAAGTAATGAGAATGAGAAGCATAAAAGGCTTAATATCGTGTTCAACTAACAATAAGTTCATACCAAAACTCTTGCCAAGTTACGTGTAAAATGCATCAGATTACATAGAATTTTCAAGCTTAATAGACTTGACCAAAGTTCTAAAGCTCATGAACTGAACTACATAAATCCGTAGTAGTTCAAATCTTGATATTCAGTGAAATGAAAACCTAAGGTGAAATTTTAAAATACAACCGTTGTAGGAAGGTTTTACCAAGTGTCATACATTACAACCATTCATTTCTAACCTCTCACACACGATAAAAGTGTATTATGTGAAAGAGAGTAAAAATGAGAGGCTCTAATGTATGCCACTTGGTTTAACCTTCCTACAACCGTTGCACCATAAAATCTCTCAAACCTAAGGGCACAACCTAAAATGCATGGAAACTGTGCAGTGAAGAGGTAGAAGGTTCTTTACACAGGGTCTAAGAGATAATACAAGAGGGAATCCAGGAACAAATTGTTACTACAAAGGAAAGAGGGGGAAAAAGATGCACACCATTCCTTTCAAAATGAAAGCAAATTCTTTGGCAGTATACTTGTTGTTTTTCGTTTCAGAAACAAGTTGACGAAATGACTCTGGAAGTTTCAGCCTTGCTGGGACTTCTTCGTTATTAACTTGGTTGAGGATCTTAACAAAATCCTTGACCAGCCTCTGCTGCAAAATCAAAACATAGGTATAGCTTGTCAATAAAGAAAGGCAACCCTTTGGAAGACACTCAGAAACTGAATATACATTCATTGAAATATATGGTTTCAAACCCAGCTAAGTAAAACGGAAAACTGGTTTACCGCAGAATCATCAGCTCTACCAAGAAGCTTTGGTCCTAACCGCCTACCAAGACAATCTGAAATTGTGAAAAACACAAGATGGTTACAGGGATGAATGGAAATATACCAAGCAAGAACAAACAAAAGAAAAACATGAAGCTAAACAAGAGACTACGATAAGGTACTATAGTAGAATGCACCACATTCAATAAGAACTATCAAGGAACTAAGAGAACTTGCACTAGACACCGTAAAACAAGGTGAAAATGTAAAATAGATAACCAAAGTACCAAACCATTCAGATCCACGAAAAATCATCTGCAACGGATTCTCCATTCAGAATCTTTAAGTTATGTGCAACTTGTGGTGCACAAAGACAAAATCTCCAATCAAATTATGAGTTGTATAGACTGTGATACATGATTTTGAATAAACAATATGTAAGATGGAGAAATGTGGTGTTTGAATCTGTTAGAAGACACAGATGTAAGTGCTATAAGGACAGGGAAACAAATTGGTCTAAGCAGCAGTCTCTTTCACTCACATATGTGCTAACAAGATTTTTTCCTGGTGTATTAGAAAATTATTTATAAATAAACATTCTATTTTAAACCTTATACGAAAGCAACATACTAATACTCTAATCAAATATCAAAAAGGAAATTAATTGATCATCTAAAGGAGACGTTAAAAAAAATGATTTAACCATTGAGCAAAATATATTTCAAAAGAGGACAGGGGTCTGAATGGCATGACACCTTACATGAAGATGATGGATACTCTAATACCATCTTCAAGTACAAAAGTGTTAGACTATAATGCAACTTCATAAACAAGAAATAAGAAACAGCACATGAAAATTTAAACCACTCCCAAAAAAAGGATTTTCATCAAAAAAGATCTCCATGTTGTGATTTGTTGCACCCCTTGCCAATATCCAAGCTAAAAGATACTGAAAAGCTTCACAGCGAGTAATCCTAAATGGCGGATAACTACAGCAAAATCGAAACTCAACAGAGCCACCAAATCAGCAAAAAGAGTCTGAACCGCAGACACCGTGCAAATAGAAAAATCATAGAGATTCAAGTAATTTCTAATGGGAGCAAATCTACACTAAAAACATCAAGGGGCTGCTAAAAGGGATCACTTTTCCCCACCAGAGTTGGAGCAATAAAATCACAAAAAGAGCAGGCACAAGTATTCGAATAAGTCACCTACTGTTGATCTGAAAGAATTGTCAATAATAAGGCAAGAAAGGACCAGATATCCAAATTCAACTTGTAATGAATTTGTTTAGAAAAGAAAGCAAAATTTTCCACAAGCTCTCCACTCATCCTGATAGAAATAAATAAGCTTATGCAACATAAATATAAAAAGGAAATGGAGAATGAAATTACAAAAGTAGATAAAAAAAATGAAAAAAGAAAGCAGTACCTAGTGAGGAGCACTTATTGACACCTTCAAGAGTAACAAGAGCAGTGAGGATGAAGAAAAAAGGCAACAAAAAAGCTAAAATGAGAACGGTGTGGAAGACAGTCCGATACGAGAAATGGCGAGGTGCGACCTTGATCTTCATAACATCGCCGCCGGCACCACTACCATAACCTCCATTAGCACCGCCGCTGCCGTTGCCGCTGCTGGATATGGTTATACTTCTCATGCTAGGTGAGAATTGCAGCTGCATCTTCCTCCTCCTCACCCTTCCTCCACGGCGGCCGCCGACGACGCCGCTGCTGCTAGCTCTTCCCGTCTTCCACCCACAACCAACAATGTCTTACCCCAACCGCTCCACCTACGCAAATTCCTCTTCTTCCTCAACAATAAATTATGTTCAATAACAATACCAGAAGCTCTCCACATTCCAATCTGCTGACCACAGAGATTATTATTATATTATCCTGATTTGGCCCTCAAAAACAATGCATAACAAATCGAACAACAAACTTGTTCGTAATATCCGTGATTAACATAAATAAATTACCGACAATTATTCCTCACTTTCCTCCTAAAAGATATATATCCAAACAACATAGATACATACATTTTCCAACAAGATTTACGAATTCTTTTTTTTTTTTTAAAAATCAAATAATTATGGATTTAATGATAATAATAATAGAAAATTGCATCTCTGTTCCGCAGGAGAAGCAGAGAGAAAAATAGGAATCCAGCCAATTTTTCCTGTTTTCTTGTTTCGTTGGTTGTCTTCCTTTCTTTCTTCTCTTGGGCTGACCCATTCGAGATGTATTATGAATTTCTTTTTTTTAATCTGTTTTCGACCGAAATGGACTGGCCTGATAATAAAATAAATATATTTATTTTAAGAGTGTTGTAAAGGAAAGGATATTAATTCTTTTTTTATGGCTACAAAATTTATAGGTTACATGAAAATAATTAATTTGATAACGGAGACCGACACTACTTATTTAATATTTAAGTACTGGTTATTGGTTAATCGAGACTTAACGTTGATACGGTCAATTTACTCGGGCATTATTTTGCACAATTTCCACTCTGGAGGGGTTGAAAACATATTTCAAAGTCGGAATTTGCATGAGATGTGATGCTCGAGTAAATCGCGTAAGGTGTCAGTGCTTCTGTAAAAAGATAGAGTGGAAGCCATCAGGACCTGGTGCTTTCTTGGCTGGCAATTGACGGAGGGCCTGGTGAAGGGCATTGAGAATTTTGTGATGGAGGTTCCATGAAGCTGTCGAAGAGCAAGTATTAACAATGGAAAAAAAAAAAAAAAAAAAAAAAAAACACACTTTGTGTAGTGACGTTTTTTTGTTTGATTTATAAAACAAATCAATTACTAGCTTGATTTTGGTTTTCTCTTTTACTAACCATAAAAAAAAATTAAAATTCGTCAATGACTTAGCACAACATTCAGCTTAGAATAGAGAATTAAAATGGTAATTCATTTAGTTTTCAAAAACAAGTGCTAAGAGCGTTTCCATCAAACAAAAAGTTTTTAGAGGATTTACAGTATTCAATGATTTAAAATTCTAATTCGCTGTTTTTTAAGCACCATGATCATCAAACCATCAACACCTTTAAATTATCATCTATATGGCATTATTAATTTTTCAATTTGCCACATGTTTTTTTTTTTTTTTTTTTTTTTTTTTTAACCGTTAAACACCACTTAGTAGTTGTATATAGGTCGACCTAAATTCCCTTTTGCTTTCCAGAAATGAGACTAAAATCATGAGACTCCACAAATTGCAGGGGAAGGGTTTATGCATTAGAAACATGTGTTGGCATGCAAAACCATCCATGCCTTTGTACCAAAAGGTGGAATCGCCCACCCTTGCGCCCCCCACCCCTGCAGGCCGTAGGGTTGTGGGAGGATGTAAATCGTGGTGACTAACTCAGCCAGAAATAGCGCCGTCTTGGCGCCTGCCAGTGCGTCTCTGGAGCCTCCCAAAGCCGATTTTTCTCCTTTATGTTCACGCTGCTGTATAAGTCTCGAGCCGTGGCGCACTCAACTTCAACCTCATTCTGGGTTGAAATTTACCCATGCGGGTTAAAAAAACCATCCATGCCTTGTGATGAAAAAAAAAAAAAAAAAAAAAAAAAAAAATATATATATATATAAACTAGCCAAAAGTTTCCCACAAGGGTATCACATGCATATGTGGTTGTACATATTATTATATTATATTATATTCACAAAACTCCTGAATAAATAACCCTGGTTTTTGGGACCGACCCCGACCCACTAGGAGTTGCCATCACAATAAACTACTATTATTTAAATCTGATCAAAAGGGCACATGGCATGTGAATGTGACTGTACTACCTTTTTTTTATATTTGGATTTTGGCAATTTAGTATTGTCAGTGATGTGATGGACTTATACTTGAAATGTAAAAAAAAAATAAAATAAATAGTGATACATTCGCTACTCGTTCAATCACAACATCTTACACAACACAATCAACACCACATATTCTGTTGGGACCCACCGCAAAAAATAATTGATCACTTTAATCAATGGCTACCACACATGTAGTGGTTTGTGCACTACACACAAGTGTAGTGCACATATCATTTTCCAAAAAAAATTGAAATATATGCCTCGTATTAAGATGTTTAAAAAAGCGTCATATTAACGTCACGAAATGACGAAGCGACGTATGAGCGTGAATGACGCACGAGTGATGCATAACCGAATGGAGCATAGTTTTTCAATGTTAACTTTTGGAGTATATTTTCATGAATATTATTCTTTTCGAGCATATTTTTTCAAGTTTCCCTTGCAACATTTATAGTAAAAAATTAACTTTCGACCTAATGTCCCGTCCCTAAAATTTCGTGGATGTTGTAAATCGCATGTTATGTTTTAGTGTTCCGGTGTAAAACGAGCATATGCACATCTCTTGTTGATGAGAGAAATCGGCACTTTATGGAATCTAAACATCACAACTCGTCTCAAATGCAAGACAGTACACGCTATAACAAATTGCTCTTTTACCACTATAGCTTCTGAGAGGGCAATTTTTACAGTAAAAATGTTAGTAGAAATGTTGTATTAAATGACCGCATCACGTTCATTCGTTCCTACTATCCTTTTTTCATAATATGAGTGATTAAAGAAAAAGGTAAAGATATGCGTTTTCTTGGTATAACCTTCTCATAAATGTTTTACATGGAGGCAAATATTTGCACCCCACCGAGTACATCTACCCGTACATCACACCGATCTTACAGAATCAACCATGTGAAAGTCGGCTTTGGAGTCAAAAACCAACTTTTTTAAAGTCGATTCTCACAATGCACGTACACGAAGACGGTTTTTAACTCCAAACCGACTTTCATAAGGTCAATTCTACTATAATACACAAATAGAATGGTGCACCGATAGACTCGGTTGGGATGCGAATAAAGACCCAATCCCTTTTACATTACTTCAAGATCTTTCTTCCACGTCATTAAAGCTATTTCTAAGTAAGGAAAAACACGTAATCAGCACACACTGATACACGAAAAGATTCTGTTAGGTTGGGAGGTTTTTAGGTGGTGTCTCCACACGGTGTGGAGTGTGGAGACACATGTTGCATCACATGGATTATCTATTTTTAAATTGGATTCAAACTGTATGGTTCAGATCATTATTTCATCGACCGGTGCAAGATGGAATCTTTGAAAGCAAAAACTTCACCTGTTAGGGGAAACTATCTGCTGTCAACTGAGTGGATTTAATGAAATTTGTTTTCATTTAACCATGTTCTCTCTGTTTCTGAACTTTTAATAATGGAGACAGCAAAATCCAATTGAGATTATAGCATATAAAATGGTCTACCCAAAATGAGCAAAGCTAACAAAAAAGTAAAAGAACCATATAGGAATGTAGATTAGCCCCCTCCAAATTCTTCCCCTTTTGAATAAATTCCAAAAAATCATTAACATCCCACCTAACTAATGCAACTTTTCTCAAATGCTACTAACTAACTAGAATAATATATGTACGTCCCTTATATTTTATTTTATTTATTTCAAAAATAGCTGGCTCGATTAATCCAGAATTCGATCCAAGTAGTGCTTGCAGAGTTGGGTTCTTGCTCGAGAATAAAGAAACCAAAAGTTTTTCATCATGACATCTTCTTAGAAGAATTGACTCTCGAGACATTCTCAAAACATTTGAGTAACCAAATGCCTTATAGGTTGATCCATTTGGATCCCAAACCAATATTTTATTCATTTACACTAACTTATTTATTATTATTTTATTAACTATTATTTTATTATAAATTCTTTCATCAATCAATCAACATCAACAAATAAAATAATATTGGACTTTATACACTCATTTACACTATTTACCATTACTTTTCAATATAATATTTCAAATCAACAATCATTACTTTAACTACACAAATTTCAATACAACTTTTCAACTTTATCATCATTACTTCACTATATTTTATAATTCTTTCTCTTTTTGATCCAAATGGATCCAATAATCAAACCAAAAGCGAGCAAGCCTAAAACTAAAGCAAACATTTGTGAGCTTGTGTGCTTGTTAATTTTTTTTAAAGGGAGAAGGAGAAGAAGATTTTTAATTTATTGGGGGAGAAGTCGAAGGGGATTGAGATTCGAAATCTGATTGATACCAGAAAGTGCAACGACCTCCACCGCTAAACAAAGTTCAACTAGAAAGTGCGACCACGAATTCTAGTCGTTCTTTTAATGATAAACATAATAGTATATGTTTGATTTATGTATATATACATAAATCATACAAACGCCAACTTATTTGAGATTCAAAGTTGTTCACAAATAGCTAACTTCATGTACTTTGCCTCAAATTTCTTAAATGCTAGCAACCAAATGGCACTATAGAAGTTGAAAGAGAGAGACGAGCAAAACCTGAGAGAAGTTAGATTCCCGCAAATTCAATTCAAAATCGACATTAGGAAGTTCGCATCTTTGTCTATAGAATCGATCGATTTTCATGTGATCGATCGATTCTCGCGTGATACCAGAGAGAGTTACATGGTGGCACAAGCAAGTAAGGCCCCAAAACAACTTTCCTTCTTTTTTTTTTTTTTTTTTTTTTTTTTTTCTTTTCTTAGTTCATCATCCATATTGTCACAACTACAAAACAAAATTCTTTCTTTTTCTTTTTCTTAAAGTATTCAGTTTCCGGTCACAACTGACCGGAATAATCCAGAGTTCGGTTCGAGTGGTGCATGAAGAATTTAACTCCGAGTAGAGGCAAATACTACACTCGTCACAAAGAGAACTCCAAATGCAAATTCATTTCAATGAATTAACCTGAAGAACAAGAACATCCCTAAAAATCATCCCAAAATACAATGACAATATTATTATACATATTGTAATACATTCCGACATCAAAGCTCTTCAATACCGGAGCAGCAACTACTCGTATTGCATCATCATGACCGAGCATCAAACCATTTCCAGACCCTTTCACTGTCAATTCTGTAAACATCCATAGCAACCTCGTTCTGGCTATAAGGCATAAACTTGGGAAATTCAACAAGTGACTGAAATTCACAGCCAAACCACTTTCTTTAATCCCTCATCCAAATATTATCTCAGCACTGAAACCAGTATATTGCTAAACCGTAAACCAACAGTATGGGTATTACAAAAGCTAAACCAAAATGTTATTGATGAAGCACAGACATTACCTTGAAAGATCAAAATTCTCAGCTCCTTCTCCGACCTGCCATTCTACACGAGGCAGGAAAAGAGGGAGTAGGTTGCATCCCAAAACTTTGAGACTCTTGTACATCCGAAAGTCACTGCTTTAATGACATTTAACGGTGGAGCAAATTCAACATCTTTTAGACACCACTCTTGTACATATATGGACTCATGGAGGCTTCTGTTCCGCTAAACTTTTGCAAGAAAACTAATCTTTTACTCAAAGAAAGTTCATGTGACAAGCCATGACAGGTAATTGCAAGAAGCAGCAAGTTTGGATCATACATAAAACCTTTTCTCACTCAACTTTTACATCTCAGGTGGCTTGAAAACAGACAAAGAAAGCAAAGGGACATAGGGGCCCTCTAGTAAAGCACAAGCAGAGGGTGTGGTGCTTCTGCCCTTCAAGAAACTACACTCAACAATTCTGAGGACACATGCAATAAAACACGGCACTTTCTTAAAAGCTGCACACAAAAAGGCCACACCTTCCAACATTTTATAGTCACTCTTCTGGAAGGAATGCACTTCCCTGGCAGCATTTTCATCAAACGATATACATCACTCCCTCCCAACATTCAACTTATATTGCCTAATACACATAATTTTACATGGTGCATTACTATTTTCATCAGCAGATACCACCTACCATAAACTGTTATGCATGGCTAGTCAATTTAGAAAAATATAAACCCTCAGAGCCCTTTCCTTGAGAACATCGATCAGCATGCTTATAGTATTAAAACTTATGTAAACATGATCATGGAAAGTAACAAATGTCACAAAATGGAAGAACATAACATATATGAAGTAAGCAATGACACTACCCAAAAATCAGATAAATCCATATAGAGCTCTTCATTAGCTGTGAGACAAATATCACTGCCTTTCTATTTCTATGCTTCAAACAACTTTATCTCAAAATTAGACAACGAGAACAATAACATTCCTAAAAAATCATAATAACCTCACTGAACCTAATGAGAAGCTCATTTATCGATCTCCATTGCTTGAGCAGCCTTCGCTTTTGCTAATGGTGTCAACTTTGTTTTCAGTTTTTTCTTTCCAACTTGAAATCCGCTACCACCCTTCTTTTTGTTGCTACCACTCACCTGATTCAACACAATTCCAGCAATCAGTCTCGTTGCCACAAGTAAAATTACATAATTATAGAATAGTGGAATGAATTAACAGTTTGGATATCAACCATTCAACCACAACCAGTTTTCATATATCTATGCCTCCTAATAAGTTTAAAAAGTTGGTTACTTCAGTTCCAAATTACACCTTTGAAGGCACCACTCAGCAAAAGAGGGAATTCACACACAAACACCCACACCAAAATAAATGATTCAACGGGTAAGAACAACAGAATTGTTAAAGGATATATTACAAATAAACAGGAATAATTGAGAAAGGAGAAGAAAAATACTTACTTTCATCTTGTTTTTGTTGGCTTGCAGCTTCTTTTCCTTCTTTTCTTTTTCCGCCTTTTCTCCTATTCCCAGAAATTTGATACAAAAATCAATGAAAAGAACAGTTATCTTGTAATTAAAACAAAACACCGCCTGAATATTAAACAAAAAATTGAACTACGACTTAGATAAAGAGTAACGAGAAACAAAAGAAACTAACTTTGAAGATCGAAATCATGCTGTCGTCGTCTAGAAGCTAAGTTATTCTTCTTCGACATTTTTCCTTAGGGCTCGATCTATTCTTTTCGCAGCTGCGCCGGATTTGATAAACCCTACAGAATCACCACAGGGAAACAGTACTCCTTTCTCGTAAATTATTACACTAGACTCCCCCAGTTTGACAGTTTCTAGACATTTCTCATTTCTCGTAAATTACACTAGAGTCCCCCAGTTTGACAGTTTGAAAAGATAGTCCCTTTATACTGATTTATTTACACTGCTAATTTTTCCGTTCATCAAAATAAAATTAGCACATATATATATGGGAGATAAGTTTATATAGCGTATTAGCGAAAGTTTGTTTAGAGTATTAGCGTATATAGATAGCGAATGCCCTTGGCGATCTATTGACGATACTTAGCGATCCTTGGCGATCTTAGCGATGAATTCGCGATGAATTAGCAAGATTAATATATATCGGCGAGGTGTTTTTGGGAGGTATTATTTAGGAGAAAAACTTTCATTGATCGGACGTCTTGATTTATTTAGGGAATTTTCCTATATTATAATCTACTACACGTACTTGGTGAGACCCCATGACCTAAGGGTTCTGAGCCATTGGTGAGCCATTTTAAAAAAACTTTCTTCATCCTCATTTACTCCAATAATTAATCGATTCAATCTCGAGTTTGAATCTAGTAATTGAGTAACTCACGACCTAAGGATTATTTAATCATTCTTTCTATAATTATATACAAGACTTATTATAAAATATTTTTTATATAGATCATTAAATATTGGTTAAGTATAGTTTGCCAAGAATATAGAAATTAATTTAATTCTAACGATAATGGAATTCATGAGTCGAGTCGAGCCATTTCAAATGGCAAATGAGTTACTTATGTTTGGTGAACGACATAAATTGAAAATTGTATTTTAATGGTTTGGTGTATTCGGACTGATGAATGATGTAAATCAAAAAGTTTATTTGAGTATTCCAGTGTACTCGAATAACTCTTAAAACCTTTTTTTTTTTTTTTTTTTTTTTTTTTTTTTGCTTACAACACCAACCATTTTAACCTAAATCGAAGATCCTGAACCATGAACCCTGATCTTTAAACTTATTATTGAAGCCATATAATAGAAAATAAGTAATCTAAATGATATATTGTAGATATAATAGATTAGGTTGTAACCTATATGATGCAATGACACTCTAATTTGAGCGAGTGCGCCGTGTCTGACATATTTCCGATCCGTCACGCGACCGACACGTTCTGACACATGTCCGACACCTGTCGGTTGATTAAAATAATATTATTTAAAATTTTAATATCCGACACGCTGTCGACACTCCCCGACACGACATCGACACTCCCCGACACTCCTGAACCCAATTTTTAATTTTTTCTCTCTTTCTTATTTAAGTTTTCTTCAATGAAAAAGTTAAAATACACGATTTCTATTTCTATAATAATTTAATAAATAGTATGTCGTATTAAGTTTATATGTTTCTTGTTGATAAACAATCATTTTTACTTTTTGTAGTATTTTGAAGGTCAATCACAATTCTTTGGCACCGTATAAAGGGAGAATATTTATTTTAGATATTAATAGAGTTTACGTATTACCTATCTTATTTTCTCTAGTTTTTTAGATTTTTACGATTTTTTTTTTTGATAAATTTAATCTTGGAATTAGTCGTATCATTTGTGTTGTAAGAATTAGGTAATAGATGCGGCGGATATCCGTGTCAGATCTCATGCAACATAAGTTGTAACTTATTATCGAAACTAGAAGTATTTTAAACGAGGCCCTTTATTTACATCAAGATGATTTTATTATTATATCGCATTACACTAAATTGATATTTTAACAATTGATTGTCTTATATATAAAATAAAATAAAAAACAGTTTATTCTTGACCTAAAGATAGACTCAATAGAACAATCTACGTGCACAAGACGTATGAAACTTTGTGAAAGTCGAATGTGAAAATAAACTATAAAAAAAAATTTGAATCGAGTTTAAAAAAATTGATTTCATTGTGGTGCAGAGATAAGTTTCATATAATGCAAATAAAAACTCTTTTTTTTAAAAAAAAAAAATGATACAATTTTGAAATATCAATAATAATTTTTGTAGGGGAATTATATCGAAATATTAAGGGGCAGAAAAGCAAATAGTGAACTTAACAGGGGAAAAGGGGCGCTCTCTCTAAATTCCCCCCAGGACACTAGAGAAAGATGCTGGCCATTTCCGAGAGGGCTAGATGATTTGAAGCCAAAGAGCAAACCTGCCAATCTTTATTCGTATAGGCTATAGCCATAAGTCGGTACGCACTTCTTACTCTTATGATTTCACCAACTTTTTCAGTATGTTTACTAATGATTATTATTTAGGCATGCTGTTCTAAATGAATGTGACTTGCGGTGTTTTTCATCTAGTTTCGAATTCAGACATCCTTGTATAAAGAAGAAATGATGCGTTTTTTTTTTTTACTTACTTTTTTAAGCTAGTTTTGTTTCTTGTATGTGTTTTTTTTTTTCCTTACTTTTTTAAGCTAGTTTTGTTTCTTGTATGTGTGTTTATCTTGCAGTTCAGAACAGCCCTTATTGTGGAGAATTTTTTAGAAGGTGCTGATAGCCTGATACCTTTCTTTCTTTTCACCGTAGAACGCGAGTTCACTGTAAAACACTCGGCATTTTATTATACATGAAACACGTGTTTTACAGGAGAAATTAAGGGTATCTGCTGCTCCGTGCGGATGTAGCACCTAAAAGTTCCCCCTTTTTGTGATGATTAGCTTGATATTTTGACGGTGGTTGTTGCAGAAAAAGTAGGGAATGGAAGAAACGAGTAACGAAGAGCAGCAAAAAGGGAAAATGGTGGAAGGGGTTGCATCCATTGCCTTATTGCCGAATGGGTCCATTTCAGGCCACTTCATTCAACTTCCACACTCTGTCTGCTATGGTCTTATCGGCACTGGTCTGACTGCTTTTTTTCATTGCTTAATGTATACTATAATGATCGTCCCACAACACTGGATCACTATACATAGATGTATGGATCATTGATCATTGCAGGACCCTTTGATTTAAGTAGGTCCATTTTGTCCAATGGTCTACAAGATTGTAGCAACATGATAAATTCTATCCCCTTACCATTTTCACAATGTATATCTAGAGTGACCTCATGCTAAACATGTCCTGGAATTAGCTGGTAGTACTTGTACTTCGATTCAGTTAGTAAGCAACTTCATAACGGGTCATGTTTTTTGTTTCTTCCTTTTTTTTTTTACATGTCTGATAAAAGAGATAGCTTGTGAACGGGAGTGCAGTAGAGGAGAGGACTACCGGTTGATCAAGCTCACTATTATCGACTACAATGTAAAGCTCAATTCTAACATCTGTTTTCGACCTTAATACCCTCTTTTTTCTATCCATATCAAGGATTCAGAGTGTTTAGTGTAATCTTTCTTTTTATTTTGTCCTTGTATGACCTCGAATGTTGTAGAGCGGAGCAGAAAAGGATGTAGTTGTTGAGTGTAGAGGGCATGATGCTGCTCGGTTGTGTAATATTGAACATGCTCATGGGTAAGGCTTTCATGGATTTGATTTTGCTTTGCTATGGAGTTTATCATAATAAATTCATAATCATAGCCATTAACCTTGTACTTGGCTTTTCTTTTACCCTGTCAACGAAAATCTGGGACACCAGTTTGTTAATTATCATTTTATTAATGACTGCCTGCCTTCAGGGTAGAAAATTGGTTGTAAATAAACATCATACATATGTTTTATTCGTTTACGCTCCTATGGTATATATTTATATTCTCGTTCTTCATTTAATTTGGTTCCTCATACCTTTTATTCCCTAGGTGGGAAAAGGATGTTGTAGGCATGGTTGAAGACGAGGATAAAAAAACAGGATATCAGTTTCATTTGAATGCGAGACCCTTAAAGCTGATAAAGAAGCTGTGGAACACATAGAGAAGTTCATGCCCAAGTTAGCTGGGATAGATGCTGTTGGTGAGTATAGATCAGTTTATTTTCTGAAGCTTTCTTTTTGGGTGTGTCTTGGCGTGTGCGAATGTTCGAATTTATTTATAAAAAAATAAAAAGTAATTCTTGGTGTCTGCTTGCCCCTTTTCTTGGCTTAAGATTCAATTGGATTCTTTTGCTTTTGTTTTCCATTAACAGTCTTACTTATATTACGATAACTTCCACATGATGAAGATCTCTTTGTTTTTACCTTCATAACGTGGATTATTGTTACATTATGTTTCTGCTTTTCTTTTCATCTATCGTATGTATATGCCTGGTGGTGCTGGATTGCGTTGAACATTGTCATTATCAGATATTTGAGCTGTGAAACTTTGTCATTATTATCAAATCAATCTTGCATCATTAAGAAACATGACATGTACTTTGTATTCTATGAACACCGTATTGTTACTGTTGTATGCTTGTCATGAACAGCATTGTCCGGTTTTTGTGTCTTTATGCATGTACAACAGAGACGACATATCATGATGGTTTTGAATAGTATGAGTGATTTTTAGCTGAATGAAATGATGATAACTTGGTTGATTATATGCAGTTAACATTGGCCGGATGAAGATAGTTGGGTTGGATTTTGAAGCTGGTGGAAATGTGGAGGAGGAGCCGCACTTGGATATCTGATTTGGATTTACACAGTGTCACATCTCTTGAAATCAGAATGACTTGTTTTAGATAGATTATGTTGTATATTCTCTGCTTTCTGCAATTTCCAAACCTTCTCTTTGTTTCATTAATTAGTGAAACCGATGCATATTCGTTTTTTTTTTTTTTTTTTTGGTGAATAATCTCTCTTTGATTGGTGATTCAAGTTTGGTAATGATCAAACTACTCTCTTAAGTTTTGAATGTCCACAAACATGAACTTCTTGCCCCTCGCCACTTTTTTGAGGTTACAAGTTGTTGAAGCCGATGATGACATGAAGAACCGTGAAATAATATCCTCGCTATGGCGCCTTTTTCAGCTTTGGGAGGCAATAACAGAGTTCTCACACTAGTTTAGTTTTGAATATTTTATCGACTACATATCATAATATTCAGCTTTGGATTATGGTTTTGAATGTGATTTGAAGTGTATTCCTTGGGGCCAACAACATCACAAACCGCAGAAAATGAAAAATACCATAGATCTGAACCACCGTTTGGTTTCGGACTGACTGGATCCATTTGGATCCAAGAAAGAGAAAGAATTATAAAATATAGTGAAGTAATGATGATAAAGTTGAAAAGTTGTATTGAAATTTGTATAGTTAAAGTAATGATTGTTGATTTGAAATATTATATTGAAAAAGTAATGGTTAAATAGTGTAATGAGTGTATAAAGTGATGGATTAATATTATTTTATTTGTTGATGTTGATTGATTGATGAAAGAATTTATAATAAAATAATAGAATTAATAAAATAATAATAAATAAGTTAGTTGGGTGAATAAAATATTGGTTTGGGATCCAAATGGATCAACCTAGTCCCAAACCAAACAAGGGAAAGGGTCTGATTGATAATTGTCGATTTCTTTTTTCAAACCGCCCTCTTTTGTCCCGAGACAGTGGCATAAGACGGTAAGAAATTTCAGATGATATAAATAAAATGAAGCGAACACTCAAATAGGATGAATTCTGCATGAATAAATAACAAGACTGGGCATGAAACAATCGTGTATTGAAATAGGCTCCCATCATCGTCTCCGTTTAATTAAATTAGACAGAGAAAGAAACATGCTTGGCGTTCAATTTAATATAGATATAATACGCTAAATCATACTTGGGGAGGGGGCGGGGGGATGATATCCTTTCCTCACACTACTACACTAGCTGAAGCTTTTTCCTTCTTTCTAGAGATATTACGTGAATAACCCACTAGAGAGCTATCAAAATATCCCACAGTCAAAGGAGCATGAGTTGACCCGAGTATTAACAGACTTGACAAACATCTGGGGGGCAGGGGAACAGGGAGAGAAGGCAGTTTTACAGCTCGTTGTATTTCATAATCCTTCTCAACTAATCGTTGCAGTCTTCTTTATGCGGTTGCACCACTTGTGGTTGCTGCACTGGTTTCAGCATTTGTGGATGCAGCGAGTTCAGCATTTGTCGTTGCAGTGGGTTCAGCATTTGTGGTCGTAGTAGCGGTTTCAGCAGGAGCAGCAGGTGCAGCAGGAGCAGCAGGTGCAGCAGGAGGAGTTTTGGTCTTAGGTGCAGCAAGCCTCCTCATCTTAATAGCATTATGCCTCTTCTCCATAAGAGCATGCTTTTGACCTGCAAGATGATACCTATATACGGTTTCACTATTCACTACCACATTACATACGTCACACCAGCGAACAGCTCCTGCGCCTGCCCCTCCCTCCAACATTTTCATCTTCTTTGTTTCCAAATCCTCCGTATCAGCTGCTTTTCTCTTTCCTTTCTTGCTACCAGATTTCCCTTCTTCGGGTTTTCTAGTGGGCCGATTATAGTATTATTATTAGAAGCTGCTGAAGCCTCAGGTGCAGGCACTTCTGGTGGTGGTGGTGGAGGAGGAGGGGCAGGTCTACTTGCTGCTATAAGCTTCTCGATATTCTTCTTGTGCTTCTTTCCCTCTTTGTGTTTGTCAAGAACATCTTTACTATTACAGTCAACCTTGCACACTTCACACCAAGCTGATTGCACAATTTTTGCTATCTTTGGATGCTTTTTCGAGGGAGTATTAGTCTTTCGTACACCAATGTTTCTTCTTCCCCGTTGTGCAGAATTGGGATTTGCTGATCTCTGTGTAGCAGTTGGCTGCATTACTGCTCCTGCATGATTACCAGGGTGACAATCACATATAAAGCATGAGCTATAATAAGCAAGAAAAGTTAACTTCTCTCCATTCAAAACTAGCAACAACAACCACCAGCAGGTGCACTGCTTTTAAGGTTTTATTAATAGCACATAATGACTTTAAATTTGAGGGCAGCTTAGGGCAAGTCCAATGCTTCTACTTGCCCAATAGGTATCAAAACCAAATTTTGATACCTATCGGTCACTATTCACAAGGTATCAATTTATCATCTCCAATCATAGGTATCAAATCTTCATTTCCAACCATAGGTATCAATATTTGATTCTGATACCTATGACCAATATCTCCAACAACAATATTTGTCAAATTTGTACCTATGGCCTCCCCCTGACATTTGTAGCCACACAAATTTTAGGGGACAACTTCTGACAAGCAGAAAGGAGGAATAAAGTTTCGGCTTTCAGCTTCACGCGCGTGAGCAAATGTAAAGGTATAAGTCATGGTATCAATTTCGATACCTTCCTTAGTACCAAACTTACTTTGATACCCCTGCACCTTTTACCGTTGGAGATGTCAATATTTTCACGTAGGTATCAAAATTTGATTTTGACACCCACTATTGGACTTGCCCTTACCATATTAATTTTTCATCTACCTATATAGCATAGATGAGGTTACCCGGATACCATCTACGGATCATGATAAGACTATGGACTACTATGTACGAAACCATTATATGAGCACGGCAAACCATACGACTTTGTGCATGCCATCTCCATGTATGCTTCTTGCATTTGCTGGGGGAGGCTGATGTGATTTTGTGCAAGTGGATCTGAGGAGGAATAATGACAAGTACACAGTATGCATAAAAGGATTAAGTAGCTGTATCAATTACTTGCCATAGGCCCATTAAGTCGTCACTTAATCTACAATTGTCATCATCAGCAACATACTGTCCTATCGTTCCACGAAAAAAACATTACGTAATTACAGAGTGACAACTTTAGCAGATGTCAGTGGTAATAAATAAATGATCTCTTCTCCTAAAATAAAAAAAATAAAAAATAAAAATAGCAGATGTCAAAAACTATTCTGAATCACTATGTGAAGAAAAGAATAAACTCGCCATCGTAGACATGTATGGTTCAGAAATAAGGAAAAAAATCTCATATACTAGTACCATATGGCACAAATGCACAGCATTGGTTCAGGCATAAAAACAAATGACAATTATTATTCAGTATTCAGAGCAAAAATAAAGAGATAAAGCACAAACACTAAAACAGATGTTATCTCTCTGTCAGCTCTGAAGTCTGAAATATAATGCTGATGACTAAAGTGGGCAGTTCATGAAAAAATATGTATATTTGTTTATGCAGTGTCCGGAGGACGGCAAGATAATTTAGGCCCGCAATACACTCTGAAAAAAAAAAATTTATGGCTTAATGATAAAAGTAACAGCAGGTAAACAGGCAAGCTAACCAAAATACAAATTCAAGAAGCAGACTTCTGCTTTATAGGTACAATATCAGAATTGTACATCTCACACAACATGACACTAGAACAAAAGCACAGCTCCAAGCACACAACTGCTAGACCATCAGGACAGCATAAACCTACTTCACACTTCATTTTCTCAAACTACAAAGCAATTAGCTAAGCAGCAATATGCATCATAGAATGATGATAAAAACACAACCATGGCTTTTCCACTTTCAACCTTTCGCGATCCATCTATTTGACTTTAAAATGCAACAAGCAACCAGTAGATTTTGTAGCCTTACGCTAATCAAATTAGGCAACAAAAAAGCCACCCTTAGTTTTTCTTTTACAAATGGGCCATTTCCCCCTAATTTGGAAGAAAAAAAATGAAAGGCTTACATTGCTGTATGGATCAAATGCAAGATAGGCAGCATTAGGGTCCTGATAGTAAGCAGCAGTAGCAGCCGCCCAGATGCAACAACCTGGGGATAAGCAGCATAATAATAGGCTAATTGATTAGCGAGTAAAGTAGAAGCATTTGTATAAGCACTAATAGAAACGGCTAGATTCGGATCAACTCCAGGTGGATGAACAAGAGCATTGAGACCGTAGGTCTGCTTGACATTAAGTGAACTTATGTTTTTTCACAGCTTAAGATAACCTTCCAATCTATGCTCTTAGGGAATATTCCTTTCCTCCATTTTCCACATCGGCCCCTAAGGGATGCTCGCACATATGCACCTCCTCGGCCCCTTCAGCTTCAACACTAGACCTTGCAACATGTTTCTTGCTTCTCCATATAATTGGATTACCTCCTAGGTATATACAGTATCCAGATGTTGATCTAAGTCATCAACTGATCCAGCATAATATGCATGCGTGAAGGCTTCAAGGGTCAAATCTTGGCCTCTTTTAAACATAACTCCTCTTTCTGGATTACCCTTTAGATAGTGAAGATTTCTGTGAACAGCTTTGACATGATATTCCTTGGAATTATGCATGTACCTGCTAACCATATTCACAACAAAAGCAAAATCTAGTCTTGTATGGTCCAGATAGATCGGTTTACCTACAAGTCTCTCGATAAAATCCTTTATCAACAGATTTATCATTAGGAGCCTCATTTAGACCATGATTATATTCAATTGGTGTGTCAACGGGTTTAGAGCCAAGTTTCCCAGTTTCAGTTACCAGGTCATAAACATATTTTAGTGCCTAAAAGGTAGGTGATGGTGGGCTCGGCTTTTGTTACCCTACCTGTTACATCATGTATGCTTTTCTTAGCCTCAATAAATTATTTAAACACCCTCTTTTGTTCCACCACCTTTCCATATAAGATAGTTGTTAAAGCGCTAGGCGAAGCCTAGGCGAACTTCAGTTGCCTAGTCACCTAGGCATGCTAGGGGATCATGAAAAAAGTTGAAAAATAAAAAGCCAATTGACGAGAAAATCAGTAAATGTCTACAAAAGGTCAAGTCTTATTAAGCTAATCCAACTGTGCCTTGTGAGCATTGTAAGCTCCAGCCAAATTGCACGCGCGAACATATGTAGTATGGCAGAGTTGAACACCATTATATGAACTTGAACATGTTTCCCTTACAGCATCCCATAAATCTTTTGTTGTTTCATACACGAAAAACTTTCATCAATGTCAGGATTCATGGAACCCACGAATCATGACATGATGAGATTGTTCTCATTTTTCAATCTTATATAGCCTGGATCATCTATCTTGGGAGTGAGTATCTGTCCAGTTACATATTCCTTCTTTCCTCTCCTACGAATGGCCATTCTTATTTCTTAAGGATTGTGACCATTGGAGGTAGTTTGGTCCATGATGTTTGTGGTTGGTGATAGGAGTTGAATTGGTGTCATCGTTCTTGGCATTTGGTAGAATTATTGCAGGGTTGGAATTAGTCGAATTCTCATCATCACATGTAGAACTTGATTGTTCAGCAGACATGTCTCCGTATTTGATCATGATCATCGATGGGCGTATTAGATAAGAAGGCTTACTAGAGCAGTGGCTCTGATACTATGGAAATTTTGAAGATAGAAACATTCATCATTTCTTATTTTAGGATGAAGAATTACAAGAGTATAAATAGCGTACAACAACCTACATAAACTGAGATAAGTGTGAAGAAGAAAGAGAAAATGTATTATTCCATGATAATATTGGGAGAGAGATTACATAGTTAAAACTGGCACCCAAAAGCAACGACTATAAGATCTTTTAGCTAATAACTAGCCGTTAGCTGAATAGAGGAATTGATTAGAAAAAGAAAGTTAATAAAATAAAAGGTTATTTAAGCTCAATATTACATAATATAGGAAGATAAATATCATAATCTAACACCCCTCCTCAAGCTGAAGAATGGAATCAACCATGTCAAGCTTGCTTTGAATCTCTTGAAATGCCTTTCCTGGGAGACCCGTGGTGAGATTATTTGCAACTTGGAATTTAGATGGGATGAAAAGGATGCAAATAACGGATGATTTCTGAGCCTCCTCGCTATGGTGCATTTTTCAAACTGGGCAATAATGGATGATTTCTCATCATAGTTTAGTTTTGAATATTTTATCGACTACATCATAATAACGGATGAAATGCCTGTCAACTTCGTTATTGAGGCCACATTCAATTTTCTCTTTAATGAAATGCCTGTCAACTTCCACGTGCTTAGTTTTGTCATGTTGAATAGGATCATGAGCAATGTTGATGGAAGATTTGTTGCCATGGATCTGAATTCAACTTTAGCACTAGACCTTGCAACTACATGTTGTTTCTTGCTTCTCCATATAATTGGATTACCTCCTAGGTATATACAGTATCCCGATGTTGATCTCCGTCATCAACTGTTCCAGCAAAATATGCATCTGTGAAGGCTTCAAGTGCCAAATCTCGGCCTCTTTTAAACATAACTACTCTTTCTAGATTACCCTTTAGATAGTGAAGATTTCTGTGAATAGCTTTGAGATGATATTCCTTGGGATTCTGCATGTACCTCACCGCATTCACAGCAAAAGCAATATCTAGTCTTGTATGGGCCTGATAAATCAGTTTACCCACAAGTCTCTGATAATTTCCTTTATCAACAGATTCATCATTGGGAGCCTCATTTAGACCATGATTATTATCTTCAAATGGTGTGTCAACGGGTTTAGAGCCAAGTTTCCCGGTTTCAGTTAGCGAGCCATAAACATATTTTAGTGCTTAAAAGGCTCTGTTCCAATATAACTGATCGAGTTGCCAAAAAAAAATTGTTCCATTTTATCTGATGGCGTTCCATTTCTAAAGCACTATTTATAATGTTTTTCCTACATGTACCCTTATTTATTAAGGGTGAGAGAATAAAAGGAACATTGCACTAATTATAGTCAAGGTTTTTTCATTTTGATGCTAAAGTTAAAGCATTAACTCACCTCCTTGATATTTTTGTTTTTGTCGACTCCATCAGTTATTTTGGAATGGAGGGTCGCCTTGGCTATTGTTACTCTACCTCTTACATCATCTAAGCTTTTGTTAGCCCCAATAAAAAAAAATTAACACCCTCTTTTGTTCCACCACCTTTCCATATAACATAGTTGTTAAAGCGCTAGGAAAAGCCTAGGAGCTTGAGTTGCCTAGTCACCAAGGCATGCTAGGGTTACATGAAAAAGTTGAAAAATAAAAGCCAATTGGAGAGAAAATTAGTAAAGGTCCACAAAAGTTCAATTCTTATCAAGCTAATTCAACAAATCCTTGTGACCATTGTAAGCTCCGACCCATCAAGCAAATTGCACGCGCCACATATGTAGTATGCCTTAACCACCTAATGATATCAATTAAACTAGCTATACATGCACCAACTCAGATGTGAGTTCTAGATAGTCAAAACTTTCATCATGTGCACACAACCCCTTTTTGTACATCATCTTGCTGAGGAGACCATCCCCTACCTTCTAGACACTAAGACATCGACTCTGGCCTAGGCAAGCGCCTCGACAACTATGCCATATAGTAGGCTGTCGTGAGGGCATTTCCGTTCATGGATCTCAAAAGCGTCTAATTGTTGTCAGTATTTGGACAATATAATAAAATATTGGGACAATCTACTCCCCTTGCTTGAGATTATGGAGGATATACTCTATCCGAAAAAGTTCAACACCATAAATTGAACTTTAATATGTTTCCCTAACATCTCAAAAATCTTTTGTTGTTTCATACAGGAAGAAGCTTTTGGCAGCCATGTCACCGTATTTGATCGTGATCAGCGATGGGCGTATTAGAGAAGTGTGTTTAATAGAGCAGTGGCTCCGATACTATGGAAATTTTGAAGATAGAAACATTCTTCATCCCTCATTTTAAGATGAAGAATTACAAGAGTATAAATAGCGTACAACAGCCTACATATTTTGAGATAAGTTTGTCTGACAAGCTACCAACAACCTGAAGTTAAAAAAAATAACAAATTCTATAACAAACAAGCTCTATCGAGAAGTTTGAAAAAGAAACAACTTTGAGAAGTTATTTCTAACAGTATGGTTCAGAAATATGGCAAAAGATCCCATACACTGCCATATGGCATGAATGCACAGCATCAGCACAGGCATAAAGGAATGACACCTACTATTCAGTATTCAAAGCAAAAATTAAGGAGGTAAAGCACCAACTCTGTCAGCTCAGATGGAACATCAAGTATTTATGTATATGCAGTATCAAGAGGAGGGCAAGACAATTTAAGCCTACAACAAACTCTTAAAAACTTCTGTGGTTTAATGAAAAAAGTAACAACGGGTGAACAGGCAAACCAACCAAAATAAGCAGACTTCTGCTTTACAGGCACAATATCAAAATTGTACGTCAACATGACACTAGAACAAAAGCACAGATCCAAGAACGCGATTGCTAGACCCTCAGGACAGCAAAAAGCTACTCCACGTTTCAATTTCTCAAACTACAAAGCAATTATCTAAGCAGTAGATCCTTTCGCCTTAAACTAATATCAGCAATCAGTAGATCCTTTCGCCTTAAGAAAATATAATTAGGCAAAAAAATAGAATCACATTTGAATCTTCTTCCCCCAAATTGAAAAAGAAATATTGAAAAGCTTACATTGCTGTATTGACTATAAGCAAGATGGGCAGCATTAGGGTCCTGATAGTAAGCAGCAGTAGCGGCCGGCCCAGATGCAACAGCCTGGGGATAAGCAGCATAATAATAAGCTAGTTGCTGAGCGTCGAGGTAAGTAGAAGCATTTGCATAAGCAACAGCTGGATTCGGATCAACACCAGGCGGATGAACAAGAGAACCGTTCGCGTCGTACTGCTGCTGAAGATTAGGGTTAGCAATTTGGGCTTGTTGGTAGTAGAGAGCATATTGGGGATCAGTGTAGACATACGAAGGGTATAAGGAAGTTGGTGCAGCTGATTCCATCGATGGTGGTTGATTTTGCTGCGCCTCCGCGCCGCTTGCGGCGGTGTCTTCCATGCGACTGGGCAAAGTGCCAAACCCAGGTTTTTTACCAATAATCCCGATTGCCGATGAGACAGACAGATGGGGAAGAAAAGATACAAGTAAAATTAAAAATAAATGCCGATTGACGACTAGTCAACTACCACTTATAATGGGTTAATCTTTATATTATATTTTCAACAGAAAAACTGTCAAATTGACCCGTTTTGGCCAATTGATCCGCCTCTGACCCGACATCCATTCCTCATACCGCTTGACCCGTTTTGGCCAATTGACTCGCCTCTGACCCGATATCCATTCCTCATACCGCAAAAATGGTCAGAACCTCTCTCCTGCCATTGCTCCACTATCTCCCTCAAAAAAGAAACCTCCTCAACCTCTGCGCCACAACTCCCCCACCTTTTCCTGATCAAAACCGTCACACCATCATCTCCCATTTAACTCACACCCCACAGTCTCTTTTTTTTCCGATTGAACAACCCCCCCCTGCTAAATAACCCAACCCTTCTTTCTTTCTTGCTAAAAAAACCAACTTCTCTTAAAAGTTTATCCGGCTATCTGGAATAATACTCCAGGTTTTCTATGCTATAATAGGTAGCATGGGACAGCCTACAGAAGCCGAAAGAGGGAGGAAGGGGTTAATTTCAAGAACCAAAGTAATCCAGGTATAACATTTTCATGTAAAAAATCACTTCTTTTTTGTAAATTTAATTTGTTTGATTGGAAATTGCAGCCTAAAGGGGAAGGAAGGGTTAATTTGAAGAAAGAAAGTAATCCAGGTTTAACATTTTTTTGTCAAAAATCACTTCTATTTTGTAAATTTAATTTGTTTGATTGGAAATTGCAGCCGAAAGGGGAAGGAAGGGGTTAATTTCAAGAACCAAAGTAATCCAGGTTTAACATTTTTCTGTAAAAATCACTTTTTTTGTAAATTTATTTTCTTCGATAATGTGTTGTAAATGTACAGAGGTAGTTTCTGCTCCCACTTTTGTGTATTATTAATAGCTGTGAATCTTTTTGTTGAATTTTAGAGGCTTCTACATTAGTTTCAGTTTGACGCTCGGTTTGGTGTCTCGGTTTTTGTCTCGGGTTGCTGAATTTTAAGGGCTGCTACAACAATAGCAGTTTGTGTGTCCCTTCATATCATTATTCATCAACTGCTACAAATGATTACTTGCTGGTGTGTTGTAAATGTACAGAGGTAGTTTGTGTGTCCCGTGCATTTGCTTTCCACTTTGTTCTGAAAGATTGAGCTTGGATCAAATAGCCTTAAGCCACAAAATATCCTCTCTGCTACAACATGAGCAAATAACTTCCACAACATATTATTGTTTCAACTATTGGCCAGGTATATAGATGTGTTAATTATCGTTACTTGAAGTCTAAAACGCAACAATAGTGCTTATGAACAGTTTGGTTTCTGTACTTTTAGTATTTACACATATGCAGTGAAATCTTCATAGCTTTCAAAGGGTCTACCTGCCTCTTGACCATATACAGGTGGTTTTGGTATCGGTTGGTTTTCAGATCGCTACCCTCTTCGGCAAGCACGGATCTCTGTTTACTTCATGTGCCCTTCCAAGAATGACCTTGACGATGTTGTCGCCTCTCTTCACTCCTTCGGTAATCGTCTCCTTTGATAATCGCCCACCATCCTTCATCTTCCTTTAACCTGCTTTATATTTTCATTATTTTCCTCTCTATAGTCATGACTACGTGATGTGGTCAACTGATTCATTTTGCTAAATTGTTTCATTATAGACAAATTTAACCCAATCAATAGTGTATATGTAGATCTCCTGCCAAAGAAATTACTTTGGTAATTGGTGATTTATTTGCATGCAGATTGATATATTGAGTTTCGTTTTGATGTGTTTTTTTCTTTTATTTTTGTGTATGACGATGCTGGATTTCGTCTATGAATAAATCCGGGCCATTTAATCTAGTGGTAATTGAACGAAGATGGTTTTTGGGTGATTTTTAGACTGAGCTTGAGAGTCTCTCTCAAGTTGCCTACGTATCCTGTTATGTTTCAGGAATCAAGTCGGCCGTAGTTCTTGTAGAGGGTTTATATAAGGAGCATAACCCTAATCCTGCCCTTTTCTTCAAGGATTCGGTTACCTTATCATTAAATGGGATTCATTTAAATCCTTAATTCTTAGGAGATAATTTCTCATTTGCCTTTAATGATGTATCAAGGCCTTAAAGAGGCCAGATTCTTCTCCCCACGTTTATTTATAAAAAAGTGCATATAACTGCTCGAGCGTTCGGGCCAGCTCAGCCGAGTCTCAATGGTCGCGCTCTACTCCTGTTCTGCTAACCAGACCGACCTGCGGTGGTAAGTTAAGAAGGGCCGAGCTGTCCTCACACCTGGGGTTCAGGTCCGCTTTCTTAGTTAAACTCTAGGGCTCTCGGCCTTTATTAGCTATTAATTATCTCATCTTGATTAATGATTAGCCAATATAAAGATGACACGTGGTGAGGCAAGTCCGACCTCTTATAAGCCCCCCAGATCTGACTGAACTACTTGTGAGGTCGGATCTGTTAGAGGTGTTGTTCGGCCAATGTCATCTGGACTTGTAGAGTTTTACGATGGCCTTCTATGTCAGGTGGCAGAGTTATCGTTATGACGCTGTCATTCGTGCCCACGTCTTCTGAGGTGGAGCGGTTTTGAGAACGTGTTTGGGGTTTTATGACCCTTGTCGAATCGGTTTGTCTCGACGATTTGGTCGATGCCGGCTTTAAGGCCATAAAGTACGTAAGTCTCGCTTCTTCAATGGTGCTTTGGAAGTTTTCCTTACAAGGATTTGTATAAACCTAACACTGGTACGTGCGGCATGTGAAGCTCGTCTAAAAGAGTTCCCGGAGAGGTAGACATTGTGTCTAAAAATTCTTCCCCATTGTCTTTGCGGCTCCTTGATTAGTGCCTTACATGATCTGCCGCTACGCTTCAATTGCTCACCTTAAGCGACCTTAAGCCAACGCACGTGGAGAATCTTACCTCTGCTACAGTGCAGGCGTAACTCGGCGTTAATGCTTCTTTGTCGCTTTTACTGAACCCGACCGGAGAGCTCACTCGGTCCCTTTGGGGACTTAGGAATTTTACTTCGCAAAGTTAGTAAGCCCAACATATGGAGCCCGACAAATTTATCCGACATGCGGACTTGCGCGAGTCTAACCTATAGACTGGTTGTTTAGAGTTGGTCCAAACTGCAGAGCTCAGCTTTGCAAACACATTGAGCCTGACATTCAGTGCTCTGAATTTCCGTCCGTCCCGTGGACTTGTTCTCTAAGGAGTCCGACCCGCGGAGCTCAATTCGATGAGTTCGACACGCAAACTTTGTTGAGTCCGACTGCGGAGCTCAAACTTTAGAGTCCGTCGGTAGACTTTGAAGAAAAGTTGTCCGTCCCCCGCAGACTTAAGAAAAAATTTGGGTCCGCCGCCTGGAGCGACTTTTGAGTCCGATCTGCATGAACTCAAGTTTTGGAGTCTGCTCTGCAGACTTTGGAGAAAAGCTTCAAAATTGTAACATGAACAATGTTTTTACAATATCTTATTAAGTTCTCTTGGTAATTGCAAACTTTCTTTGAGTTTGACTTACAGGCTCGATTCGATTAGGTCATCTCCGCAGCTTAATTAATTGGGTCGACTGCAGACTAAATTTTTAGAGTCCGCTCAGAGGCAGACTTAATGTTTTGAGTGACTTGTGAGATTTAATAAATTTGACCGAGTCCGATCTATGGAGCTCGGTTGGTACATCACAAGACCTTATAATATTTATTGAGTCGGACTGCATATCTCAAGTTTCTATCCGTCCTACGGACTTAATAAAATTTGCTGACATATGTATGTTGAGTCCGACCGGCGGAGCTCAGATGTCAGTTTTAATGATTTGAGCGAAGCCCGTTTTGTGGAGCTCGGCTTGTCTGTCTTGCAGACTTAATTTTTTGGAGTCTGCTCAGGCGAACTTGATTATTTGAGGTCTGCTCATGCAGACATTATTTTTGAAGTCTTATATGCAGACTTGATTATTTGAGGTCTGCTAAGGCACACCTTATTTTTTAAGTCTGATCTGCAGACTTGATTATTTGAGGTCTGCTAAGGCAGACCTTATTTTTTAAGTCGGACCTGTAAACTTACCTTACTTTTTCTGGTTATTTTCCTTGCAAATTTTTCGGATGGCTGCTCATCTGATCTGCTCTTCCAGCCCTCCAGTATGCCATGCAATAACTTAATAGTTTTTGGATGGGATACTCAATTTAAAGCATTTGCCTTAGTGTTTTTATTTTTATTTTTATGCTCTGGTGTCCATCCTGCGGACTTAAACAGTTGCTATTGTAAACTTTATAGGGCCCAACCTGCAGAGCTCGGTGGGTCCGTCCTGCGGACTTAATTAGTTGATCCTTTAGGAACTTAGATCCTGACCTGCAAAGCTCGGTTGATCCGTCCTGCGGACTTAACTAGTTCATCCTTTGTGAACTTAGATCCTGACCTGCAGAGCTCGGTTGATCCGTCCTGCGGACTTAACTAGTTCATCCTTTGTGAACTTAGAAATTACATTGAGTCCGTCCTGCGGATTTAATTAGTTTGTCCTTTGTAAGCTTTACGAGTCCGACTGCGCAGACTCGATTCGAAATATCTGACTAGCAGATTTGGGAAGTTTGAACTTTTCCAAACTTGATCAAAGCCATCACATATAATGGAAAAGATATTTTCTATTGAAATAACATGAGTGTGATAACACAGAGTAGCAAAATTAAAACTGAGAAAATTAAGCAATTTAATAAAGTTTGGAACCTGTCCGAGACGCGTAATTTGTAGAGGTTGTTGGCATGCCAACTTCGTGGAATGATCTTTCCATTATGGAGAGCTCGTACTTGGAGAGCTTGCAAGCTCGTATTTGAAGAGCTGAAGAGCTCGTATCTGGAGCGCTGAAGAGGTCGTATATGGTTCTGAGCCGAGCTTGGTTTTACAGAAGAAGTGCCGAGCCGAGCTAGGTCCGATACCGAGGCGAGCTCGGTCTTATAAAATATTTGCTCGAGAGAGCTCCAAATATGATGCCGAGGCCGAGCTCGGTCTTATATAATATGATTCCGAGCCGAGCCGAGCTCGGTTTTATAAAAGATTTTTCTCAAGAGAGCTCCAAGTATGATGCCGAGGCCGAGCTCGGTCTTATAAAAGATTTGCTCGAAAGAGCTACAAGTATGAGGCCGAGGCTGAGCTCGGTCTTATAAAAGATTTGCTCCAGAGAGCTCCAAATATGATGCCGAGGCCGAGCTCGGTCTTATATAATATGATGCCGAGCCGAGCTCGGTTTTATAAAAGATTTTCTCGAAAGAGCTCCAAATATGATGCCGAGGACGAGCTCGGTCTTATATAATATGATGCCGAGCCGAGCTCGGTCTTATAAAAGATTTGCTCGAAAGAGCTCCAAATATGAGTCCGAGGCCGAGCTCGGTCTTATAAAAGATTTGCTCCAGAGAGCTCCAAATATGATGCCGAGGCCAAGCTCGGTCTTATATAATATGATGCCGAGCCGAGCTCGGTTTTATAAAAGATTTGCTCGAGAGAGCTCAAATTATGATGCCGAGGACGAGCTCGGTCTTATATAATATGATGCCGAGCCGAGCTCGGTCTTATAAAAGATTTGCTCGAAAGAGCTCCAAATATGAGGCCGAGGCCGAGCTCGGTCTTATAAAAGATTTGCTCGCAAGAGCTCCAAATATGATGCCGAGCCGAGCTCGGTCTTATATAATATTCTGCCGAGGCCGAGCTCGGTCTTACATAATATGCTGCCGAGGCCGAGCTCGGTCTTATAAAATATTTGCTCAGAGAGCTCCAAATATGATGCCGAGGCCGAGCTCGGTCTTATATAATATGATGCCGTGCGAGCTCGGTTTTATAAAAGATTTGCTCGAAAGAGCTCCAAATATGATGCCGAGGTGAGCTCGATCTTACATATATGATGATGCGAGCCGAGCTCGGTCTTATAAAAGATTTGCTCGAAAGAGCTCCAAATATGAGGCCGAGGCCGAGCTTGGTCTTATAAAAGATTTGCTCAGGCAGAGCTCCAAATATGAGGCCGAGGCCGAGCTCGGTCTTGTAAAATATGATGCCGAAGTGAGCTCGGTCTTATAAAAAGATTTGCTCCAGAGAGCTCCAAATATGAGGCCGAGGCCGAGCTCGGTCTTATAAAAGATTTGCTCTGAGAGCTCCAAATATGAGGCCGAGGCCGAGCTCGGTCTTATATAATATGATGCGAGCCGAGCTCGGTCTTATAAAATATTTGCTTGAGAGAGTTCTAAATATGATGTCGAGGCCGAGCTCGGTCTTATATAATATGATGCCGAGCCAAGCTCGGTTTTATAAAATATTTGCTCGAGAGAGCTCCAAATATGATGCCAAGGCCGAGCTCAGTCTTATAAAAGATTTGCTCGAAAGAGCTCCAAATATGATGCCGAGGCCGAGATCGGTTTTATAAAAGATTTGCTCGAGAGAGCTCCAAATATGATGCCGAGGCCGAGCTCGGTCTTATAAAAGATTTGCTCGAAAGAGCTCCAAATATGATGCCGAGGCCGAGCTCGGTCTTATATAATATGATGCCGAGGCCGAGCTCGGTCTTATAAAAGATTTGCTCGAAAGAGTTCAAATATGATTCGAGCCGAGCTCGGTCTTATAAAAGATTTGCTCGCAAAGAGCTCAAATATGATGCCGAGTCGAGCTCGGTCTTATATAATATTCGCCGAGGCCGAGCTCGGTCTTACAAAAGATTTACTCATTTAAGTTGTAAAGCGGGAATAAATGCCAATAAGAGTTTGTACTGGAGAGCTCAGATTTGGAGAGTTTGGGAGCTCATACGGGCGAGCTCATGCTGCGTGGGCTCATTCAGGCCGAGCTCATTCTGGTGTAGCTCGTTATGGCCGAGCTGTGGAGATTTGGATGAAGATCTTGGATGGAAAATTCGCAGCTTCTTTTGGTGATACAACAAAGATTTTTCCGGCAACGATCGGGTATCAAACGGGCTCCGATCGGTATGAAAATCGGAGGGCTTGTTCATCCCTCCTTCTTCAATCTGAATGGTGGAATTCTTGTTCCAATGGTGAAATCTCTGGAAATAAGCCTCCGATCTTACTGCATTTTTGGTGACTGTTGTGTTTTTGGTGATACAACATCTTTCTGGCAATGATCGGATATCTAAACGGACTCCGATCGGCACAAAATTTGGTGAGCTTGTTCATCCCTCTTTATTCTTCAATCTGAACGGTGAAAATCCTGTTCCAACGGTTCAATCTCCGGAAATAATCTACGGATCTGACAGCTGCGTCTGCTTCTTTTTCGATGATACAACAGCGACTTTCAGGCGACAATCGGGCCTTTAAACGGTCTCTGATCGGCACAAAATTTGGAGGGTTTGTTCGTCCTTCCTTCTTATTTAATCTGAACGGTGGTACTCTTATTCCAACGGTTCAATCTCCGGCAATAAGCTCCGGATCTGACTGCGTTTTGGCATGTTTTTGCCATTGTTAACTTGATCACGAACCTCCTCGATCCATTACCGGTAGAAGACCCTCCTTCTAGCGCCATTTGACGATGCTAGATTTCGTCTATGAATAAATCCAGGCCATTTAATCTAGGGGTAATTGAACGAAGATGGTTTTTGGGTGATTTTTAGACTGAGCTTGAGAGTCTCTCTCAAGTTGCCTACGTATCCTGTTATGTTTCAGGAATCAAGTCGGCCGTAGTTCTTGTAGAGGGTTTATATAAGGAGCATAACCCTAATCCTGCCCTTTTCTTCAAGGATTCGGTTACCTTATCATTAAATGGGATTCATTTAAATCCCTAATTCTTAGGAGATAATTTCTCCTTTGCCTTTAATGCTGTATCAAGGCCTTAAAGTGGCCAGATTCTTCTCCCCACGTTTATTTATAAAAACGTGCATATAATCGCCGAGCGTTCGGCGCCTCGGCCGAGTCTCAATGGTCGCGCTCACGCTGTTTCGCTACTTGAGACCAACTGCGGTGGTAAGTTAAGAAGGGCCGAAATTGTCCTCACACCTGGGGTTCAGTCCTCTTTCTTAGTTAAACTCTAGAGCTCTCTGGCCTTTATTAGCTATTAATTCTACGTCTTGATTAATGATTAGCCAATATAAAGATTTACACGCATGAGGCTAATCCGACCCTCGTCAGTGTACTTTCTTAGATACGAGAGTGTGAACAACGACGACACTGAAAGCGCTAAACTTTGCAATATACGGAAGGACAATTACCTTTATGTCATCGTCCGTGTGTTGGAATGGAATTGAAGATTTTTCATACATGGATGAAAGGTAACAATTTTTTCATCACTTAAAACAATATGCAACATTATTGGTTTATTTCTAATATGCAAGGAGGTCACGGTGGGTTTGTGGGGATTATTGGGATACATTAATTAAGAAGCAAAGATGCAACTACCTTAACTTTATTGATGCATGTATGAAAATTATGACACTACATGCTAACATTCTAGATGCTCAATTATCTTTCTTGATGTGCTAGCTGTGGGAAATGGAAGGGCCTATTTTATTCTTGGAGCTAGCTGTTTAACACGCAGGTCACCGCCACTTATCCTCATTCTACCAAGAGCAGTACAAATGAATTGAGCTTGATACAAAACCAAAATCTGGATCATACATTAGGCAAGTTTTACAAACAAGTGTAGCAGCTGAAAATAGGCTTCAAATTGGAGAATAATTGTCAAAGAAGTCCTTAAATTATTTGGGGATATATAGGGGTTTCGATTGAGCTAATTTTTTAGGTTTTCCGTACATTTCATCTATACTTTTATGCTTGAGAACTATTTACGGATTATGCTACATATGCCTTATGCTTACAAAAAAAAGAATGAGCGGTTTCTTGAGAAGTACAATGATCTATTTACAGAGAAAGTAGATGCTTACAAGACGAATCATTTACTTTTCATTGTCATTATACTATATGTGAGATACGTTTGCACATTTAAATTTCATTTTATTTTGTCGTTTTGTTTTACCACTCATTTTGCGCACTTACATTTTATTTTGTGTTCTTAAAAAAATCATTTTTCGTTGCTACTAATTTTCAAATGTTGGGTTTTCATACTAATAATATAGTAATAATAATAATGCTACGATTATAATCATTTTAACATATTATATACGAATTAATCTAAATAAATGTCACTTCATGAATGATTTTACTGTCATATTGTAAATTTGTAACGTCCATGTCTCGGATATTGAGTTCATACTCGAAAAATGAATGTTTGACACGTAACATTTAGAGTAAAACCATAAATATATCTTACGTATACTCATGTCATATCAGATAAATGTAGAAAGTACGAAAATAGGAGAATCAAAAGCCGTCGAGTTGCTACACACTTTGTCATCAATGTTGAGGTCACACCGGAGATAGGAGAATCCCAAACATTAACATGAAGAGTGGCGTAGGGGCGGTCCTACGTTTTGAGGCGTAGGCGGAGAAAAAAATAGAGCTTATTAACACTTGAAAAAAATTTAATCGAAAAATGATTTTTCTAGTATTCAAATTCATTTCATCATTTTCATACCCAAAACATACATATATATATATATATATACATATTACTAAATATTAATTCAAGTATTCAACAATTCAACAACTCTTGAAAGACGTTTGGAGGCGAAATCACTAATCAAAGTATAATCGTCAATTTCATCAACCGATTTCCGCTCAATCGATATTATGGCCAACCCATTCAAGCGTTCTTGAGTCATCGTCTTGAAGATGGGTCTTTATTATTTTCAACTTGAAAAACTCCGTTCTCAGATCAATTATTCACGGAATAGTCAACAATATCCGTAAACGAGCATGTGTTTTCATAACTTTTATTGGGTTTTTTAAAAAATAATTTGGCCTTTTATTTTTTTTTTTTTGAAACATTGGGTCCTTTATAGCTTTTTTTTTTTTTTTTTTTTCGGGTATAAACAAGCAAGATATATATGCTACTTTGCATGCCAGATTAGGCGCAAGCGGTTTATCTGGCTTGCACTAAGGGTGGGCCGCCCCTGAAGAGTGGTATGTTGAGTGACCACGACATCAATCCCATCTAAACACAAATCGTTATCACACACACCATCTATCCTGCAGACATATCAAGACCACATACGAAAATAGCGCCCTTGTTTGTTTTGGGTATTTTGAGGCTAAATTACAATTTTAGTGCTTCTAACCCAGACGGCGTTTTCGATTTTGGTTACGGTTTTTAAAGCGACGATTTTAGTCTGTAAGTGGTCTTTTTGCAAAAATAGTCGCGAGCAGCAGAAAGCACTCACTTACAGCGACTAAAATTGTCACCGGAAAAGACCAATTTTAGTCATGTAAGTGGTCTTTCTGGCGTTCAGGACTAGTTTTGCAACAAAAAAAAGACAACTTACAGGACTAAAATTGTCGCCGAAGAAAAACCAGGACCAAAATCAAAAAACGTGTCTAGTTAGAGGACCAAAATTATAATTTAGCCGGTATTTTGGATTGAGGTTTTTTATATATCACATCACCAATCATTTATTACAATTCTCTTATCAATCAATTCTTCAACTACAAATAAAAAAATATTAAATCACTCATCACTATTTCACTTTATCTACTTTATTACCTTTTCTAACATTATTTTATTCATTATACTACTTTATTTCAAGGAAAATGATATGTGCACTACACAAATGTGTAGTGCACAAACCACTACATGCTTGGTATCCAATAATTAAAGCGATTAATTATTTATTATGATAGGTCCCAACAAAATATGTGGTGTTGATTGTGTTGTGTAAAATGTTGTGATGAGAGAATTAGTGGATGTATCACTACTGTTATTTCAATTTCTCTCACCACTAATTTTTTTTATCTTTTCAAATTTCAAAAAAAACATTTTAACTTTCTAATCATTACTCCAAAATTATTTTTATAATATTTTATTATCCATTAGTATATAAAAAACCCAAAAAAAAAAACTCCAACCCATAATATTTTATTATCATTATAAAAACAAAAAAAAAAACTACAACCCAAAACAAACGGCGTGTCATTGTTGCATGGCTATGAGCCGAGGAAATCTGTTGATTGATCACTACTCTGAAACCCAGTCCATTCTGGTTGAGCTATAGAGAGTGATGATACCACGCGTAGTATTATGTTTGTGCTGGTTCATGACGCCCGTCAGGATCACCTGAAATCTTATCGGGAAAGAACGCCTGGCATCGCATATATTAACTTTTAAATCGTCAAAAGTAATATTTACATAAAGTCTCAGAATAATCAATCGAATAAAGCGGCGTAAATTAAAATCGAAGATAACTCGGAAAAGATTGTCAAACGACAAACAACGGATCATCAGTTCCAAAATCTACGTCTAAGTTAAACAACATTTATTTCGTTGTTTGGAAAGAACGTCCGGGACGGGGCGTCACAGGTTCTCGGGATCTTGAACCACATGCAAAAAAGTTAGTAGAAAACAAGGTCCAATTGTGCGTGTTAAGAAATGGGTTGAGGGCTAAACATGTGCAGCAACCATTAAAAGTTTCATGAGGAGAAACAAATAGTTAGCAGTATATCATCAAATAATTAAATGAGAGTTTAAACATACATATCATGGAGCTTATTTCTTGAAACCAAATATAAATGCCAATACAAGAGAAAGATTTAAAGATTAAAAAAAATAAAACACAGATTATATTATATGGAAGAAAAAATTAATTCAAAAAAATAATAATCAGAAGGCTTCATCGTATCTGTTCTCTCTAGTCCCACATATAATCCACGAGCCATTTACGCGACAGCAGGCATGTCCTTAAGCCAAGCATCCAACGGTTTTCCAATTGAATAAACAATGAAACCAATCTCCCTCAGTTTCTCTACGTTGATTATGTTCCTACCATCAAACAGAAAAGCTGGTTTCTGCATGTTGTCATATATCTTCTGATAATCAAGAGTTTTGAATTCGTCCCATTCTGTGAGGATGCAAATGGCATGAGCATCCTTTGTTGCAGCATATGCATCCCAAACTACACTAACTTGCTTCAAAGCCGTTGGACTCATTGGTTGGAGATGAAGAGGATGATCCCAATCGAACTTATTCATGGTAAGGTCTCGTTGGATTTGATCCTCAGTGACTTGTGGATCGTATATGCTCAACATAGCCTTGTCTCCCAAAAGCCCCTGGCAGACATCTATAGCCGGGGTCTCTCTGGTATCACCAGTGTCTTTCTTGAAAGCAAAACCTAAGACAGCGATTTTCTTGTTTGCAACAGTATTGAACATGGAGGAAACTATGCGGTTAACAAAACGGTTCTTTTGATAGTCGTTAACCTTGATGACTTGTTTCCAGTACTCTGCTACCTCAGGGAGACCATTGCACTCACAAATGTAGACTAAGTTCAGAATATCCTTCTGGAAGCAAGACCCGCCGAAACCAACACTAGAGCTAAGAAACTTAGGGCCAATTCTTGTATCTTTACCAACAGCATATGAAACCTCAGAAACATTGGCCCCAGTAGCCTCACAGAGAGCAGACATAGCATTAACGGATGAAATTCGTTGTGCCAAGAAAGCGTTGGCAGCAAGCTTTGAAAGCTCAGCTGACCATAAATTGGCAGTGATTATGCGGTCTTCTGGGACCCAGTTTGCGTAAACCTCTTTCAGTGCTTGGATAGCTTTCTGGCCTTCAGGGGTCTCCCTGCCACCGATGAGGACCCTGTCAGGATTATACAAATCCTGAATTGCAGTTCCTTCTGCAAGAAATTCTGGGTTTGAAAGAATCTGAAAGTTGATTCCTTTGCTATTGTGAGTCAAAATCTTTTCAATTGCCTCGGCTGTTTTGACTGGAACGGTCGACTTCTCTACAACGATTTTGTTTGATTTGGACACATCAGCAATCATGCGAGCTGCACTCTCCCAGTATGTGAGATCTGCAGCTTTGCCAGCTCCAAGACCCCGAGTCTTGGTAGGAGTGTTAACAGAAACAAAGACAATGTCAGCCTCATGAACATGTTTCTCCACATCAGTGCTAAAGAAAAGATTCTTCCCTCGGCATTGCTTCACCACATCATCAAGGCCGGGCTCATATATAGGAAGGTGGTCGCTGTTCCAGGCAGTAATTCGAGAAACAGAAATATCTACCACAGCCACTTCAATAGAAGGACACTTGAGTGCTATTACTGCCATGGTTGGGCCTCCCACATATCCAGCTCCAATACAGCAAATCTTCACCATGTTGCTTTTGTAACTTCAATCTGGGAAGAAAAACAACATAAATTTCAGAAAGGAGCAATTGGAACAGAACTGGCATTAGGATAGTAAAAAAATAAATCAATTATAAATCAATCAAGAATGACTCAAATTGTCTCCATTAATTATCATCACACCACCAACTTGATATAGCTGGAATCTATTTGCAGGCCAATCCAGGCCCCATTAAACCATTACTCTTATGATAATAACGTGCAACAAGTGTAAAGTTGAACAGATCTTTAGCACACAACACATCATCTGATTACAGGGGACTCCTCTACGGATTACGTATGAACGTAAAGGGCAGGTGCATCATGAATAGTACTGAATTGACTTGCGCAGCAAATCAGATTTCGATCAGAAGGAGGATCAGATCAAAACAGATGTTACTACTACAATAGAATTAGGAAGGAAAATGAAACGTAAAAGCAATCCAGATTAAACAAAATGCACGCAGAAATCCTTAACCAAAATAAAGCACCGATTTTTGATAACACAACGATCCCATTAGAACCTTATAACTGGATCATAGTGATTTGCCACGATGCGTTCAATGCAGATACATTACAGATATCAAAGTTTGAATCATACTTCGAAAATTCAGGTAGATCTAACAGAAAAAACTCGAGCAATGCATCAAGCTCCGTAATTGTAACGCCCCTCCACAATTCCGGGATTCCGGGATTAATAGAGGTAGTATTATTAAAAATCAGCTACGCGTAATCAAAACCGAGAGCAACAAAAATCACGTACATGATCAATCAGTAGGGATGTAAAAAAGACAACAATTTAGCTCAAACAGAAAGCACAAAACGAAAAGCTGTTAAAGTCTCGACTTTTTCTCCAATGTGGAAAGTGGATTACAAAAGAAACAAAAACGACTCATGAGCTTAAATTTTGAAGGTATCCGTGCAAAATGCAATGAAGAAACATAGAATTGGAGGGAAAAAAAACCTCTTTTTGAGAAATTCCTTTTGCCGGGGTTGAAAGAAGAGAGAGAAAATAGATCTTGACAAAGCCGACAGTTTGGTGAGTGAAGAATATGAATGCGCAGAGGTCGGTCGCCTTCTTTTATAAGGGGTGGCAGGTGAAGAACATGAAAACAACAGTAGTATTCTCCGTCCTTCTCTTAGGTGGTTCTAATTGTTATAAATAATTACCGATGGTGTCTTCACACTTACACCTTATCTTAATCGAATTTAAGTCACAAAATAATTTTTATCTTCATCGAATTTGAATCGGCATCAGAAAAAACAATTGATATTTTCCGATTGAAATTTGGTGTTTTCTCGGGAAAGAGAAAAATTAGCTAGATATTTTTACATGAATCTAATTTGAGTAGAGTTTTCTACACCCATTAAATTACATTTGAAATATTTCTATTAAAATTAAGTCAATAAATTATAACGTTCCGTCTAAAATTGAGTCATAATCATGAAGTGCAGGCCCGCCGAGAACCATGAGTATTATGTGCTGGAACTGCCGGGGTTTAGGCCAACCTCGGGCACTTCGAATTTTAAAGACCATCGTAAATAGTTTCAATCCGTTGATTTTATTTTTGTCAGAAACAAAACTCAATAAAAATAAATTTCAATCTGTATTCTCCATGCACCGGGGCGTCCACCAACTCACAACAAACAAGGTCTAGCATGGCCTCCGGTATCAAGCATGCACATTGCGTGGTCTCCACGCTCCACGCTGGGGCTCGGATGCATAACAACGATGGCCAAAGTATGTGTGGGGTCGGAAACTATGGCCTGAGAACTAGACTCGCTACCTGACTGAGGCGGACTAGCCGTAAGAGAACCACCTATAGGAGCAGCTGGACTGGCGGGTTTGAAGGGCGGTTATGTTAGGAAATCAAACGAGTAGCGCAGCGGAAAATAAAATTTTGATTTCCGATCCAAGGATCGACTTTGTTTAAACAATAAATATATAACAAGGAGGACAAAGGTTATACCTTTCTTGATCTTAAAGATCGAAGCTTTGACCATCCGATAGTAGTAGATGCGCGTAAGCCGTCCAAGCGTCTGGCCTATATCAGTTATCCACACGAACGCCTCGCCGGAATCCTCCCGGATCGCTATTAGAAAAAATTCGACCGCTATGTCGACCTTTTCTCCGCACAATACTCTCTAAGAAATTTTCTATTTTTCTCGCTAACTATTTCTTTGGAATTATGATGCATAAAAAAATTATTAGCCAACCCCTTTCTTTTATAGGTGAAGGTGGCGCTCCTTTCTTCTCCCAAACTGATTGGGATTAGCTTCTAGTAGATTGATGAGAAAGAAAAACATTTTCCCAATAAAATAAAGAAAATCTCTTTAATTGATTTATCTCTTTTATTTTAATAGATATTATCAATATCTTATATTGAATATATTTATCTTATTACCATAATTCTATTTTCCAAAAATCAATTAATACCCAATATTAATATTATGATAATCTTATTAATTAATTTGCACAATTCAAGTGTATCCAATACACTTAGCAACCTGCGCCCCTTTTGCTAATTTATTGGCTTCCGGAATATTCTTTAATTAATAATATAATTAATATCTTGTATTTAATTTATTCATAATAAAAAATACCATCATAGTAATTTACCACTATAACATTTATAGTCTCGAGATAAAACTTTCCTTATTTGGTCATCAACTATAATCGCATTTTAATCCGACTCGACATTCATATGTGTGTGACCTGATAGGCTTCCGAATATGTTGGCCGTAGACATAAGGCGCAATTACGAAAATGCCCTTTCACCTATAATGATCATGGATAGAGTTTAGCAACACGTCCATGACCCCCATTCATCGGAAGAGTCAATACGCAATGATTACTACCTTTCATGTGCTCGGTTAGCATGTAAATATAATCTTATCGCTGTAGTAATATCCATACGATCGTAACTTGATCGTATCCCATAATCTGGATATCAAGCTCTCTCGGAATAACTCAGTTACTCCTACTTTGCAAAGATTCATGAGAATTAGACATTCCTTATGGGAATGCCCTTTCGGATATTCACTCCTACTCATAGGGCACGCGATTCCCAGACGACCTAACATGTATACTCCGCATGTTTCAGTATCATACCCGATCACTACCGCATGATCGCCCCATGGCTAAGGGAAACCTCAATAGAGTCAAAGAATGACAATCCACACCGTGATGCCATGCTGACTCCGGTCCTAAGGATAATTACACAACCGTCACATAGTGTGACACTTAACATGTAAGTGGGTCCGATCGGGCCTAACGACGCATTCTCTAATACACGCCCACGCATACCCAAGTGTCTCTACACTTTGATAGGCGAGATATTTCCTACCCTTAAAAATAGAAGACATCTAATGCGTGCTAGTCATTCGCGACCTTTATCAAAGCCCTATTCAACAAAGACATCGCCTCAGAGTCATTTAAGTATCAAACTTGTTAAAGTGACTAGAAATCTCATCAACCATAATTGATGACCTAAACCTAACCTTTGAAACGGCGCGCCGAAAGTCGACGGACATTACCTAGGCTATCTGAGATCCTAACCGGCGAAGTACCGGGTCAAATTGTAGTGCTAGTCCGGTGAGTCGGTCGTATTCTCGTGGAAAACATGGTAATTCTTTTAAGTGGGGTTAAACACCAAGAAGCTATTATTAACTCGATCTAAGTCGCAGGTTTATCATTTTCCTCGGGTTAGATTATGTTAGATCGATTAGATTAGTTAGTAATGTTAGAGTTAGATGTTAGTAAAACAGAAAATAAAACAAATAAATACTAATATAATATATAGATATATTTTTGAATCTAGCCAAGAATACGTTACTGAATTACAATCTCTTTTTAGTAGAAATAAATGAGACAGATCTTCCTTTATTCAAGGTGTAAATTATATATGAATCGGTGTACTCTAAGCTAGACAACTCCTCCTCACACGAGCGTATGAAATTGTCATATGTCAAATGTCATCATCCAATGTCCACAATCTATTACGGTTTTTCTCGAGCAGTCCCGAGTACAAATCTACCTTTAGATAAAAGGAGTCATTCCGTTCGTCAAGCGGTCAATTTTATTTTAAAGGCTCCGGTTGTCAAAGCCGGACGATTCAACTTTCCGGTTTAAGTTTCAATTAACTGATGATTTAACATTATTACGATCTAAAGTACAAATTATAATAAGATTCATTTCTCCCAAAACAAATCTACCCCCGGGTAGGAAATAGGATTCCGTTATCACGTTGTTCACACGGCCAATTTTACCCTCCGGTTTTTCTATCTTTTATCTCGTATCCTAACTACGAGGCGTCAATTCATAATTAGATTATGAATTCCTCAGATCAATTAAATATGTCAATACGAATACGATTAAAATAGAAAAAGATTCATTATAATTGATTTTAGTCATTATTACCAGAGTCGATCATTCATTTTACCAAAAGATTAACTAATTCAGATTCATATCTTCATTTAGATATATTTTTAGTTTAACATAGTGATAGATACAACAAAAGTAATAACTTGATAAAATTACCCGTTTATTGTAGATCTAAGTCGTATCCTCCGAAAATAGCAACTTCTTCAATACAATTCCTCGGATAATTCTCTCTCTGAGCATTACAACAACTAGTACTACTTTTATTTATAAAAACATATATACATACATAGACATATATATACTTACGTAAAAAAAGAAAATAAAAAGAGATGAAAAGAGAGTAGATCACGATCTATATATATATATCACATATATATTCATACATAGAATATATATATATACATACATGATCTACTATATATATATTTATATCATATATATATATAAAAAAATAAAATAAAAAAGAAAAGAACAGAAACGAGAAGAAGCAGAAAGAGGGGAGAAAAGAGAGGGCATTTTATTTTGATCCTGAAGCTGTGCTTATATAGGCAATTTTTGCTCTTGCCGGACCGGTCCGGATTGGTGCGGATCGGTCCGGAATCATGATTGCAAATGATTACACTCAATTGCTCAGCATGTGCACGGTTATGTATATATAATTATATATTAAACTTCTAAAATTCATATCTTGAGTTGTAGACCTCCAAAAATTATGATCCAAATGTCATAAATAAGATCTCGGAAAACTCTTCAACTTTCATGAAGGACTCTTCTTCAGAAAACGCCTTTTTGATAAGCAAATTCATACTCCGAACGTTTTGCGGGATTTTTACGAAATTGAATCAATTAGCCACTTGACCACCATTTGAGTTGTAGAAGTCCAATTAACTTGATTCAAAATCCGTTAGAAAGATCCTTCAAAGATCTACAACTTTTATTCAGGCCACTTCTTTAGAAAATGTTGTTTTGATGAGCCATCCGTATGTCGAAGATATTTCGGGATTTTTACTAATCCGAATCGATTGGCCACTTGGCCATAACTTGAGTCCCCGAACTCCAAACGACATGATTTCAGCGGCATTGGAAAGCTCGTTGAATAATCTACCATTTTCATTAAGAAGTCATCCCCTGAAAATGCCTCTAAGCTGGGTCAAATCTCCGTCGAAAATATGTAACGATTTAAGTACTTAGAAAATTTGCTCCGTTGAACTTATAAACTTGTGGCACCTTCTTCTAATCCTCTAAACACATCTTTTAGACTCAAAACATGTCGTTACGTGGAATCTTGGTCAATGTATAATCCTGCAATGAACCACCAAAATACCAAACGTAAATCCGACACGACACTCCGGTTACTAAACCGGTACAAAAACTTATAAAAACTTATAAAAATACGATAATTTATATAATAACTACTACTTATACATTTGAATAAAACTTAGTAATTTTGACTTGATTTGATACAATAATGCTCAAAATGGTATCAATATTGGGGTAAAATGTCGTAATAATGATCATAAATTTATCTCTCATCACAACCCCTCTACTTAGCTTTTTTTGGTCGTCCTCGATCAAAACAAGCGATAAAACAAAATGAATAAGAGATAAATTCATGAAGATAGAAGGTATAAGGAACAACGAGATAATACAACCTTTAGAATTATAACTGAGGCTTTAACCTCAATATAAATGTATAACAGAGTGTGTGTAATGACAAGCCTTTTCAATTTCCACTTATCCTCTCTTGAATAATTCAAGCAAACGCACAAATATCCATTCAGACAGCCACTAATGACTTTTCTAGGTATAAGCGATATGATAGCCCACACAAAGTTCTTCCGAGTACTTATTAGGATAATCCCTAAAGCATATCATTCGATTTATCTTGGGGATAGTGAGAAGATAACTAAATTTTCAACCACATTCTATTTTTTTCATAGAATACTAACATATCGAAACTCATTGCCAAAATCGACTATCTTGCAAGCGTCATGAGGTGAGATTGAATACATTAATACCTATCTAACTCTTTTTCTTTTTCTTTTTCTCTTTTTTTTTTTTTTTTTTTTTCATATATGTAGCATATGCCTCATTCCCAAGCAATAGGGCGTTTTCGTGATAACACACTATTGGACTTTATCATCAGCGATCGGGAGCTTTTAAACCTCTTAGTGATATAGGACGTTTCGTGATAACGCCCTACTGCACTCAAATCATTGGTAGCTACAACCAACATATAAATATTTCATCTTATTTTGTTTTTTTTTATTTTTTATTTTTTAATTTTTTTTATTTTAAACTTAACTTATATCCTTTCTATCACATTCAAACCTTCAGATATTCACAGTACACATTCAAAAGTTAGGTACTAAATTACTGCAATTATCTATAGAATAACCACTAGGATACTGAATGGATACAGTTTAAAATTTTTGTTTCAATATCAAAGGCTTACGTGAAGGAATTCATGTTACACAAATATATTTGGAATTACAATGCACTTACGGTTCACATTGGTTATACACATCCAAATTGATCATTACATCTTCAAATCCATGAAATATATACCTTATACAATTTATTTTAATCAACTAAATAATGCTCGAAAAAAAAATCAAAAACTAAGAGATTTATTGATACAAAATAAACATTAATTCCATTCTTTAGACCAACGACTCCACTCCCACTTACGAACTTACATTGTCCTCAATGTAAAGTGAGTGTAAATAAGTTGTTGGGAAAGCAATGTGCACTAAAACAAGTCAAAACAAATACTCGGATGATAAAAAAGGGTGGGTGGGTGGGTCAAAGTTATGACCGTTGTGTGTGCAAATAAAATAAAAGTATGTGAGTGTGATGATTGTAATGCAAAAGGGTAGATAAACACACCACATAAACTTTTATTGATTTAAAACACACAATATTCCACGATAGTTGAACTAATACATGTCACACATTATTTTTGAAATTTAAAACAGACTAGATCATGATATGAAATATGTGAAAAAATATTAACTCTGAGTCTTTTATACCCAGATCCTCAAGGGTTATTTCAAATCGTTCTAACAACCTAAGTCCAAGAAATGACGCATTTGAATTTTATCTTTGTTATCCATCAGGATTTTCGGATAACCACCTAATCGTTCCCGTTTAATGTCATTCAAACATTCATCCTAAGACATGGTGAAACAAAATGAAAATCAATCAAGTATTACCAAAGTATCATCCAAAGTATGAGTAATTATTATATTTAACATTTTACGGCTGCCTCCGGTAGCGCTTTTAGTTAACGTCGTTCGCTCGACCAAAATGATAAGGATTAACTAATATAATATACTAAACAAAACGGGATACTTCTAACAATTACTCACAAAAGCACGTAACAATTAAGCACATAATCCACTAAAAATAGATGCTTAAGGAGTAAAAAGGAAGGATAGTACCCGTCATTTACTAAATTTATAGTCTATAGCCAGACTTTACCGTGCTTCAGTTTTTAAGGCACTGGTGGTGGGTCATCCTCACGCACCACATTCTTCTTTAACACCGGTTTCCAACAGAGGTTAGACAATTCCCACCAATCCAAATGATTCTTGACCTTTTCCTTTGATTTTCGAGCTTTAGGTTTGCGAGCTTTCACATTATTCTTTGAAGTCATCTTCTTCAATTACTGCGTGTTAGTACAATCCACAACAAGGGGACACAAAGTGTCTACACAAGAACTAGATTCTAGTGTAATGCATGGATATTTCAATGAATTGTAAATGTTGAAGATAACGCGCTCATCATTCACTCCCAAACTAAGCTCTCCCTTACGAACATCGATGAAAGGGATATTAATATTTAAGTGCCGAAAAGTGTCAAGAAAACATGCATACTTATTATCCAACTTCATCTTTTTCATTTCATTTCTCGGGGAATGGGGAAGTAATTCAAGATCAGTAGGGTTAGAATGAATACCTCCCTTACCCTTGTCGTTAGATGAAGATGGTAAAGCTTCCTTGAATGATTGTGCCTTTTGAAGACATAGTGTGTCATCATTCAGTACCTTTTTCTTCAAAATATGCAGTGGATGTGGTGATGCCCTTCCAGGTTGAACCGATGTGAATTTAGGTTGAGCCGGATAAGGTTCGGTTTGAAATGGCCCTTTAGATTCCATATTCTTCTTATATTTACCATCTAAATCATCATCTACTTCATTATTCCCGAATTTTTCTAATCCATTACTTCCACAGATCCTTCCACTACGGTAATAAAGATTTTACCCCACTCAGATTTCTTTCGATATTACTTGGCAATCCATCTGATGGTTTACTGTTTTTACGTTCTACTTCTCTACTCAAGTGATATTCCAGATTCCTCAATGAAGCTTCTATAATTCTTATTCTGGTATTATGTCCACTCATATATGTTTTCAACGTACTCATATCCTTAGTGACTGTACCTATAGAAGTCATCATGTTTTCCATATTTTGAGCTTGAGTTGACATCATACCCATTAGATTTTCGATTAATTTCTCCCATTTATCAACTCCTTCAGGTTTGGTTGAACTTTGGGTGACTGGTATGCTTTGAGTGGTATGTTGTGGATACGGTCTAGGCAATGATTGTAGATTCCGATTCGTGGTATCTCCTTGATAACCTTGATATGGATTCTTATATTGAACTGGATACGGTGATTGTCCTTGCTTACTAGGGGTTTCAGACCAACGAAAAGTAGGGTGATCTCTTCTAATAGCATTAAACGAGTTTGAATATGAATTGTTCAAATTCTATCTTTGTTACAAAAAAATTCACCTTTTCCCTTGAATAGCCTTTTGGTTCTTCCATCCCTAATGACACATTATCATGATTCGAGTAGTCATTTGTTTTACTATTTCCCGAACTCAGGTTCTTATTCTGTTGTAAACCATCAAATTTCCTACTCAAATTCTCCAAGTGTGCTAGAACTTCCGTATTCGGTGTGTATTCTCTCCGCAAAAGCTACTTTTCTTGTGCTAGAACCGGTTCCCACATTCTCGTTATTTTTGGAAATCTTTTCTATAGCATCGTAAACTATTTGGGCTTCACTCATTATTAACGAACCACCACATGCATGATCTACATCCGCACGTGAGTCTTTCCTTAATTTACGACAGAAAAGTTGGATTTGCATCTCTAAGGAATAACCATGATCGGGACAAGCTCTTAATAACTTTTTAAATCTTTCCCAAGCATTCCCAAGCATTTCTTCAGATCCTTGTTTAAAGTTGGCAATTTCGACTATTAATTCCAATTTTCTACCAGGAGTAAAATATTGCTTTAAAAACTTGGTTTGAATCTCCTCCCAACTAGTCAATGAATGATGTGGGAGTAGCAGAAACCAATCTCGTGCTCTTCCTTTTAAAGAAAAGGAAACAAAGACATCCTCGTTAATTCCCGATGAGCACCATGACTTTTGGGTGTATTACACAATTCTTGAAAGATAGAGGTGATGATGTGGATCCTCATCATCTTCTCCTAGAAATTGGGCTCTTGTGTCAATTAAACCAAAAGATGAGATTTTATTTCAAATTATTTGCTCCTTTATTGGGTAAGCGAATTGGATTATTAATCTGGTACCTTCTTACGGTCCGATCACATATAGGTCTCGGGTTAAAGGTGGTTTCGATTATTACGATTATGCTTATTCGATTCGATTATTTCTATTATTCGATTACGTTATTAGGTTGAGGTAAATTCGATTAAGGTTTTGGCCATACCCGCGAGCATGAGCAATCCCTTGTTCAGGTGTTTTACCAACGGTTTCGACCATTTTCTTAACTCGATTTGACAATTCTTGTAGAATAGAAAATATCGAATAGAAAATAACACTAAATCGATAAAAAACCACATTTTTTTCTCCTCGGTAATTACCGAATCCACTCGATATTTACCGAGTAGTTTTTTTTTTTTTTTTTTTTCTCTCTCTCGGTAATTAATTGAAGCCACTCGGTATTTATCGAGTATTTTTATAAAAAATTGATATCTTACCAAATAGGTAGGTACCAATGAAAATAAAAATACAAATGAGATTGAGAAATGTCTTGACTTATCCATAATTTTGTTATTATGACCGCGTTTACTTTCTACTATCGAAAATAGAAAATAACTCGAATTTGGTAGAAGAAGAAAATTGGTAACTAAAAGAAGGTAGATACCAACGGAAAATAAAAATAGAAATGTGATAAGAAGAGTGTTGACTTATCCTCGAGAATTTTGAGCTAATACAAGTAGTAACCCTAGACACAAAGAAAGAAATTAGCGACGTTTTCCCGGCAGCGGCGCCAAAATCTTGACAGACCTAAACCTAACCTTGGAAACGGCGCGAGAAAGGCGACGGACATTACCTAGGCTATCTGAGATCCTAACCGGCGTGTACCGGGTCAAATTGTAGTGCTAGTCCGGTGAGTCAGTCGTATTCTCGAGGAAAACATGGTAATTCTTTTAAGTGGGGTTAAACACCAAGAAGCTATTATTAACTCGATCTAAGTCGCAGGTTTATCATTTTCCTCGGGTTAGATTATGTTAGATCGATTAGATTAGTTAGTAATGTTAGAGTTAGATGTTAGTAAAAGCAGAGAAAATAAAACAAATAAATACTAATATAATATATAGATATATTTTGAATCTAGCAAAGAATACGTTCTTGAATTACAATCTCTTTTTAGTAGAAATAAATGAGAGGCAGATCTTCCTTTATTCAAGAGTGTAAATTATATATATGAATCGGTGTACTCTAAGCTAGACAACTCCTCCTCACACGCGGCGTATGAAATTGTCATATGTCAAATGTGTCATGATCCAATGTCCACAATTTATTACGGTTTTTACGAAGCAGTCCCAGTACAAATCTACCTTTAGATAAAAGGAGTCATTCCGTTCGTCAAACGGTCAATTTTATTTTAAAGGCTCCGGTTGTCAAAGCCGGACGATTCAACTTTCCGGTTTAAGTTTCAATTAAACTGATGATTTAACATTATTACGATCTCGAGTACAAATTATAATAAGATTCATTTCTCCCAAAACAAATCTACCCCCGGGTAGAAATAGGATTCCGTTATCACGTTGTTCACACGGCCAATTTTACCCTCCGGTTTTCTATCTTTTATCTCGTATCCTAACTACTTAGGCGTCAATTCATAATTAGATTATGAATTCCTCAGATCAATTAAATATGTCAATACGAATACGATTAAAATAGAAAAAGATTCATTATAATTGATTTTAGTCATTATTTGCGAGTCGATCATTCATTTTACCAAAAGATTAACTAATTGATTCATATCTTATTTAGATATATTTTTAGTTTAACATAGTGATAGATACAACAAAAGTAATAACTTGATAAAATTACCCGTTTATTGTCAGAGATCTAAGTCGTATCCTCCGAAAATAGCAACTTCTTCAATACAATTCCTCGGATAATTCTCTCGAAAGCATTACAACGGTACTACTTTTATTTATAAAAACATATATACATACATAGGCATATGTATATACGTACGAAAAGAAAAATAAAAAGAGATGAAAAGAGAGTAGATCACGATCTATATATATATATCACATATATATTCATACATAGAATATATATATATACATACATGATCTACTATATATATATTTATATCATATATATATATAAAAAAATAAAATAAAAAAAGAAAAGAACAGAAACGAGAAGAAGCAGAAAGAGGGGAGAAAAGAGGGGCATTTTTATTTTGATCCTGAAGCTGTGCTTATATAGGCAATTTTGCTCTTGCCGGACCGGTCCGGATTGGTGCCGGATCGGTCCGGAATCATGATTGCAAATGATTACACTCAATTGCTCAGCATGTGCACGGTTATGTATATATAATTATATATTAAAAACTAAAATTCATATCTTGAGTTGTAGACCTCCAAAAATTATGATCCAAATGTCATAAATAAGATCTCGGAAAACTCTTCAACTTTCATGAAGGACTCTTCTTCAGAAAACGCCTTTTTGATAAGCAAATTCATACTCCGAGCGTTTTGCGGGATTTTTACTTAAATTGAATCAATTAGCCACTTGACCACCATTTGAGTTGTAGAAGTCCAATTAACTTGATTCAAAATCCGTTAGAAAGATCCTTCAAAGATCTACAACTTTTATTCAGGCCACTTCTTTAGAAAATGTTGTTTTGATGAGCCATCCGTATGTCGAAGATATTTGGGATTTTTACTAATCCGAATCGATTGGCCACTTGGCCATAACTTGAGTCCCGAACTCCAAGCGACATGATTTCAGCGGCATTGGAAAGCTCGTTGAATAATCTACCATTTTCATTAAGAAGTCATCCCCTGAAAATGCCTCTAAGCTGGGTCAAATCTCCGTCGAAAATATGTAACGATTTAAATCTTGAAAATTTCTTTCAGTTGAACTTATAAACTTGTGGCACCTTCTTCTAATCCTCTAAACACATCTTTTAGACTCAAAACATGTCGTTATTCGTGGAATCTTGGTCAATGTATAATCCTCGCAATGAACCACAAAAAATACCAAACGTAAATCCGAGCATTTACACTCCTAATTCTAAACCTAAGATAAAACTTATAAAAACTTATAAAAATACGATAATTTATATAATAACTACTACTTATACATTTGAATAAAACTTAGTAATTTTGACTTGATTTGATACAATAATGCTCAAAATGGTATCAATATTAGGGGTAAAATGTCGTAATAATGATCATAAATTTATCTCTCATCAATAATCACTATCATGGTTTTCTATCACGGTTTTAATACTAAGGCGTTATCATATACACAATATCACAAATTGGTCTAATAAATACACAAAGTATATATATAATAACAAAAAGTGTTTTATTAATCATAACAAAGTTATTACACGAAATTTAAATAGATCGTAAATGGCCGACGGCGATCGATCGATCCGGTCTCCACGATTGGGTTTAGGGACACCTATTCAACATGTTATAGGCTATACAAGGCTTAGCCGAGAAATCCACTCTTTCAAGCAAATTGGAGTGACGATTTGCTAGCCACGTGCCATATGGTAGATGCTTTTGTTGTTCGATCGATAATTCCCGGACCAATTCAGACAAAACTTAATTGTATGATCAACACAACCACATTAAAAACACATGTTAAGAAGGCGTCCATACAACATAAGACCTTGCACGTCTTCCCCAAGAACATTCTGCGTAATAACTCGACGGAGAAGGGCATTGGTAGAAAAAGAAACCAACAATTGGAAATGGTTAAACTGCTGCTTAGTATTTTTTTCTCCATGCACCCGGGCTACAGTACAACCCTGGAAAGTCCTAGCAATGTGCCGACAGACCAATAGCGTGTTCAGGTGGGTCAGAAGGCCAATGATTTACACCCAAAACTCTGCCTTAGTGAAGAATCATCCATGGCCCTTCATTGACCATGACACTCACGTAAAAGAACAAGAAATTCGTCAAAACACCAAGGACCATCCTTCAAAAACCCTAGCTTTGTCATTAGGGTTTTTAAACACAAATTGAAACATGTTCCTCATAAGACTCAATGAACGGTCTAGGTCACCATTAGCAACATCGAATTGCGATAGAGTTGATTGTGTTCCCTCTTCTGACGTTAGGGTTAAATATTGCAGTAGATTGGTAGGAGTCTCCTTCTCCATTAGGGCTTGGGATTGGAGGGTGGTTTCTCAAGAAAGGAAAAAATTAGCTATATATTTTTACACGAACCTAATTTGAGTCGTTAGATGAGAGTTTTCTACACCCATTAAATTACATTGAAATATTTCTCTTAAAATTAAGTCAATAAATTATAACGTTCCGTCTAAAATTGAGTCATAATCATGAAGTGTAAAATTGAAAATAAGTATATGATGTGTTAAGATTTTTATAAGTGTGAAAAACTTTACCTTTCTAAATTATTATCAATTGATTATAACAAATAAGCCTGTAAGTAAGTGGCCTTAAAGTTCGATTCGATTCGGCGTGTTCGCTCGAAAAAAGTTCGATTCGGGGCTCGGCTCGTATCATCATCAAGCGTAGAATAGGGCCTTGAAATTGGTATTAGATACAAGCAGGCCGAACATGTTCGGCTCGTAGAGTCTGAGGTATTTTTAGACATGTTATGTTATATTTTGGAATAGGGCGCTTGAACATTTTGGACATGTTATGTTATATTTTGGGACATGTAATGTATTATTTTGGTTTTGGACATGTATTTTTGAACTAGAATTATTTATTGGGTATTTTTGAATTTTCGGACCGAACATGTTAACTATTCGAGCGAATAGTACCGAATATTTTTCCCTTTTTTTAAGTTCGAGCGAACCGAATCCACGATATTTTAGGCTCCGAAAAATTTGAGCGAATCGAGCCTGTATTCGAACATGTTTGAGCAGAGCGAACTACTCCAGGGGTTCGATAGGGTTCGGCTGCTCGTTCTGAAAAATCTGTGCGGTTACAAGACTTGTAATGTTGATTAGATGAATATAAGTTGGAGCTGAAATGGAAAAAATATAGATAATTAGTAAATAAGACACTTTTGGAAAGTATTTAAGTAAAATGAATACCCAATAAGTTTTATAGAAAGAATGACAATTTCTCCGAGATTTAAAGCTTAAAAAAAAGACGTCTGAAAAAACCACGGCTGGTGCATTTTTTGTGTTTTTCTCTTTCCTCCCAAATTTTTAAACACCAACACCTTTTGATATAGATCACCAAAAGTGATAAAAATTTCACCATTTTTTCATCCTCATTGTTGAGATTTTGTTTGATATCGTTGCATCGTTCATGAGATTCACTGTTAAAATTGACTATGCGATATCTATCATGAATTTCAAACAATAGTGAATTTTGACGATGTATTTCGAAAGTGAACTTTCCAATATTACGTTGGAATATGGTTGACGATGCTCAGAATAATCGCTACTGAAATCGGGTTAAGAACCGGGTAGTCGGACTTCGTGAGGATAATCCGACTACTATAAATGGTGGATTTGTTGGTGGAATATAGTTGGGCCAATGCAGGATTGGATGTCTACATACCCTTGTAGATTTAAGAGATCAAGCTATGATAACGTAGTGTTACTCAATGTAGTCCTAAATGTCGGAGAAGACGGTCCTTTTATTGGCCTCCATTGTGGGATGAGTTAAGGATGCCATTACCGTCGTCATGGTCAATGATCCGAGACGGTTGATAGGGTAGTCATGGTGCAATCATGGCCCTTTAAGCAAGAGTTATGGGGCATTTATAGAAACATGGGATAATTTCATGTTTGACCATATAACTACTGTCTGAGTTCATAAAGGCTTATACCGAGTTATCTCAGTATTTATACCGAGGTGAGCATGCACCATGTCGGTGATCTGGTGGTAATAAATCTTTACGTCGAGGCCCGACTTTGGGTATCATGATACGACATGTACTGAGTTCAGGGCTCATAAGCCCTTTTCACCTCGTGATGGTTACCTTACTTGAAGTGGAGATTCATTTGAGGTCGGTGTATCCCTGGGCTTGTTAGTCCTGTTTTGCCTAGAAGATCCAAAATAGTCAATTGGTGCCATGCGTGTGCTCCGGGTCATACCCACGTCAAAAGCCCCTCAGACCTGAATGATGGCGTAAAAATTAGTTTTTGTTTGCTCAATGAAGACATGGCACAACATGTATGGCTGTATACCAAATGCTTATGACATTAACGGTGCTCATATTCGATATTTGAAAGACTTTCTGCTTATCTCCCTATGTCTCTTCGTGTTTCTTGGAGATCGTGCACATTTTAATTATTGATTTAACGGATAGGCTTCTGCGTTAGTGACTTGACGGTGTTGTCTTTGCCATCGGGGAACCATTTGTCTCCTTTTTTATGGACGTTATAATAGATTCATTTTTTTTTTAAATTCAAAGTATTGTTATGAAATAATATCATTGATGGATTATCTATTATTCTGATTGATTTAAGTAGATTTGTGATTAATTCAGATTATTGTGTTCACATTGTAATCTCTACTATAAATACCCCCTTATATCATTGGAATAAGACACAAGCAATTTTCCCTTCTTCTATACTTGCATTTCCTCTTGTTCTTCCTCCATTATCTTCTTAGTTTTATAACACGTTATCGGACGAGTCTCAACCACGAGTCTCATTCAGCGTAAATTGACAAACACAATTTCACCGATTCACAAACTTCTTGTTCATCTTGTCATCACCAACCTCACTAATTCGCGGCGATCAATGGTGCATCATCACGGAGGTGGATACGTCCCGCAATATGATATTGATCTGAGGATCGAGGTGAACCACAAAAGATAATCAATCGTCAATATATGTGGCAGGCATATATAATAATCAAAGGAAGTATTCTTTTGAATCTTTAAGATCTATATATTACTTAGAATATGAAACGTCATAAAAGATCCACTTGTGCACACGAGCCTCTGCTCAATTCATAGTTTCATTAGCTCTATTCTATTTTTATGCAATATAATTTATACACTTTTGTTCAACCTTTATTTGATCTTTTGGAACAACAGGATGTATGAATATAAATCAAAAGTTTTCGGAAGCGATTTAACTAATTAATTTTGATGAGAGTGAGTGCGATTTAATACATGATTCGATTGAAAAGCAGAACTATGGAAATCGTGTAATTCTTTTGCCTTGTCTAAAATTTTATATTATTTTTCACAGCGTCATTTATATTGGACAGATGCATTATATCACCAGGAGAAAGATGATATGGTTGAAACAAAATTGTTAGTTTAATCGGTGTGAAAAAAAAAAAAAAAGGGAGAGAAGAATGATCCAAGAAAGAAAGGAGAAAGGGAGAGAAGATTGATCCAAGAAAGAAATAAATATTAAGGTAAAATTTTGCTTGTTTAATTTATTTTGTAATGATTAAAATATTACCATACAATTCCATATTCTATATGAGATGGATACAATTTAATTTTACCTAACGCATGATAGCGTCTTGTCCTTTGACAATTTTGAAAAAACTTGATTATTTGGAGATGATCAATACATTGAGCGAGCATATAATGGACACGAAGTTCATTTAAATATGTAAAGCTCGTAAAAGTGAATATAAAATTCACAAAAGTTGACATGTCGAGAATTGAAAGTGGACATGAAATTCACATAAATGAGTGAATTTGAAAAATAATGCCGACATGTCATTACATTAATAAATAAGGCCATTAAGTCCATTCAAAAGGACATGCTCCAGAGAATGATTGATCAAACGTTAATATTGCCATGTATGAATTATGGAACCGTTTGAAAAAAAAAATGTTCGACTATGATTATTTAACGGTGAAAGATCCGTATGAAGTATGGAACCGTTTGAAAAAAAAAGGTTCGACTTGTACAACCATTTGAAATAATGGTTCAACCACTTGAGATTGGTCGTTTTAACGAAAGCCATACATGATTGGTTCAACCTGCGAATGCAGGATTTTAAATCGGTTAATTCAGGCATTTTATTGCACCATGATTGAAATAATATGGTGTAAGTGAGCGATCTTCTGGCGTGACAATATCCCGAGAAATGTCTCAAGAGATATTACGATCTCATTGTACTCATATTCTTTGGTGATGAGTTGATCTCATTGCATGTCCATTGTTATTTGAGAAAAAAAAGATTTGTTATTGAAAATCAATATTGGTGCCGATCCATTCTCGGAGTGAATATAATCGAATTTTGCCACGGCATAATATTCCAATTTTGGTCATGGCCGTGGTCGCCTGGAGGTCTTGGTAGAATTTGTGGTCGTGGATGCGGTCGTGGAAAATATGTTTCCTTTCACAACGACAATCATGACATAGTTGAGAAAAGGCATATAATGCCATATATTAATTGAGACAAGGCCATATATTAATTAAGAGAAGGCCAATATTTTAGTTGATTTTGATATGCCGCGATATCACAATTTGAAGTTAGTAGGCTTCACAACATGAAGTTAGTTGGCGTATGTTGATTGTATTTTTTTGCTCGATGGTTGGTAATTCTTTTATGTTGTGGTATGTAATTCCTCTAAGTTGACGCAGATTTTGAGGTAATTTCTATTTTAGTAATAAAATGGTGATTTTTATATATGATGGGTTGGTTTTATTTATGGGCATTAAGATGAATTCTTCTTTGACTCATATAAAATACTCTCCTAGCTACAACCGATAATGATATGGGTTAATGATGTAAAATGGTATTTGCATTGAAAATGATATGATATGGGTTAGTGTGTTATAATAATAATTATAGATCCAAAACTCTTTGTTTAGGATGCTCTACACTTAGTCTATTGATAAGACTTTATTCTATTTTCAATGATCGTTTTGATTTTCGCTTATGGCTAAATAAAATGATTAAATGTGTTGAACTTAAAATGTATCTTTCGATGCCAATTTTCGTGAGCATCTTAGTTGATACACCTTTTGCTTAAGAATAGATTTACACAGTTTCAATTGATATTCTCAATTTGTAGAAAATCGATTTATACTAATACAATTTTCTAACCAACGGTGAAGATTTCTTCAATATACAATTCATTTCAACATATTAATTCACTAAAATATTAGAATTTGATAGACTATGACTTAATTCTTAAAAATATTTTGAATTCTCATTATTTTTGAGAAGTTGAGCGCATTATTAGATCAAATCATCTTTAATACTATGCTCTATGTAATGCATGATTTATCTATTCATAATATACGATAGAAACATGCATTTAGTCGAGAGAAAAGTTCTTTGCCATTTATTATGTAAGTGATCACATTTTGGTAATATAGTGTCTATTGACATATAATTTTTACCGACTTTTCAGGTTATCAAGGATTCCTTGAGTTGTTCTAGTAATAAATCCCATATGAATTGCTTGTCTTAGGAATCATGATACATTGTGTTGTTTAATTGTGAATATTATTATTAATTTCAAAATCTGCTGACTTAATCATCCTAATAAGCATTGTGAGAATTGATAAAATATCTCTAAAGGAGATAATGCTTCTCCCAAATCGGAAAATATTAAAGAAATTTGTTGATACCGCATAAGAGGATCTCTAACATTAAAATGTTGAATCCGTCACGGGTAATTGCAAATTTTCTAGATACCGATAGTGAAAAGTGTTGTCCGAGCATGAGAGGAGGAAAATCCATTATATCTCGTGACAAATATGGACATATATGAACCATGAGTTCATATATTATTCATTTACATGAAACCCACGAAGGGTAGATTATGCACATTTTGCATATATCAAATATTTTTCGAGAAGAGGAGAAAGCGAACCAAAAGTTCGTTGTCTCATTCTAGTGATTTCTCTAAATATAACGTGAATTTTTTCGAACGATTCTTGAAGAATCTAAAATCACATAGTGATATATTAAACGCATGAAGCGCAAGAGAGATATTGCTTTCAAAAATCTCATAGAATGAGATATTTAATTGAAACCACTATGTTTTATATGTGTAAATCGCATGAAGCGAATAAAAAAAAAAAAGCATCAATGTATAGCTCGGTGCTACATGTTCGATGAAGATCGATTCTCGGCATTAGGGGGAGATAAAGAAAATCTCATGTTAGAATAAAAGAATGCGAGAAATTTTAACAAGATAAACGATCTTCCACGCATCAGTTTAACTGAACTGCGAAAATAATCTTACTTGTAGTATTTAACAAGTAATATGCCAGATGCCTATATTGAAATTAAATGAGTGATTATTTATAAATGCACCAACAGTATGATTAAAGATATTTCGCTACGCCAGAAGCGTAGAAGACCGATCGGTGTTAAAGATAAAAATCCGCGGAAGAATGATCAATTTATTATTGATATTCAGTCACTCATGAAATCTCTTAAAGAGATTCGTCTTGTAAAGCGAAAACCCCAAAACAAAATTGCACGTGCATCAAATGATTAAATATTGGGGTTGCGGAACAACCAATCCATACATTGATAAGGAATTGGTTTATGCTAATATCGAATTAGCAATGAATTTTATGGGAGAAATTATAATAAAATATAATAGTCGTCGACGACATATTTGCCTCTTTAATTGCTATTATTATATACGGATCCGATTACTAAGTCATTCGCGAGTGCCATAAACACTCAGACTAGGTAAAAATGAAATAAGCAATTGAGGTTGAGTTTGAATTGGAAATATTTGTTTGTTAATGATCAAATATATTCTCCTATTATAGATAATATAATATTCCGCTAACTAATATATCCGGCGATAACTTTATGTCATGGCGGTATATTTACGGGTCGTTAGACATTAATATTGATATGAAAATCCTTGGTGGATTTTGAAATGAATTAATATGACAATCGCAACATGCGTATGGTTAAGGTCGTTATCATTCATGTTGAATGTAGTATGACAGATTGAGTAGATTCTATTGAGAAAGGAATATGTAAGTAATGCATGGTTAATGTCATAAATTTTAAGGAATTACGATGCATGATAGTGGAAATATATGCATGCAAATTTCGATTATATTACTTCCCCATTATTTAGGTGATTCTGATGTTGATTGTGTTGCATGTGTTGCACAAGTTAGTAGTGGGAATGACGCTTATTAGCCCTACATTCGACTATCCAATAAACTCTAAAAAGAGTGATATGCAAAAATACGCTCAGTGACAATCTCATAGATTTGTTCACTAAGATTATTCTACATCGGTTTTGGATAATAAGTGTTTATAATAATGGAATGTGTACATTTGAAAGATTGTTGTCGTCAGGAAGAGCAGTGGCGGAACCAGGAAAAAATTTCAGGGTGGTCTTGGTTTATAAACTGCAAAGCTAAAAAAAAAAATGATGGCAGCGGGATTTGAACTTAAAACCTAGTAGGATTTGAACTTAATAGTTTGTTCTTAAACCACTAGGATATAAAGTCTTTTGCTTAAGAAAAAACAGTAAAATCTAATATTAACACTATTACTAATACAAAAATAAAAATTTGGGGGCTTGGGACCATATGGGAGGGCTTGGGACCATTTGGGGGGCTTGAGACCACCCCACCCTCCCTTTAGTCCGCCCACGAGGAAGAAGCGACAACTTCAAAACTTTTGTGTGGATTTGGTCTTAAAACCAATGATTGTCTTTCTTTTCCCTTTAACCAAGTTTTTCCCAAAGGTTTTCTTAGTTAAAGGTTTTTAATGAGACGATCGGTGCAACACATAGAAAGCATATGACACATGAACTATTTACCTTGTCTAGTTTTTTTCCCACTGCTGGTTTTTCTAGCAAAGTTAATAGTACATGACATATACGTTATGCAACTCACGATCGAGACAATTAATTGAGACATTGTCCAGATGAGAATGGAAATTATTTAATTGCATGAAGACAATGCATCTTGCATATCTCAATTGAAGTGAGGCTATATTAATGGAGATTAACAAAACATATTTCACCCAAGTTATTCTTTACTCATGATTTGCAAAAGAATGAGGAGATTGATAATGTGCAGATCCGGTCAACCGATAATTATTTATCAAGGCGATTGTCGATCGCAACATTTGAAAGACCATTGAAGAGCATTGGGATGCAGCAATTGAAATATCGAAATTGACGCTTGGTTCAGGGGGAGTAAATCAACCAGATAAATATGTACTCTTTTTCCTTAACTAAGATTTTTTTCCCACTGGGTTTTCTCTTAGTAAGGTTTTAATGAGGCATATCATATCTGTTGTATGTTTAAATAATAGATATCCAAGGGGGAGTGTTATGAAATAATATCATTGATGGATTATCTATTATTCTGATTGATTTAAGTAGATTTGTGATTAATTCAGATTATTGTGTTCACATTGTAATCTCTACTATAAATACCCCCTTATATCATTGGAATAAGACACAAGCAATTTTCCCTTCTTCTATACTTGCATTTCCTCTTGTTCTTCCTCCATTATCTTCTTAGTTTTATAACAAGTATCTTATTTTTCTTCCGAAAAATATTTTTCAAGTATTCTAAATGATTTTCGAGGATTACTTTTGGGTATTTGGAGAGTCATTCTTCGGACGGACTCTTAGCCTTCCCTTGGCTATAAAAGCAACCTTTGGGGTGTGACCATTGCCTCAAACGATTCCACACCTTTTTCACTATCATTTGATTCGAGACGAGTCATTCCTCTATAAACATTTCGGCCAGGAGGAGACCAATTTGGTACTTGTAATTGTTTCGTCCAATATATTAAGAGATGGACATCGCAACCTAGAATTTAAGGATGATGTCCCTCCTCTTAAATGCGTTTGAGCTTATAATATCAACATGGTATCAGAGCCATCCATTTTTGTGCAAGTTTCAAGTGTCTTTGTTGGCCTTATAGTGCCTTTTAGATGCATTGTGTGCATGTAGCATGTGTTCTTTATAGACTCACGCTTGAGGGGGCGTGTTAAAGTGTCCCACATTGGGCATATGTAATTATTTCACCCACCACATTAAGAGATGACTTCCTCACCTCATAACCTAGGTTTTGAAGACTGTGCCCCTCCTCTTTATATGTATTTGGCTTATATTTTCAACAAAACCAGAGGAATTTGACTCCGTGGTGAAGATCGGGAAGGCAAATACATCCTCCTTCCCACTTTTGCCCCTCATGGGATATGCACATTACCAATGTATCTACGATCCATGAGTGGCGGTGGTGGATTCGAGGAATGTACTTCCAGTGGATGATCGCTACGTTGCCGGGTTGACCGAGTCGAGTTGGTTGACCGATCATACCGGGATATGGTTTCCGTAAGCTTATTATGCCTTTTTCTATGGTTTTATTTTCTAATCGCCGTTTCTTGACATATTTTTCATTCTTCACGAAGTTCTTGATGTAGAGGAGGCTGCGCCGACGCTAAGTGAAGGTTCTAACGAGGCGATCGGCTTCAACCACGGTTTACGCCTTGAAGCCGAGAGCGCTTATCTCCATAGAAGTCTTGCCGAGACGGAAAAATCCAAAGAGGTTGAGGTTGAGGTTGAGGTGGAGGTTAACCGAGAGCTGATGGATTGATACACTAAACTCGTAAAAGAGAATGCCGATTTTGGACATAAGATTATTTTGTAAGCTCAAATATGCTGGAGAGGACTCGATGCGATTTCACAAGCAAGCGAAAGGAGGGAACCAAAGAAACTAGGATCTTTGGGTGATAACACCCTAATCGGGTACATATTATGCTATGAGGGGGAAATACTTGTGTGGAGAGGGATTTTGAGGTAAAATGACAGGTGAAATGATCGTAAGCAGCGCGGTTTAAAAGCAGAAGAATGAAAGCGTGTGGTGTGTGTGTTTCACGTAGTGTGGAGACACCGCGCGAAACGACCCGCCATGAGGTCCCACATTAATTAATTTTCTAAAATCGACCACGAATGAAAGAAAACTAGCCGTTACTCGGATTGGGCAAATCGTAACGTTCCTATAATTAGCACCTTCTTTTCCGCGTGAAATCGTGTCAAATGATTATCCAGAACTGGCATTCACCCCCAACCTCCCTCCGATTCTCCACGCTCTCGTCCACTGTCAGTCGTTCTACACCATTTTCTCACTTGCCGGTGAATTTTCCGATGGATAAGAACAGCAATTCCGCCGGAGCTGTGACCCCTGTAAAAAAGTTAAGCCGATCGAAGAGCGATAACCTCACAAGAAATTCCGAGAATTCCCACCCAAACACGAGCCCTAGTTTGAAGCAATTGAATGAGCCCTCTCCTTTGATTAAATCTACTGCTACAAAAGCAAAGAAGAAATGTAGCCCTGTGATGGTGGCGGCAGCCCTTCCGATCAAGGAGAAGGTTCGAGAGAGGAAGTTTCTGATAGCGAAGAAGAACTCAAAGAGAGATAAAGTGAATCATCCGTCTACAACAACTGTGGCTTGCATTTGCGATTCCAAGGCTGACGGCAAACCACTCAAGTGTCGCTGTGTAGCAAAAGAGAGCCTCAGGGCTTCACAGGACCTGTTTTTCAAAAATAACGGTAGCCCTATCGATGTAGGTGAGAAGGAATATAACAGACATGATGATATAGCTGAGAGTGGTATAGAATTACAAGAAGAAATTAGAAATACTGGAGAAGAAAACGCTGATGCAGAAAAGCAAGCCCTAGATGAAAAGGTGAGGCCAAATGACAGAAGAATTTCGGATTCTAATATGAAGAGGAGGAGGGATAAGTTGTTGGAGAATGCAAGGGAGAGTTTGCCTGAATCAGGAAGAGTGATGCATTTGGTTAAGGCCTTTGAGACTCTTCTTACATTACCAAAATCAACGGATTTCAAGGATAACAATTATAACGAAAGGGAAGGCGCCAAGAAGGGAATTAAGTGGGCATTGCCAGGCCTTCCTTCTTCGTTGAATATCCAGACGCAGGTCTCTTCATCTTCATTCTGTCCCTCGGATTTTTTCCTCACATCAGAGAGTTTGGGTTTGTCCTGCTCAGTAGACAGTTGCCAAGGGAGGTCAGTATTGGGTTTTTGATTCATTTATCGAATCATCATTCATTATATAGTTTAATTAAGTTTGAATGTTTGGGTTCTGATTTGTGTTTTTGTTGGACATTAATCTAGCGCTTGTAGCAGAACCTCTGGTGGTGATCTAAGAAGCAACAGCAGGCGTAATGTAAGATAACTTTCTTAATGATTGGTTAACTGAAATTCAATTGCTTTTATTTGTTCTTGGTCTAAACTTCATCATACAGAGTGCTGAATCATCTGGGACATTTGCTAGAAGACAATGGAAGAGAAGGCAGCAGCAGAGAGCAACCCGCCAGAAGCCCTTTAAGCTTAGGACTGAGGTGGGTGCCACCATTACTATTCTCCAAAAGACCTTGCATTCGTTTTCCATTGATGTTGTTGAGTACTACTTTAGTATACTTGTTCATATGAAGGGGAAGAGTATGTGGGATAGTGGAAAGCACTTGCTATAACTGCAAATGCATCCATCTTCACTATCCTTTCATGTCGTGTGCATAATTTTGAGTAGCCTTGACATATCGTAGAAAAAGATAATGGTAGCTAGAACAGCAGGTTAGTATATATGTCCCTTCATATGGAAGGGAAGAGCATGTGGGATCAGCATCAACTATAACAGCTGCATCCATCCTTACTATCTTTTCTGTTGTATGGACAATTTTGAGTGCCCTTACTATTCTCCAAGAAACAATGCATTATTTTCCTGACTCGACTCGATTAATTTCCTGACAGCTAAGGGGAAGACAAAAACAAGAAGAATTTATTAAGAAAGTCCATCATATGATGGAGGAAGAGGAGAAGCTGCGGATACCAGTTGCACAAGGTCTTCCTTGGACTACAGACGAGCCAGAGGTAGCCAATGTTTATTTTATGAAGAAAAGAAAATATACCAAAATTTTCAGGCTTGTTGTTTTCTAACTAGAAATGGTTGAATGTATAATATCATAGTAGCTCACGTCTCAATCTTGAAAAGACATGAGGTTTACAATTATGTTGACCTTGTTTGTGTTTGTTTACCCGCTAATTGTTGCAAGATGATGTTGTCTGTCCTAGGTTTACGTCAATCTGTCTGTATTTTGTGCCACTGAATATTCCTTTTCCCTAAACGTTTCATTGTGCCATTTACACAAGTTAAGAACAGAGTCTTGATGTACCTTGCCCTACCCTACTACTTCATGTAAGTTGATTCAGCTGCTGTATTCACCATCTAAGAGCATTCACATTAGAATCTCCTAACATACCTATGTATTTAACAAAATCTGTGTTCATAGAAAAATGCATTAGAATCTCTACAACATATAATTTGGATATAGAATAATGCAAAACTTAGACAGTTGTTAATGGTTTTTTGATGGATCTGAATAATTTGGATATCCATTTTACAGATTTACCTTGTTATACATTATTTTAATGAAATATGCTGACATGGCTTCTCTCTGTGTAGTGTTTAGTGAAGCCTCCTGTCAAAGAAGGTACGAGGCCAGTTGATTTGGTGTTGAATACAGACATCAGAGCAGAAGAACGTGCTGAATTTGATCATCAGGTTTGTTTTCTTTGGATATATGTACATCTAAAATAAAATAAAAATTCAAATCAATGAATCACTGTGCTTGCATTTCTAATTTAAAGCATAAACGAAATTCTAATCCTTAATACTAGTCATGAAAACTTGTGTATGCCCGGTGGTCTTATCTTATTTTCATAGGAGATTGTTTCTATTGTACTAACTGTGATCTTTGGAGATGCTGCAACACTCGTTCTATTGACACATTCAAAATCTTATGTCACTTCTATTTGATGAATCCTGTGCTTTTGCTGCATATTTTCTTCTCTTTCTCCTGACGGGGTGATGTTAGACAGCGGTTCAATTTTCCTTTTCTTTTTCTATGTATATACTTTTTTTGTACTCTGTTACTTGTGTTTACAAAACCGCAATATCTCAACACCTAAAACTTTTGATCTGCTTGTAGGTGGCTGAAAAGATGAACCTAATTGAACAATACAAGATGGAAAGGGAAAGACAACAGAAGGTAGACGATGAATTTCTTTTTTACGAGTATAAGACTAATTAACAATATATATATATATATAAGCAATTTTTTTGGTTGTTGCTTAATGTAGTTGGCAGAGGAAGAGGAAATTAGAAGGCTTAGAAAGGAGCTTGTTCCCAAAGCTCAACCAATGCCTTATTTCGATAAGCCTTTCATACCAAGAAGGTAGGTGTGTTTACAACAAATTATTTGAATAATTTTCGCTAAGAACATAATTATTACGATGTTTATGTATATATATATATATTGACTGTATAACCGCACAAACTTAAACAACCAAGTGTGAATTGATTTGTAAATTAGGTCGGCAAAGCACCCTACTATACCAAAGGAGCCCAAGTTCCATATACCTCAACATAAGAAGATCAAATGCTGCATGTCTTGGAGCGACCACGTAACCTGCACAGAGCTGCAATGAAGAAGAAGAAGAAGAGCGCACGATAGAGAAAGCTACAAGAGGGCTCAAAAAATGAAACTTCAAAATGGCTTGAATTTTGATATTCATTTGTTACATGTATATGATGCAATAATTCGATCAAGTTTTGCTAAACACAAGTTCAAGACATTTTTTTTGCACGGGCACAATGGTGTGCCTCTTCATGACATACAACTTATGGATTTATGGGTTGGATATATTTTTGGAAATTTAAACACAGCAGCATTCACATATGTTTTTCACTGATTCTGTACATTTCATGTGAATTTTTGCAAGTCAAAGGGTCTCAAAAAGATTTTTCTAATGTAGCAACATTACAAATTTCAAGATCTCATCCCATATCACAAATTTGTTTCACTCTACAGGAACATATAAGTTCACAACGACACAAACGAGAGTCTCGAGAAAAGCTTCCACGTTAAAATTAAATAATAAAACGCACGTCAAAACACGCATGTTTTTATGTGGTGACTCCCACCAAGCTGTACACATAGAATGGAGGGAATCACACTTTCAAACCATAGTACTAATGTTACACCTTTGGGTTGTGCCCCACCCAAAACCCTATTCCTAGTTTGCATGATTTAGGAGTAGTCTTCAAAGCTTCCACAAGGACAAGACGATCATTACATGATTTTCCTACCTCCTGCATTTCATTTGTTTAACAGCATATACCGTTTTATAGCAGCATACAAGATCGAAAGATTATAGATGAAAGAAAAACGAAGAAATACCTTTGTTTCCTAGCTCAACTTACTCACATTCAGACGCTTCTTCTGAATCAGACAAGGGCAAGAGGGTGCATACCCCAAGCACGTGACCGTTTAGGCACACGTAATACTCAATGCAATCCTCATAAGCACCCATACTGCAGCTTGCACTTGCAGGTATCAACTTTGCTTGGAGCATGTTCCATAGCTTTGTCTTACAATATGGACACAGTTCTGTTGGATGTAATGGAGCTTCCCTTTTATCAGCATCTTCCGAACTTTTGATGTAGCAAAAGACTTAAATATCCCCGGAAAAACCCAATATCACCTTCTTCCCCTTGGTCAAGATGTTCACAGGGATCAGATACATACAAAACATCACTTTGGCATTGGGGTAATAGGAAGCTCTTTCCGGATGTCCTTGAGAACCGAGTCCGGTAAACAAAGTGTCCAGGTATGTGAATGTTATTGAACAAACCACCTTTTTCACATCCACAACAGTAAATAAGCAACTTTCCAAGAGCCCTCCAGTTCCCATCGATACTATGACTACCCCGGAGTGTAAATCAAGCATCATCTTGGGAGCTCTAGTTTTACAAAATTCTTTCCAAAGAACCCTTTTAGCAAGATCATCAAACCATTTACATGAACAGGAAAGAGCTGCGATTGCTTTGGGATTCCAGTTCATATGCTGGAAAATTAGGAATATCACTTCTTCAGAAAGATGCCCTTTTGTGCACAAACAAGTAGTGGAGTGTATACATCGGTACTGCTTGCTAATTATCATTTGTCTAAGTCAAAAGTAGCACCAGATAAAAGATCCTCTCAGCAATCTAAAAAAAAGGAGGGTGTTGTTTATGAATTTCAAGAATGCTAAAGACCAGATAAGTGATGATCATAAATGGACTACAGTCCCAGCTGAAGTCTCTTATTAATTATATATACCAGAAGCATTAAATGCTAGAATAGCCATCCTTAACCCAAGAAATGACAAAATTATCAGTATCATGTGTTAAAGCCCATAGATAAACTAGTGGGTAATTCATCAAAGCTTACAACAAGGACACTAGCCCGAACTCTAAAGCAATAATACTTGATCCTATGATCATATGCATCCATACATACATACGCACCGAACCAACAAAAGGGTCATAAAAAGCAAGAAGAACAAAAGAATTGCACGAAATCCCACAAAACACTATCAGAGTATTCAACTTCTCTTCGTATAATGATCAAATTCAAAGTAGAATTTAGTGCAAAGCACTAAAACTCTAAAAGTAGACTTAAGCCTTCTAAAATGAATATTATCAATCCTTCTTCGCGCAGCAATCAGATTCAGGATAGGACCTTTACATCTGCTACAGAAATTGGGTGTCCTGACTGCAAACATCTAGCAGTGTAGACAAGAAACAAAGGACAAAACTTGAACACTTCAAACACAATTCCATTATGTTGATGTTCCCCACAACTAGTGCAATCAATTTAGAGTTAAGGGTTTCCAATGAAAACTACAACCATCAAGAAATCTAACCAAAATTACAAATTTCACTATCCATAAGACAGGCTAACAAAAGTTACAACACATGTAATAGGATAAAGGAAGATCCAACACTTACTGCATGCACTAGAAAAATAAACTCCAGAGATTATGGGCCACTAGCAGATCAGAAGCTGGAAATAGCTGTAAATGAAATTGAATGAGGAAAAAAATCAAAGAGGAATATTAAGATAACTTAAACTTAAGTCGGTGTTTCCTGAAATTTCAATGCAACCGTCAACAAAAGTCTACATCGACGGCAGGATGGGAAAAATGAAGTACAATCGAAGAACTCTAATCAAAATCCACGCAGACCCACTTCCGAAAAGTTCACATTAACGGCGAGCAACTGAAAACAATCTTCAATCCACAGAACAAAGAATGTTAAAAAAAAAAAAAGAAAAATAATAATAATTTGATTGAGCTTTCAGCCTCAGATCGATTACCTGAAGGAGATCGTAAATAGACTTGAAACAAAGCCCAGATTTCTCACCTGAGCTCAGCTTAACTAACTACGAACAAATCTCAGAGAAAATACTAGCTGCTTTAAAGGAGGGTGAGAGACCAATGAGATGGGAAAGCTTTGCTGAAAAAGGAAGGGACAGATTCCAGGGAATGCAAACAGGAGACAAACCAATCAGTATTGAAGCAAAATCGTGTATCACAATTGGCTAATTTCTCCAACCACTAAAATATAAATTTAAAAAATGAAGAAGAGCTAACTTGTAAGCCATTTGCACCAATCGGTAGTGGAGAATTTTTCTAGTGTTAGCACTGCACAAATTTTCTTGGGAAGAAGATAGAGTTACGTGTCAGTAAATAATGCAAGTTTTTACGGAAAGTTTTTCATCAGTAGGCACACGCGTGGATAAATCTGGATCATACAGTTTTAAATGAAATTCAAACTGTATGATGAGTCATTCATTCACGTCTGTCTTTCTGATCTTGAAATGAAATATTAAGGAAGAATTACTCATTTTCTACTACTAGTATTTCTTTTTCCTTTGGCAAATACACATAACTAACATATTATAAGTCATTCTAACTTACACATATTAAGAAACTCAATAAATTATCTAATTTGATAGTTTTGGACTAAAATTTTCATAGGCTAATTAGAATAATGTAAAGCTTTCGAATAAGAAATAAGGATAAAACAAAAAAAAAACATTAATTATTACATTGAAATGTGAGAATGAAGTATACTATGAGACATATGAAAAATGCTAGAATAACTTATAATATGGGAGGAAGTTACCAATTTTTTAGGAGAAAAACAAATTTATTCGACTAAATCTGTAAAACGTGCGGAAAGAACATGGTCATGAGCAGGGCCGGCCCAACCCTTAGGCAAGCCAGGCAGTGCTTCATAGGCAAATGCATCTTGGTGGCAGTAATATATATGCTTGCTTATCTAGGAAAAAAAAAAAAAAAAAAAAAAAAAAAAAAAAAACTATAAAAGGCCCAATGTTTAAAAAAAAAAAGCCCAATAAAATGTTGACAAAGGTGCGTGAGGATATTGATTGGGAAGAGTTGTATTATGATTCTGACTTACTTATACGTGTTTGCCCAAAGATGTGGATTTAACTCTCGAAATTTTGAATTTTTGAAGACATGTCCTACAAGTTATGAAAACACACAAGTTGTTTACGGATATTGTTGACTATTCCGTAATGATTCGCATCACAGTGAGCGGAGGCTTTGAAGTTGAAGGTAATAAAGCACCCATCTTGAAGACGCGATGACTCAAGAACGCTTGAATGAGTTGGCCATAATATCGATTGAGCGGAAATCGGTTGATGAAATTAGCGATTATACTTTGATTAGTGATTTCGCACTCCAAATGTCTTGAAGCGTTGTTGAATTGTTGAATACTTGAATTAATATTTAGTAATATGTATATATATATATATGTATGTTTTAGGTATGAAAATGATGAAATGAATTTGAATACTAGAAAAAAATCATTTTTCGGTCGAATTTTTTTCGTGTTAATAGACCATATTTTTTTCTCCGCCTAAGCGCTCTCAAAACGTAGGACCGGCCACAGTCATGAGGTATTGCCGCAACGGTTACACCGAATAATGCAGTTTATAATTATTTTTTTTGCTTTGGCAGGGTATCTTCATATAATTTTCTGAGACTAATCATTCGAGGTATTGTCGGACACCAAAGGTGAAGACTTCTTCCAACAAGGTTTGCTGCATCCACAAGATCGAGCTCGAACCCAATACCTCTTGCTTACGCGACCGTAGTCATTTCCACTCCAACCAACCTTTGTTGGTAATGCAGCTTATACCTTGTTAATAAATGTGTCGTTGTATTCCCTATCGCCTAACATAGGAAAAACAATAAGTAGAAAATGAACAATCTCCATAATTCAATCTTTCGCAAGACAACCAAAAGCGATAAAGACCTCCTCCGTGTGTGTTAGGCGTTGCACACATAGTGAGCAATCTCTTTCCTCCGTAAGTCGTGTCATCACAACTACTCGATCACCTATGATCATAACTTGATAGCCGCCCTTAATTCCAACAACTACCGTTATACCTTTATAACGCTCCGTTCTGAACACCGAGTGCATATCAAAAGCCCCGCAAGACAACCAAAAGCGATAAGATCCTCCTCGTGTGTGTCAGCGGCGTTGCACACGCATGTGAGCAATTACTTTTCTCCGTAAGTCGTGTTATCACTAGCTCTGACGACTATGATCATAGCTCGATAACTCGCCCTTAGTTCCAACAACTCCCGTGATATACCATGCGCCCGTTCCCAACTCCGGTGATATCTGTAACTCCCAACAAGGTTTGTGTTAGAAATCACTAGTTTACGCATAGCGGAATTTAAAATTTTGATTTCCCTTTCCAAGATCGTCTTCGAACACAATAAACACGTTAAGTAGTTGGCGGAATATACCTTGGCTGATCTATAAGATCGAAGTTTTGACCGTCAACGGAGAGTAGTACTGTGCGCAAGCCGTCCACGCATCCGGCCTCTATCGATTATCCACACGAACTCCTCGCCGGAATCCTCCTTGGATTGCTATCAGAAAAATCGAGTCAACTAGACCGGCATTTTTCTCCCCCTCTAACTCTTTATTGGAAGCTCTCTATTTTACTCAAGAACTATTAGCTCTTGGAATTGTGATGTACAAAAGAGCTAGCCAACCCCATTCTTAAATAGGAGAAGGTGGCGCCCCATTGTGCCCTAATCTGATTAGAAGAAACTTCCTAAAAGATAGATGAAAGAGAAAAATATTTTCCTAGGAAAATCACTTAGATTGGTTTATCTTTTTTATTATAATATCTTATATTAAATAAAATCTAAATATTGTCAATATCTTATATTGAATATATTTATCTTATTACCGTAAATCTATTTTTTCAAAATCAATTAATATCCAATATTAATATTATGGAAATCTTATTAATTAAAGTGCACAATCCAAGTGTATCTTATACTACATGTGTATTCTGCGCCCATATACCAATATTGGCATCCGAATATTTTTAATTAAACAATATAATTAATATCTTGTATTTTATTTATTCATAATAAATAATTACCACCATATTAATTTACCACTATAACCTTTATAGTTTTGAGATAAACTTTCCTTATTTGGTCATCAACTATAACCACATTTTAATCCGACTCGATGTTCATATGTGTGTGACCCGATAGGCTTCCGAATATGTTGGCCATAGACACAAAGTGCAAATTACGAAAATGCCCTTCATACCTAACGATCACGGGATAGCGTCTAGCAACACACTGTTACCTCCAATCATCGGAAGAGTCAAATGCAATGACTACTACATTTCATGTAAAACAGTTACCGTGTAAATTACAATCCGTTGTAATAATATCCATACGATCGTATCTCAAGTGTCAATATATTAACGATCGTATCTTATAATCTGGATATCATGCTCTCTCGGAATAACACATTTACTCCCACTTTGCAAAGATTCTCGAGAGCTAGACATTCCTTATAAGAAGGCAATTTCGGATATTCAATCCCAATCACAGGACACGCGATTCCTGGACGACCAAACATGTATACTCCGCATACTTCAATATCACACTCAATCACTACCGCATGATCGCCCCGTGGATAAGGGAAATCTCAATAGTGTCAAAGCATGACAATCCACACCGTGATGTCATGAAGACTCTGGTCTTAAAGATAATTACACAACTTCCATATAGTGTGACACTTAATGTAAGTGGGTCAGTCTAACGTACGCATTAAGTGATCGAGTTGAATTGTGAGTTTATATGGTTGTACCTAAATGGAGTAATGCCTTAAGTGTGTTGTTCACTTGGTTCATATCATTAAACTTTATAATACGCTATTTTTGGGGGTGTTACCATGTTACTATTAATATTGCTATGCATTGTTAGTAAAGGGTGTTATTGCACACATATGGTATCTTTATTTGTTTTTAATCTTTCCTTGCATTCCACTATTTGTTGTGGTTGGGTTTGGCCTAGGTGATTCGAGGCCGTTGATTCAAAATGGTGAGGCAATGTTGGTATTTTTTGTCTTTAGAAAATTTGAGAACTAGATTCCTATTGATGAGGCTTAGATGTTGCTATTTAATGCATTTTTTTACTGTTGTATACATCTTTCATGAAGTTGACTGTGGTGCGGGTTTGAAGGATAAAGGTGTTAGGAAATCTACGCGGGAACGCAGCTGAATTCAAAATTTTATTTCCATTTAACCAAGATCGAACCGTTTAAGCAATAAACAAATAAGCCGATGAAGCGGTGGTTACATTGGTTGATCTAAAAGATCGATGCTTTGACCGTCTAAGGAGAGTAGCGATGCAGAAGCCACCCAGCGTTCGGCTTCTACCGGTGATCCACACGAGCACGACCCGCGGAATCTCATCATGGATTGCTACTAGAAAAATCCAGTTCTTTGACCGAAATTTTTCTCTCTCTCTCTAATCTCTCTCTAAAAAGCTCTCTATTTTTCATAAGAACTTTTAGCTCTTGGAGCTGTGATGTACAAAAGAGCTAGCCAAACCCTTTGCTTATATAGGGATTGGCGCCACTTATGATTCCCAATCGATTAAGATTAGCTTCTATAGTAGATTGAGAAGAAAGAAAACTTTTTCTAATAAAATAAGGAAAATACTTTTGATTGATTTATCTCAATTAATATTCAATATCTTATATTAAATATATTTCCAGTATATATATTGATAAAGATATAAGATATTATCTTATTACCATAAATCTATTTTTCCAGAAATTAATATCCAGTATTAATATTATGGTAATCTTATTAATTAAATTGCATAATCCAAGTGTATCTTAACACACTATTATTGGAGCCACCTTTAGCCTAATATTGGCATCCAGAATATTCTTTAATTAATATAATGTTATGATTAATTAATTTGCAAAATACATGTGTATCATATACATATATATTTTCGACATACACATACATTATGTGTATATTTAATTTATCAACATAATTAATATATCTTGTATTATATTCATTCATAATAAATAAATACCACAATATTAATTTACCACTATAACCATTATAGTATGAGATAAATTCTTTCCTTATTTGGTTATCAACTATAACCACATTTTAATCCGACTTGATGTACATATGTGTGTGACCCGATATGCTTCCGAATATGTTGGCCGTAGACGCAAAGTGCAAATTATGAAAATGCCCTTCATGCCTAACGACCACGGGATAGCATCTAACAACACACCGTGAACCCCAATCATCGGAAGAGTCAAATGCAATGACTACTACGTTTCATACGAAACAGTTACCGTGTAAATAGAATCCTATCGCTGTAATAATATCCATACGGTCGTTTGTCGAGTGTCAAACATCAATGGTCGTATCTTATAATCTGGATATCATGCTCTCTCGAAGTAACCCATTTACTTCCACTTTGTAACGATTCACGAGAGTAAGACATTCCTTATAAGAAGGCCCTTTCGGATATTCACCCCCCTGCGATAAGTACGTGATTTCCAGACGACCAAACATGTATACTCCGCGTGCTTGATATCACACCCAATCACTACCGCATGATCACCCGTGTCTGCAGGGAAACCTCAATAGTGTCAAAGCATGACAATCCACACCGTGATGCCACATGAACTCGGTCCTAAGGATAATTACACAACCGCCACATAGTGTGACACTTAATGTTGTGTAAGTGAGTCGATCCCAATGTATGCATTCTCTAATACACGTCCACGTACATTCCAAGTGTCTCACACCCGATAGAGCGAGATCTATTCACCTTGCTAAAAAGCGAAGACATCTAATACGTGCTTGCTTTGTTTGTACTATTAATGCCCGTTTAATAGTACATAAGCCTAGAGACATTTAAGTATCAAACTTATTAAAGTGATTAGAGATCTCATCAACCATAATCGCCTATCATGGTTTTTCTATCACAGTTTAATACTAAGGACGTTATCACATAACAATTCATAATTGGTTCTTTAAAAGAACAAATATATGACAACAGAAAAGTCATTTAATATATGTATAAACATAAAAAATAGTAGAAATTGTCCGACCCGGCCGGATCCGGTCCAACCCGATTGGGTTTAGGATACTATTTCAACAAAATGTCCATAGATGGTTAAACAGACTGCTTTGGTCTTCAACAAGATGAAGAATGTTTTAGTTCCTATGATTGGCTTTTTGATTATATCCAATATTAGTAGGCTTTTATTCTCTTGATTCACTAGGAGTTGTATCTCCATAATTTTGCGAAAGATTGTTTCATTATGATATCAAGTATCTTTTGATAGATTGTTTCATCACACGTATACAAGAAAAGTCAAATTCATCACATACCTAAGAGCCATATGTTGCATTTACATACTACTAGTTCGTTGGTTCCAATAATGTCTTTTTTTTAGATCAGACAAGTACTATATGTTCATTATAACCATATTTTGCATTCTGGACACTATTAGTATTATATTTAAAATGTTTTAGATAAAACATTATGCTATTGAACATTGGACTACATCTGTTATTGCTACTGTGTTAGTGTAAACGCTGCGATTAAATTCAGATTTCAAAAACTACGTCGAAAGGGTATCATATGAGATATAAAAAAGAATTGAAAAAATATGAATTTTGGTGAAAGAATTTTGATGAACGGTGTTCTAAATCAAAAGTTACGGTCGTTTATAAGAGAAAAAAAAACTCCGATTAATGCAAATATTTTTGTTCGGCTTTCAAAAATTTTCGTCGGAAGAAGCCAAAATAAAGAGGAAAAAAATATGAATTTTGGTGAATTTTTTTTATGATCAGAGTTCTAAGTCAAAAGTTACTGTTGTTTAAAAAAACTGACCTGTTGTTAAAAAGAAAGAAGGAAGAGAGGGACGCAGATTGTAAATAAGTAACGAAACTGAGTGAGAGGAACAACGTGGAACGAGTCTATTTGTATAAGTAAGGGTATTTTTGTCCGTTTTTTTCCTTCCTTTTTACAACTTTTTTAAATAGTATGTCATATTTATTTATTTTGCTTTAAAAAGTGGATTTTAGACTATTCTTAAAATTAAAAAAAAAAAGGGTATGGACCTTTATAATAGTAAAAGTGTTATAAATACATTAAATATGTGGATATCCATTTTGTAACATTACAATTGTGTCTTTTGTGTTTATTACATTGTATGATAGCATAACATGTGTCCCTTCTAGATAATATCTTGGTGGCATAACATGTGGCATATTGATACTAGAATTTAGCCACCTATGTATCCTACCCCTCCTATATTGGTGGGGGCCTGCCCTATCTTAAGCCCGGCGAGGCCTGGTCTTCAAGCGATTGTGTCGGAGGAATTTCAATGATAATGTTTATTTAAAAGAAAAAAAAAAATTCGTGTAGATTTAATCGATCCAACCTAATATAATATGTTAATTTTCTTTTTGATAAATGCCCAATTTTTTTTTACTCTAATTAATAAAAGGCTCCAATAAAAAATTTCTTGTAAAAAATAGATATATACAAACAATTTTTTTTTTGTTTTATGAATTTATCTATATTATTAATTTATTATATATATCTATATTATATATAAAAAAAAGCACACACAAAAATAAATAAAACAAACAAAAATAGATAGAACTCATTTTTCACTCCTAAGTTAAAGTAATCTCTTGATCCTGCGCTTCGTTTCCCCAGCTCCGCGCGCTTGATTTGTTGTTTTTTTTTTGATTTTCTTTCCTTCTTTCAATTTCCCATTCATAAATGATAAATTCTATTCTCAAATTCTCAATTGAGAAGAATATAGTTAATGAAATTGACAATTCTACTACTTGATTAGTGATTTAATCTCAAATGTGTTGCAAGAAGCGATATTGAAATAGTAATATGTAAGTATGTTTTATGTATATGTATGAATTTGGTTTTGTTTAAATACGCTTTAGAAAAGACAACTTTGTAGGTATGTTTGAGGACTATCAATAATGTTAGAAAAATATGATAAAACAAAGCGAGAATTGAATGATCTCAGCACGTATAAAGCGTTTCTTTAAAGAGATGTTTTAAGATCTCTCGATATTGATGAGTACTACTTTAGAGATACAATATGTTTGTACTGATGATGCTTCTAAAAAACTTCATTATCTTTCACACACGAATCTTTGATGTCTCTATATATATATACAACGAAAAGATATTGTCCATCTTCACGAAAGAACAAACCGGTTCGTCTTCAAAGGATGTGTCACAATGACCATGCACAACCGAAATCACGTGTTCCAATGAAAAATACCTTCTACGAAATCAAGTCGAACCCCATTTCTTTTCGGCGACACCTGTCGCACTCAGTGTGTAACAACACATTCAAAACAAAAATAAAAACAGACTTTGTCAATAAAATATCTAACAAATAACTTGAATTTTGTACTTACGGATGTTAAAAACGCGATAAGTGTGTTTTAAAAAAAAAAAGACAACTTATTAAAAGCGGTCGGGAGCAGTGCTCAAGCTAACGCGAGGGCGGCCCTGTATATTGGTGACTCATGTGTGTATATATGGCTATAAAAGCCATGGATAGAAACTAGAAAGCAACTAAGTAAGAAGAAAAGGGGGCCAAGCTTTTATACATAGTAATGGAAGAATACTTGAGTATACCATTATATTTTCTTGTTCTATCATTTTATACCCATTTTATATAACACGTTATCAGCACGAGTATGTGTCAATTGAGTATTTTAAACCTCAACTTATCATTGCCGGAACTCGTCTTCTACCCCACCCTTATTTCTTCCACAGTCTACAACACGTGTGGAATCACTAGCCCAAATTGTTTTTGAATTACTTCATACGGTGGCCATGGAGAAATCCTGATGAGGAATGAAATATACAAACTATTAAAACATTTGAGGGCCGTTTGGAATCATTAGTTCTGAAGATATATCCATGGTAGTTCCGGACATTGTTGGCTTCAAACAAGATAAGTGCCAACTCCTTCTCAAAGGATCAGTAATATACATTATTTGAACTTCCTAGATAATAAATTTATATTATGCATGATACTTATTAATTGTCTGAGCTTAGCTTTCATTTATGAATAATGAAAAAGAAAACCCCGTTGATTCATCAACCGAGTCGAGTTCGTTTTTGTTGTGAGAAATAAGAAATTAAGTTAAATGAAGTGTTCATATATATAAGAAGTATCTATGGGGAAAAAAAAGATCCCGTAGCTGGTTTTGGATGCCACCGAAAAGAGTATGAATTTGACATTCTTTAGATCAAAATATTAGTTCATATTTAACAGGTTGTCATATGCTGTGTGTTGTACTTGTATCTAAATGAAAAAAAGAAAAAAAAATCCGGTCCAAGGAATTCAATGACTACAAACTCATTATGTGAAATGAATAATATTTGAAATCCTTCTTATGTTATTTAATGCTATATCAATGGAAAAGAAATGGAAAGAGAAAAACAAAAATCTTACAACTTGCCTCATGGTCGGCCTCGTGGAAAGTAAGTCTACTATGCACGCAACTGCTAAATGTAAAACTTCAACCAAATCATCATGTGGCACTGCTTCCCATAGTCCTGCGGTGAAGAACTCTTTTACACACCCTTGCCTACGGTGCATGGAAGTTAAAAAGCCTGTTTGACCAAAAAAATGGGGATATAGTCTTTTCTCTAAGAAATGGCCTAAATGATCTTTTTGAAGTATTTCACCACTCTAAATTTTCGCGTTTTAGGTGTTTTAGAACCAAACTAAGCACTGGTGGGAAGGGAACCCGATAGGGATTTGAGGACCTTAAGATCGTGCTTGGCATTTGAAAAAAGGGAGAAAATCGCGGTCAAAATTGCGGTCAAAATTTTAAGGCCATGATTTGTTCAAAACAGTCTATATAGCCAATTTCCCCTATTTATTATTGTTATTGGCCGACGGAGGAATAATTTACGATGGTGATCGTCTTATCTTATTTTTATGGATACATATCAGATTTTGCATCTAAGGTAACTTATGGAGGTAAAAATTTATTTTCTTCAATTCGTTTATTGTGAATTTGTGATCAATATAATTATACAGTGATATTATTTTATATTGAAATATACCAATTATGTGGTGATAAAATAATTGATGAGGACATGCTGAAAAAAAAAAACGTTTTCCACATGTAATATCTTGAACATGACTAAATGTATAATTAAGATGTGTTGATTTGACACGCGTCCATTCCAGAAGTGAATGTGACCGAATGAAATATTTGAGATGTATTGGATTATACATGTCAATTCTAGAAGTGGATGTATTAAATTCAAAATTTATGATGTATCCGTTCCTGGAAGTGAACGTGAAAAATTAAATATTCTAGATGTATTGAGACACACAAGTCAGTTCCTCGAAGTGAACGTGACAGAATCTAGATATTGTATACCGATATTTAACGATGTATTGAATCACGTCAGTTAGTTCTCTGAAGTGAACGTGACAAATGTTAGACTGTGATTTTAAAAACATCACAATAAATCTCACCAGAAGTGATACATTGGCATACAAACCAATATACATAAAGGATTATTTGTTTTGTAGACAAATTGGATCAAAAGATCGAACCACCTGAAGATAGTCGTTTCTACTAATAATGTGTATATGTACATATAGATGGACTTGGAGCTCATCAAAAGTACTTGGATGCTCATAGAAGTGAATCTGAAATTCACAAAAATAAATATGGACTCGGAGTCCGTATAAAAGGGAATGTTGTATCCAATGAATGGCCCGAAGTCTACAAAATAAGAAAATTCAGTAAGTCCATTGTGACACTTCTTTAATCCGTGCAAAAGAAAGTTATTCATTGCAATAATATGCTCATGTAGTAGCAACAATGAAGGAAGAGGTTTAAATTCAACAAAATGATTGTCAAAGAATAATCATGAAACTACTCGAATGAGAAGAATTGTCCACCAGAAGTGGAACAAAATGAAATTAAATTATAGATGAATAATGAAAATCGATTTTCATATTGTGGTATTGAAAGACCACCGATCGTGTACTTGGCGTACGACGAATTGATTTTCTGGATGTGGCATTAAAATGCCACTAGTCGCGTACTTGTCGTATGGCGAATATCTGGTTGAGAAAAATGAAGCTTCAAAATTATAGTAAAGACAATGTCATGACACAAATACTATATGCTACGGTCATCACGAAGATGATCCGGATATGATAAAATTTGTTTATCATTTTTCAAAGTCTCAAAGATTGTAAATTGTGCGGATATCCACGATCGCGGATATTAAATTGAGATATCGGAAGAATTTAAAAGATGTGAATCTCTCGAAGAGATAATATACTTCTTCCGATTGAGTAAATATCTCGGAATGTTTGTTGATACTCATATAAATGGATACACATTGAAAAGTAGTATTCCACATAGGGATATCACATTGAAATGTTGAATCCCACAAAGGGTTATTGCAAACTTAAGTAGATATGACTTGAGATGAAATGTTTTCCCGAGATTAGGGAGGAAAGTAAACTTGGAGTTTATAAATCTCGTGGAAAAACATTATATTAACATACATTTAACCACCGGATGCATTTAATTACTCTTGAAGAGTGGCGTTTGCAAATGTCTGGTAGGAATAAATGTCGCATAAATGTTTATCCTAGAAGGATAATGTTTGTCTAGGAGGAAAGTCCAAGAAGGATGAGAATATGATACGTATCAAATTAATGAAAATAACGTTGTAAGCGTCTAAAGACCAATTGGCTCGATAATGAAAATTCCTCAGAAGAGGTTATGAATATATGATTTATGAGAAATCCGGAAGAGTAAGCATATACTTGAGCAGAAAAATATATTGTCTAAAAAGATCCAGAAGAGCAATGACGTACTCTATATGAGTAACGAAATCATAAACGCTTGACGAGATCAATGCTAGATAATGTCAACAAAGTGTTGATAATTAATATATGTGGAACAAAGAATATGCAGGTGTCATACATACATGAGGTGAAAAAAAAATGAACCTGATGTTCACTCCCTCGTATTATTTTCTTACGACCCCTGAAGAAAATGTAATGATTCTTGGAGAATCAGAAACCGCATATTGTTATATTGTTCAACGTTTGAAGCATGAGAAACATATTAGTTCCAACAAATACAAATCTCATAGTGTTGAGATAATGAATTAATGTTATCATTGTTTGAATTAATGAGAAATGATAACAAATGCAACACTTGGTTTTATGAACGAGATTCATAAATTGAGGCAAGGATGTTTCGACATGTTGAAATCGCCTGAAGCGATTATAGTGCCTCAAGCACATGAGATGTATTTCTTGAAATCGCCGGAAGTGATTATAGTGCCTGAAGCACATAAGATGCTTGAAGCATTAAATGCATGAAGCATGTATAGTGTGTGAAACACAAAGTATATAATACATGGATTGTCCCGAAAGCGGGATAAATGGTTTGATCTGAGAAATTATGGATCTAATATGAACTCCCGAAGAGTTAAAAAGATAATTGAAGATGAGTAATTGGCATATATTATAAAGATCCATTACATGCACAAGAAATATATCTTTTGGTCCTGAAGACCAATGATTGTACTCTTTTTTCCCTTTAACAAGTTTTTCCTAATGGGTTTTCTTAGTTAAAGGTTTTTAACGAGACATTCAGTGCACAAGAGCGCATATGTCATGAATCTTTTCCCCTTGACTGGTTTTTTCCCACTGGGTTTTTCCAAGCAAGGTTTTTGGTACATGCCATATACGTTATGAAAATCAGATCAAACGAAAAGCAAGTCGGGGACTTGTTAGTTACGTGGTTGATGGATATTTATCGAACCCCCGGAAGGCAAGGCTTCAAATTGGTTGTTCATCCATCGGTGGTAGTATATCGATACCATGGTATTTGGACTTATCAAGCTATGGTCGCTACATCCTCAAATCATGGTGAAATGATAGCTATTCATGAAACAAGCCGAGAATATGTTTCGTTCAAATCATTGGCACATTAGATCCAAGAAACTTGTGAATTGTTCCGAGAAGATAAGCCGACTTGATTATACGAAGACAATACAGCATGTATAGCTCAGTTAAATGGTGGCTACTTAAAAGACGATCAGATAAATCATATTCCAACAAAATTCCATGCCACTAACAATCTTCAGAAGAAAAGCAACATTGATGGTCAACAGATCAGATCAAGTGACAATCCAACAGATTTATTCACGAAGTCATTTCCTACCGCTACATTTGAGAAATCGATAAAAAAGATCCGAATGTGCCGTCTTAAAGACCTAAAGAGATGCTCAAATCAGGGGGAGTAATACACAAATGAAGGTTGTACTCTTTTTCCTTCATTATGATTTTTTCCCACAGAGTTTTTTCATAATGAAGGTTTTAACGAGACAGATTCTTTGTGTAATGGATATCCAAGGGGGAGTGTTATAAATACATTAAATATGTGGATATCCATTTTGTAACATTACAATTGTGTCTTTTGTGTTTATTACATTGTATGATAGCATAACATGTGTCCCTTCTAGATAACATGTCATGTGTGTATATATGGCTATAAAAGTCATGGATAGAAAGCAACTAAGTAAGAAGAAAAGGGGGCCAAGCTTTTATACATAGTAATGGAAGAATACTTGAGTATACCATTATATTTTATTGTTCTATCATTTTATACCCATTTTATATAACAAAAAGAAATACAGTAATTCTTTTTAATCTTAATCCCACCTAATTTTGAAATATTCGACCGTACCATATAGTCAAATCTTATCAACTATTTAAATCACAATATCATGCAAATAAACTGAACCGGTTACGTATCAATTATTTGAGAGCAAGTTACATCTGCAGTAGAAAGCCACTATAGTCTATCATGGCATACAGTGGGGCGTGGTTCGAATCCCCTCCCCCTCCTTCCTTTCGTTTCCGGGAAGGAAAAAAAAAACAACGTATCAATTATTTAAATCACAATATCATGCAAATCAAAAGCTATCTTATATTATACACCTATCTTTTTTTTTTTTTGATAAAAATTATAAACCTAAACTGAATCGGAATCATTAACAAGGAAATAAATACATCCAATTAAAATAAAATAAAAAAACACCGGAAGGAAATAAATACTACTAGTACAGTAGTACATAAAAAAAATATATATATATAACAAAAAAAAAAACATACAACAAAAATCGATTGATATTACGGCCGCGTCGTCAACAATACTACAGTTACAGGCTACCATCAAAATAAACAACTATGTACATCTAGACCTGGCTAACTCAAACCGGAACCGTCGGTTTGTGGAACCGCCGATTCGGGAAACCTCCGGTTGGTTCCAAAAAATTAATTGCATGTAAGATTAATAAGCATAACGTTCTAGTTACTTACTACTTTTAACGAAGTCGTTACTAGTCAATATAAAACATACACTAGCGATCTAACACTCAGCAGAGATATATAAATAGTTGTAAATAAAAATGACAGAAAATAAATCCAAATTATACACTACTAATTAATTTTAGGAACTATAAACTAAGTACTTATAGTCTATCATACCGTTTCAAGGACTTAATCTCACACCTCAGTGTCGCCTTAGGGTAGGTCAAAGAGGTGACGACTAAATTGAGATCTTTCTCTCTCGATGATTAAAATGGAATCGAACATCCAACTTTAATCCCCGATTACCTTTCTTTTTTAGCCAAGGTATTACCAAAAATACCCATAATGAGTGTGACCTCTTATTTCAAATTTTAGGTAGACCCAGGTATGCCGCCTTAGGTCGGTCGGTGACCCAGCGAGTACCAAAAATCCTATCCTTTCGGAGACCAAACCTTGAATTTTGATAGCGGTGAAGGCCTTCGCCAGGGAGGCGGTCCCGAGCGCCGGCACGAGGCGTCACCATTCTCTCACGTTGTTTGTGTCAGCAGTAGAGGCCGTGGGGGTGGTGTCGCGCTTCCCCACTCCCACTCAATATTTTGAAAAAGTGGTGGTTTTCGCGATCGCGTTTTGGACTTGATGTTACATTAAGGAACAATAAATCATAGGCCCGAATGGTATCGGTCATGTGGGCTAGCCCACCCGACCTATTCGTTGGAACATATGTGGCCGTCGGACGGGTCATGACTAGGGGAGCTCCGTTGAGCCGTAGTGGCTCGTCGGATGGCTCAGCCTTGCCGGAGGTTGGGTGCCGGTTTGTGATTTTTGGAACCGTAACAGGACCGGAACCGCCGGTTGGAACCGGCCTCGCCGGAACCGGGTGAAACCTGACCGGAACCGGAACCGGAACCGGCTATTTATGCAACGGCTATTTTTTTATTTTTTTTTCTCCCAAACACCCAAAAAAATTCCTATAAATACTACCCGATTCCTACACCAATCTCACACCAATCTCTCTCAATCTTCTACTCATTTCTACTTATTTCTTACATCTTCTACTCATTTTTTGATTATCAAGTTTAGTTGTTAAAAACAACAATCAAATTTACTTTACGATACCAAATTTTTGAAGTTGTTCTGATTTAATCGTTACTTCAATTCAGTTTTAGTTATAAGTAAATTTGGTTTTGTATTATATTCAACTAATGTTTTTGCAAGTGTAAAGAAAATAATTAAATTTTATAATCAAATTTACTTTACTAGACTGAAATTTGAAAAAATAACACAATTTTTTAAAATAACATTATTTACAACTAAATAAAATAACACAATATTAATATTATTTTTAAAACCAAATAAAAATCTATTTAAAATATATATATATATATATATATATATATATATATATATATATATATATATATATATATATATATTTATTTTTTTTTTGAATAAAGAGGAATATATTAACTCAAGCCAAGTCATGATAGCGGCAGAAATTACATCGTGAGGGGTTTGCTCTCCCAAGAAAAAGCGACTGAGTGGCACAGACCATATGCAGCTAGCAAATGTCTTTGGAAAATTCGATCCGCTTAACAAAGGAGAAAAGAGAAGGACTGGAAAAGGCGGGACGAGCGCTGAGACAATCACGCGCTAAACAAGCGAGAGCAGACAAATCATCGGCCCGGCCGTAGTAAGGCTTATGCACGCAAGTCAAACAATCCGTCTCAAAGGTAATCTAGATAGCCGAGATGCCCGACCTCTCATCGCTAATAGAATCGCTTTGCATCTCGAGAATCTACGCCCATGATGCCGGGTCAAAGTGGAATGAAAGCGGCTACAATCGATCCTACCACATCTCGAAATAGTATGCCAATTCGAGCCCGACTCCGTGAAACACATCCGATGAGCATCGGTGATTGCACTTCCAACTACCCGTAGAAGGCGGGCCCCGTATGTGTGCAGGTGGGTACGGTCGTCAAACACATCCGATGAGGCGCCATGCTTTGTCGATATTCCACTTGCCTGCTAAAGATGCCGCAACCACACGAGAGACATAGATAGGCGCATCATCAAAAGCGAAGACTACAAATGGGCTTTCCAAAGGTTCCAGAGCAACATCTGAAAGTAGAGGCCTCCTCCAGGAGAATAATGTCCGAGTGCCTCGGCTGAGAAAATCTTTAAAGCTCAACCCGCGGCTCAATTCTTTGTTCGCCAAGAAAAGCGGCGGACCAAATCTCCCTGGCGTAAGCACACTCAAAGCGACACATGACGCAAAGACTCCATCTCCCACCGCATGCCAAACAAAGCCCTAAACCCATGTTGCGCCTAGAAAATTGTTCTCCTATCGGCAAACAACCCTGTAGACATCGCCATAGAAAGTGGTGAACCCGCGGCGGAACGTCAATCCTCCATATATCTCGCCACACTTTAGCAGGCCCCGAAGAAGAAGACGCACGTTGCGAGTCAGGCAAGCCACCAAATAAGCTCAGAGCGCGAAAGTAACCGGACTTTACTGGTATACCGCCTCTGCGTTCATAATGCCATATCAATCTATCGGGTGGGAACTCCTCGCATAGAGTCCCGAAGAACCGCGTCTACCTCCAGGGCACGCAACTCCCGCCTTAGAGTGGCAAATTCCAACGCATTGTACCCGTAAAAGCGGCTCATGAACCTTGCAATCGATGGCGAGAGAGTGCGATGAATGCGCTTAATCGAAAGGAAGCGGCCGAGCAATCCAAGGATCATGAAAAACAAAAGCGCACTACCATCTCCTATCCGCCACCGTAGCCCCCGCACTAACAGATCCACGCCTCCAAGATACTCCGCCACGTAAAGCGATGGCGGGCACCCAACCCCTGCAGCCATGATAGTCGTACCGGGATGGTATTTCGCATTAAGCACCCGACTTGCAAGCGCTACCGGACAAGCGAGAGCCGCCACGCTTGCAGCTAGCAAGGCTAAATTGAAGCATTCAGGTTCCGGAACCCCAGGCCTCCGAGATTTTTAGGTAGACAAGCAGATATCCCAACTACGCCCAATAAGCGCATCTTATGTTTAGAGTCGGTATCCCCCCAAAAGAAGCCTCGAACATACTTTTCAATCTCCCGCACTAGCGTGGCAGGGACCTTGAAGCACTGCATAATAAAAGTGGGTATAGGTTGCAAACTCGACTTGATCATGATCTCCTTACCAGCCGGGGAGAGAAGCTTGTCTTTCCACCCAGATAATTTCTTTCACACCTTTTCACGGAGGAAATGGAATACCTGCCGCTTATTCCGCCCTGTGACAAAAGGCATGCCCAAATACTTGCCCGTTCCATCTCCAATAGGAATTTGGAGAATATCCGAAATCTGTTCACGATCTTCTAGAGGGATATCCTTACTAAAATATAAGCTAGACTTGTGAAAATTAATAGCCTGACCCGAGAGTGTCTGTTTAGGGTGAATTTATAGTGTTTTTAACGATATATTTTATATCAATTTCCCCCGTATATGTATTATTTTCATAGAAATAGGGCTTTATATTGAAATATTGAGTAAATGATGTTTTTAATAGTTAAATCTCAAAACGTAACGATTTATGTGCGTAATTGATGATTTTATGTTATTTTGGAAATACGTTACGCTTTGGTATGTTTTCCTATTGTTGTAGATACTCATTGATGATGGGAGAGAGGATTTTAGAGAGCCAAATTCGTGATTGGAAAGGATCAATCAAAGTTATGGAATATTGAAAGATATAAGGAAAGAAATCAATCAAGATGAATGTTGGGAAATCAGGATTCCGGGTAGTCCCGACTTCCGACGCAGTTCTTGATATGATAACAACCTATTTGACTCTGTACCTCAAGAGAAGAGTTGTAGGTCTTGAAGAGAGGATTCTACAGGATTTTGAATCACTCCATTCCGACTTACGAGGCCCGAGATATGAGCGTTACAAGTTTGGATGCTGTTGCTGAAAATAGTGAACGGGCGTCCGACATTATGGACGGGCGTCCGGCACCTTTCTTGTAGCAACCGACTTGATTTTTCTATAAAAGCAGCTGCGATTCCAACCCTAATTACATCAGATTTTTCATACGAAAATTACCACAGGCGACAGGCCGCTTTACGGGAGCTTTCAAGGCCGATCACCCGAGCGCTTGTGCTCGGGTGATCAGGGGTTAGATTAGGTCTTTTATTTTGTTCTTTTTCCTTCTTGTTCGAGCATGATGAAGGCTTGAAGCTTTCATCCATGGAGCAGCCATGTAATCCTTTTCGCAGCACTTTGATTCCTTTCTATGGATATTTTGTAAGTTTTATTTATAATTGTTTCTTTTTCTATGTTCAATTGTATCTTGCAATATAAATCGGAAGATGATTGCATGATTTGATGCTACCGTATGGCGGAAGTCGGTGTAGATTAGATCACCGTAGGAAAGTTTGGATTTTTAATCTATACATAACGGAAGTTCGTAGATTAATTATCTAGGTTTACGAGAGAACCACAATTTGAATTAATTCGTTTGCAAAATTATCCTAGGGAGATATTGAGTATCATTATCACCGGAAAGATGATATTTTTCATGTGTTTATTTGGTGAGTTAACTTGTTCTTTTTCATGCTTTGAGATGCCGTATGTTAATCGAATTTAGATAACGGAAGTTAATAAATCCGTTAGATTGCCATGATAGAGATTAACAATTATTATTCCAACAAAGCGGAAGTTGAGGGATAAGGTTGTTAGATTAGGATTTAATCCGTATCTTTGTTTTAAGTATAGATGTTAGTTAAGACCGGAAGGTAAACTAATGAATGGCGTGATAAATCGGAAGAGGAAACACTTCTTTAGATAAGATAATAATCCAAGATAACTTGTGAATGAATATGTGTTAATCTTATTTCTTTCGGTGAGATGATGGTTGTTGGGAAGAGGTTGATCATGGTTCGTTTATGGTTGTTCAGTAGATAGATTTACCGCTTCCGTAGATGTAGTTTTATTTATGTTTTTATCGCTTTTATCCTTCCACGGCTTTGGATTAACAATCCTCTGTCGATTTATTTTCCGTTTAGTTTAGGTTTAGGTTAATAAAGAAGAATTAATAAGCTAGATTCAATAGCCCTTTTTCACGAGGATCGATACCGTACTTATCCAACTTTACTAGCAACTACCCGGTATTCGGCCGGTTAGGAGGTAGTTTTGCATGGTAGTATAGGTCTTATAAATTTTCTTTTGTTTTAATGATGCAAAATCTCCCCAACAAAAGTGGCGCCGTTGCCGGGAATAGGTGTCATGTTGAATCTAGTTTTGTTAGTTCTCGATTTTGTTACGTTTTATTTTTGTTTTTAATAAAAGTAGCGTATACCAAGTTGAGAGTTTTTATTTTGCCTGTATCGATGACCGTTAGGTTAAGAATGTGCAAAAGTTTTTACTCAACTTGTTTTACGTGAAGTTTATATGTTTATGTGTTACCTAGTCTAACCCCTGTGCTTAATTTGATAAAATTGCTTTGTCTTTGTGATACGTATTCTTTGTGTTGTGTTCATAAGTATTTAGGGTTTTCTTTGTGTTTTTCCTGCTTTATCTGTGCATTCTTGTTGTATGGACGGCGTGCATTACATTGGGCGCCCGCCCGATTCTTCATCTGCAGTGAACAGCGTTTGAAAGTATTGGGCCTTTCGTCCGTTCAAATATTTTCGACTATGTTCAGTTTAAAGGACCAGGACGGCGTCTATGCTTTCGAGCGTCCGTCCGGTTGGTTTTCAAGTCAAGCAGCGTTTGTTTCTTTGAACTTCGTCCAAAGCTGTATTTTGAGGTGAGCGCCCGTCACATTTGTCTTTGAACGCTTGATTCAGTAGTCCAGTTTTCTTGATCTCATTCTAATGCTTTTATTTAGTATGGATTTCTTACATTCGAGCATCACGTGGCTTATTTATTTTTACATAGATGTCACGAATATGAATGTTATACCTTTCCATCTATGAATTCATGCTAAGTAAATGATCTTATTCTTATACATGATTCATCTATGCAAGTTATAATTCTTGTCGGTTCTCGTATGCTATAAGCTGGTCTTCGTGTTAATTAGTAGCTAATGTCGGTTTCGTATGCTACACATACGCGTGATGAATCTTTTAAGCTTTGAGACTTATGTGCTTTCTTGTTGTTTTGTAACTCATATGGGTAGCTCTCGCCGGTTTTCCGTATGCTACATCTGTCCATATGAGTTATATCTACATTTAGAATAGCTAATCGTTGGTTTTCCATAATGCTATCACTTTTTACGAGTCTTAAAGCGCGTCTACATTGCATGTAATGAACAAAGACTGCTATCGTTTATCGTAACTTTGTCATTATTTGGTGAGCGTTATTATTATATACATGTCGTGTTGCAAATTAGTGGGCTAGTTTTCTTTCTTTTATTTTCTTTTATTTTTGCATATCATTTAGTTGCATGTCATCTAGTTGCATTGTTTTTCTATTTTTCTTTTATTTTTCTGAGTGTAGTTAAATGTCGGTTTTCGTAATACTACCTCGCTTTTTTTTAGTTTCTGCATAGGCCGTAGTCCTTTGTAGGGTTGTCCTCGAAAAACACCTTTCGGCTGAGCTGTCGAATTTATTTTTATTTATTTTATTTTTAGGATCGCATATCATGTAGGTTGCATTGTAGTATAATTTCATGTAGTCGCTTTTTAGCCTACTCTTGTGTAATATTCCATGTATATGTTCCATCTCTATATGAGCTTAATCTGAAAAATCTTTCGACTTCTTTTCCATGTATAATCCTCTATCATTATTAGTTGGAGTTTGATGTTTTTGTTTGCACATGTGGTCTATATTATTCCACAAGCTTACGTGGCTTTATTCTTAGATGTCACGAGTTTAAGTGTTGATCTTTCCATCGAGCTATTATTTCTTTTTGTGCTTATATCAAACTTCCATATTTAGGCGCTTAGATGTTCTGTACTTTCCTGTTTGATTTTTTCATCCAAGCGATTCTATTTTGTGCTCTGTATGTTCTATTCCCCTTTCCCGAGGTATTTCATGTTTGTCAAGTGTGCGGGGTGTTTGCATTAGCAATTGTGAGATTTTAGATGAAGCAGTTTTCCGGTGGATGGTCCACGATCTCTTTGCTTTAAATCGAGCATTTCTGGATCGACTCGCTACCACTTCCGGACTTGCCACTTTCGAACTACAATCGGCTAAGTATTTTCTTTCTTTATTTACGCACAACTTGGGGACATGTTGTCGTTTAAGTGTGGGGAGAGGATGGTTTATGTGGTATCTACATTCGTTTGCTATACTACTATATTTCTATGGAAAAGTGCTAAATTTTTCTCAAATTTTTGTTTTGTCTCGAGTAAGCAATGCATATCTTTATTCGAGATTTTATATCATTGGTGCGTTATTTTGCATATTTAGTAAATTTAGTTGTTTCACCCGACACTACTTTTCACGTGCCATAGTAGATGATGAGCTATGTTTTAAAGCTATGCCCATTTGATTAGAGATTTCGATGATTATCGCATGATTCTTTGCTTCCATACTAATTTTGAAATTTTAATAGTTTGTATTTAGAGTTAAGTATGACATCTTGTGAATATCTCGAAGGTTTGAATGTGATAAGTAACACGTAACTAATGTTGTTAATGAAAAAGTTGAATTAAATGAATAAAATGGGTGTGTCGGAAGCTAGTCGATGATTTGAGTGAGGTAGGGTATACCACGTATGTCTATACCACTATGATGACTAAAAGCTCACGGCAGTTAGAAAAATCGCCTTATGATTGGAGTAAGGTAGGGGATTATCTCGAAATGTCCTATTCTCGCTATGACCGGGCAATAGCTCATTCTAATGTGTGTTTAAGTGAAATAATTAAATCAACTTATGAGAATAGTGTTATGAATTGAATGAAAAGCTTAGTTATCGTAAGTCTTATCCCCAGTATATAAACCGATAGATATCTTTGTAGGGATTATCCTCTGAGTATGTCGGAAAGATTCTAGATGTATTCTATTATCTTTTCGAGGATATGTATGTTTTGTGAGGTGCATGTTATAATCGTTTTTATATTTACGATTCAAATGGGATGTTGGCTAGTTTTGCTTGAATCAATTTCAAGTGTGGTTTTAGTGGAAATCTATTATGGCTATGCACACACGCACTTGGGTGAACTTAAACTACTTGAATATGCTTTATATTTGCATAAGTGTTTATTTGTCTCGAGCTTGATTATGTTTTGTTTTGCTCGGGACGAGCAAAAAAGCTAAGTGTGGGGGTGTTGTTTAGGGTGAATTTATAGTGTTTTTAACGATATATTTTATATCAATTTCCCCGTATATGTATTATTTTCATAGAAATAGGGCTTTATATTGAAATATTGAGTAAATGATGTTTTTAATAGTTAAATCTCAAAACGTAACGATTTATGTGCGTAATTGATGATTTTATGTTATTTTGGAAATACGTTACGCTTTGGTATGTTTTCCTATTGTTGTAGATACTCATTGATGATGGGAGAGAGGATTTTAGAGAGCCAAATTCGTGATTGGAAAGGATCAATCAAAGTTATGGAATATTGAAAGATATAAGGAAAGAAATCAATCAAGATGAATGTTGGGAAATCAGGATTCCGGGTAAAGGAATGTGGTTCTCTCGTAAACCTAGATAATTAATCTACGAACTTCCGTTATGTATAGATTAAAAATCCAAACTTTCCTACGGTGATCTAATCTACACCGACTTCCGTCATACGGTAGCATCAAATCATGCAATCATCTTCCGATTTATATTGCAAGATACAATTGAACATAGAAAAAGAAACAATTATAAATAAAACTTACAAAATATCCATAGAAAGGAATCAAAGTCTTTGCGAGAAAAGGATTACATGGGCTGCTCCATGGATGAAAGCTTCAAGCCTTCATCATGCTCGAACAAGAAGGAAAAAGAACAAAATAAAAGACCTAATCTAACCCGATCACCCGAGCACAAGGCTCGGGTGATCGCCTTGAAAACTCGAAAGCGGCTGCCGCATGTCTGTGTAATTTTCCTAACCGGCCGAATACCGGGTAGTTGCTAGTAAAGTTGGATAAATGCGGGTATCGATCCTCGAGGAAAAGGGATATTGAATCTAATCTAGTTAATCCTTCTTTATTAACTAAAACCTAAACCTAAACTAAAACGGAAAATAACTGGACAGAGGATTGTTAATCCAAAGCCAGGAAGGATAAAAGCGATAAAAACATAAATAAAACTACATCTACGAAAACAGTAAAACTAACTAACAACTGAACAAACATGAACAAACCATGATCAACCTATTCCCAACAACCATCACCCCACCGAAATCAACAAGATAGACAAACATTCATTCATTAGTTATCTTGGGTTATTATCTTTTCTAATGAAGCGTTTCCTCTTCCGATTTATCACGCCATTAATTAGTTTACCTTCCGGTCTTAACTAATATCGATACAAATCAAAGATATGGAGTGAATCCTAACCTAACAACATTATCCCTCAACTTCCGTTTGTTGGAATAATTATTGTCAATCTCCCTCACGATAATCTAATGAATCTAATTAACTTCCGTTATCTAAATTCGATTAACATGCGGCATAAAAACATGAAAGAGAACAAGAACAATGTAATGAAATAAACACATGAACAATCTCATCTCCCCGGCAACGGCGCCAAAAACTTGTCCCGGATTTATCTAATGCGAATAAACAAGTAATAATATTTGTAAACCGGTTAACCTCAAGTATAAGGATCGTAGTGTAGAGGCTAATGCCGGGTCGATCCTACGGGAAGGCGGCGAATGTGAATCTAGTTTTTGCTTTAAACTAACTATGTCACGAATCTAACCCAAACGAATGTGCAGAAAAAGTAACTAGACAGAGGATTGCTCCAATGCTAGGCAAGATTAAAAGCAATAAAAACTAAAATAAACTAAAAGTGCAGGAAAAATAGATTAACTAATCTAAACTAAGCTATGAGGATTGTAAATCAAGTTTTATAAAAGACAAACGAGGATTGATCCACCTATCAACATGCATTGATCTATTATCTCGATTTTACGTGGTATTTACTTAGGTTGTGATTCACCTTACCTAAACATGAACTCCTAATTCCTTGGGCAATCCATCTATTAACCTAGTATCTTCCAATACTAAATTAACACGTTAAAAAGCTCAAAGGTGTCAACTTTTACGTTAACGATCTAGTTTTTAGACTTACTAACTTCCATTAATGTAAATCTAATGAACTATTCTCATCTATGGTGATCTATGCTATTCAAGATTTCCATCAAACAATAACATATCAAGCACACAACATATCTTCCAATATAATTGCGTTAAAACAAGAATATGCATAGATAAGAAACAACCGTAGTAAATACTCACAGTAAAATCGAAATAAAGAGATCAATTCAATGCTGACGGCTTCACAATTCTCGTTTGAAGGAGGTTCTAGCCTCTGAGCATCCTCAGCAACCCAGAAAAGCAGAAAAATAACATAGAACTAGCCTACTTTTATCGAATTTAAAGTTGCATAAAACTGGAAATAAAAAGTGTAAAATCGCAGCCAAAGCCGCCCCTAGGGTTTAGGGTTCGAAGATTGTCAAAATTCGTATCTCAATGTGTGAAAATAGGCAAGTATTTATAGAGATTTGAGGCGGCTTCACTAAGTCGGCATTCCGGACGCTCGTCCACTTGAGTGGACGCTCGTTTGATATTCTTGAACTCCTCAGGCCGCTCGTTCAAACTCCGTTCAAACTCTACGTATCAAGATTGCTTCCATGGGCGCCCGTCTAAATTTCCGGACGTTCGTTCGATATGAATATTTGCATGGATGACGTTCATCATGACTTGAATGCGATTTTTGCATCTTTATCTCTTTTCTTCAATTCACTTCATCATTATCTCTTCTTAAATCTTTATAGCTCGAATTTTAACCCTTTTTGATCATCATTTGAGCACAATGAACATACCTATAACACATGGAAAACATCGCAAAACTGTAATAAAGTTCAATTAATTATAATTCACGATGAAAACACATAATTTATTCAATATTGCGATTAAGTCCTTAAAAACCTAGTATGCCCAATATTTCCATATAAGGGCCATTTATTATGCAATCAATCCAATTAAGAGGAAAATACATAAAATATATCATAATAAAACATAGATTTTCACCCTTAACAACTCCCCACACTTATCTTTTGCTCGTCCGAGCAAAACAAAACGAAAAAATTAGGCTCGAGAAAGGAAAAGCAGGCATCTAAACAAGTATAACATATATTCAATAACTTAGGTGTTCACCATCGTGTAAGTGCAGGCCCTTATATGGAAATATTGGGCATACTAGGTTTTTAAGGACTTAATCGCAATATTGAATAAATTATGTGTTTTCATCGTGAATTATAATTAATTGAACTTTATTACAGTTTTGCGATGTTTTCCATGTGTTATAGGTATGTTCATTGTGCTCAAATGATGATCAAAAAGGGTTAAAATCGAGCTATAAAGATTTAAGAAGAGATAATGATGAAGTGAATTGAAGAAAAGAGATAAAGATGCAAAAATCGCATTCAAGTCATGATGAACGTTCGTCATGCGGCGTCCATATCGAGCGAGCGTCCGGAAATTTAGACGGGCGTCCATGGAAGCAATCTTGATACTGAGAGAGTTTGAACGGAGTTTGAACGAAGCGTCTGAGGGAGTTCAAGAATATCAAGCGGCGTCCACTCAAGTGGGCGGCGTCCGAGTGCCGACTTAGTGAAGCCGCCTCAAATCTCTATAAATACTTGCCTATTTTCACACATTGAGATACGAATTTTGACAATCTTGAACCCTAAACCCTAGAGGCGGCTTTGGCTGCGATTTTACACTTTTTATTTCGATTTTATGCAACTTTAAATTCGATCAAAGTAGGCTAGTTCTATGTTATTTTTTACGCTTTTTAGGTTGTTGAGGATGCTCGAGGCTAGAACCTCCTTCAAGCGAGAATTGTGAAGCCGTCGACATTGAATTGATCTCTTTATTTCGACTTTTCTTTGTGAGTATTTACTACGGTTGTTTCTTATCTATGCATATTCTTGTTTTAACGCAATTATATTGGAAGATATGTTGTGTGCTTGATATGTTATTGTTTGATGGAAATCTTGAATAGCATAGATCACCATAGATGAGAATAGTTCATTAGATTTACATTAATGGAAGTTAGTAAGTCTAAAAACTAGATCGTTAGCGTAAAAGTTGACACCTTTGATCTTTTTAACGTGTTAATTTAGTATTGGAAGATACTAGGTTAATAGATGGATTGCCCAAGGAATTAGGAGTTCATGTTTAGGTAAGGTGAATCACAACCTAAGTAAATACCACGTAAAATCGAGATAATAGATCAATGCATGTTGATAGGTGGATCAATCCTCGTTTGTCTTTTATAAAACTTGATTTACAATCCTCATAGCTTAGTTTAGATTAGTTAATCTATTTTTCCTGCACTCTTAGTTTATTTTAGTTTTTATTGCTTTCAATCTTGCCTAGCATTGGAGCAATCTACAATCTAGTTACTTTTTCGCGCACATCGTTTAGGTTAGATTCGTGACATAGTTAGTTTAAAGCAAAAACTAGGATTTACATTCGTCAGTTCCCCGTAGGATCGACCCGGCATTAGCCTCTACACTACGATCCTTATACTTGAGGTTAACCGGTTTATAAATATTATTACTTGTTTATTCGCATTAGATAAATCCGGGACAAGTTAGTGGCGCCGTTGCCGGGGAATCGGTGTTTTGTTGAATCTAATTGAATTAATTTTTCTATTTCGTTACGTGTTTTTTGTTTTTGTTTTTCAATAAAAGTAGCGTTGAATAAATTGAGGTTTTTTTTATTTTGCCGTGTTTCGATAACCGTTGGGTTAAGAATGTGCAAAAGTTTTTTTTTACTCGATTTATGACACGTGAATTACATGTTTGTGTAATCTAGTCTAACCACTTTGTGCTATAATTTGATGTGGGTGCGCCTCTGTGATATATGATGTGTGTCTTTGTGATATAATTTGATGATCTGAAGTATAGGGTTTTTCTTTGTTTTTTCTGCGTTTACGTGCAAATTCGATGATGAACGAGCGTTCACGTAAGTGAACGCCCGTCGAGCACTCTAACATGCGGTAACCGGCGCCTGGTTGGATGGGCGTTCGTTCGTCGAGAAAGTTTCAACTCGCATTACGGTTTGAAGGACCAGGCGAGTGTCTATACTTTCAACGCCCGTTCGTCGGTTTTCAAGTCAAGCGGCGTTTGTTTGGATGAGCGCTTCGTCGATCTTTGCATTTTGAGGTGAACGCCCGTCGATCGATGGGGCGACGCAAGTCCAGGTTCGAATTTTTCTTGATTTAAATTTTAATGCTTTTATTTGATGTGGATTTTTCATACGAGCTTCGTGGCTATCTCTTTTTACGTAGATGTCACGAACTTATATGTTTTTACCTTTCCATCTACGAATCCATGTTAAATAAGCGATTAATTTTTATATGCATGATTCATCTATGCAAGTTATAATTCTTGTCGGTTCTCGTATGCTATAAGCGGTGTCGATTGTTAATTAGTAGCTAATGTCGGTTTCGTATGCTACATATCGTTATGATGAATCTTGTTAGCTTTTAAGACTTACGCGCTTCCTTTGTTTTTATAACTCATATGGGTAGTAATCGTCGGTTTTCGTAATGCTACCATTGCATCTTATGAGTTATATACATTTAGAATAGCTAATCGTTGGTTTTCCATAATGCTATCACTTTTACGAGTCTTAAAGTCGCGTCTACATTGCATGTAATGAACAAAGACTTCATCGTTTATCGTAACTTTGTCATTATTTGGTGACGTTTATTATATACATGTCGTGTTGCAAATGAGTGGGCTAGTTTTCTTTCTTTTATTTTCTTTTATTTTTACATATCACTTAGATGCATATCATTTATTGCATATCATTTAGTTGCATTGTTTCTCTCTTTTCTTTTCTTTTTCTTGAGTGTAGTTAAGCTCGTCGGTTTCCGTAATACTACCTCGCTTTTTTTTCCATGATGGTTCTTGTTGGTTTTCCATATGCCATCATTATTTTAGTATTTCATATCACGTAGGTTGCATTGTAATTTTTATCCATTTAGATTTCACCTAGCCTACTATTATTCATATGTGCTTTATTGTGAGTTCTTGTCGGTTTCCGTCGCTCACATTTTATTGATGAACTTTATAAGCCACGTGGCTTACGCTTAGATGTCATGTGTTTTACTGGTTGGTAATTTTTCCATCTGAGCTATTCTATCCTGTGCTTCTATCTTCTCTTTCACTCTCCTGTTGTTATATTTCTCCCCTATCCTCGAGGTATTTCATGTTTTTCATGAGTGCAGGGTGTTTGCATTAGCTTTTGTGAGTTTTCGACGGTGTCGGGTTTTGGTGGATGGTCCACGATCACTCGATATCTTCGAGCATTTTTGGATCGAACGCGTCCGTTCTGGTGTTCCTTCGGCATACAATCAGCTAAGTTTTCTTTTTCTTTTATTCTGCACAACATGAGGACATGTTGTAATTTAAGTGTGGGGGAGGGGAATGAGTCGATTTGTATCTATCATTTGCTTAATACATGATGTTTCTATGCAAAATGAGTAAAATTTTGAGAAATTTTCAAATTTTTGTTTTGTCAGAGTAGGCAATACATGTTAATGTTCGTTGTTTTCGATAGTCATCTATGCTTTATATCATATGTTTGGTAAGTTAGTTGATTCACCCGAATTATATTTCACAAGCCATAGTGAATGATGAGCTATATTTATGAGTTATACCCCTTTTGGATTAGTAATTTTTGATTTTCTTATAAGTCATGTGCTTAGTGCTACGTATATATCTTGAGATTTATGGTAGTTTGTATTTAGTTCGAAGTATGACATCTTTGTGAATATCTGTAAGTTTGAATGTGATAAGTGAAACGTGATTAAGTCTTTGCAATAGTAATAAATTGTTTACTTGAGGTGTTATGCTCAATTGGTGCGTGCTACTAGAAAATAATCTTTTCCACTTGCCAATTGTAAATCTCTAAGTAAACAAAATTGTAGAAGGGTGTGTCGAAAGCTAGTCAATGATTTGGGTGCGGTAGGGTTTACCACGTAAGTCCTATACCACTATGATGACTAAGAGCTCACGACAGTTAGGAAAAGCTGCCTTATGATTGGAGTAAGGTAGGGTATTATCTCGAAATGTCCTATTTTGCTATGAGGGCAATAGCTTCTTCTAATGTGTGTTTAAAGTGAAATGGTTAGATCAACTTAACAATTGATGTGAAATGAATATAAGACTAAGTTATCGCTCTATCTTATCCCCAAGTATAAACCGATAGATATCTTTGTAGGATTATCCTCTCGAGTATTTCGAAAGGCCCTAGATTCATTCGATCATATTTTTCGGGATATGTCACGTTTGTAGGTACATCTTATGAGTGTCATTTATTGCTAGTCCACGAGGGGGTATTAGCTAGTTTTGCTTTGAGTTTTTCAAGTTTGGATTTAGTGGAAGTTTTCTATGACTTTGCACACCACACACCGGTGAACCTCTAAGTTATTGAATGTATGCTATATTTGTTAAGATGTACATACCTTTCTCGAGCTTGATTTTGTTTTGTTTTGCTCGGGACGAGCAAAAAAAAGCTAAGTGTGGGGTGTTGTTTAGGGTGAATTTATAGTGTTTTTAACGATATATTTTATATCAATTTCCCCGTATATGTATTATTTTCATAGAAATAGGGCTTTATATTGAAATATTGAGTAAATGATGTTTTTAATAGTTAAATCTCAAAGCGTAACGATTTATGTGCGTAATTGATGATTTTATGTTATTTTGGAAATACGTTACGCTTTGGTATGTTTTCCTATTGTTGTAGATACTCATTGATGATGGGAGAGAGGATTTTAGAGAGCCAAATTCGTGATTGGAAAGGATCAATCAAAGTTATGGAAGATTGAAAGATATAAGGAAAGAAATCAATCAAGATGAATGTTGGGAAATCGGGATTCGGGTAGTCCCGACTTCCGACGCAGTTCTTGATATGATAACAATCGATTTGACTCTGGACCTCAAGATAAGAGTTGTAGGGCTTGAAGAGAGGATTCTACAGGATTTTGAATCACTCCATTCCGACTTACGAGGCCCGAGATATGAGCGTTACAAGTTTGGATGCTGTTGCTGAAAATAGTGAACGGGCGTCCGACATTATGGACGGGCGTCCGGCACCTTTATCTTGTAGCAACCGACTTGATTTTTCTATAAAAGCAGCTGCGATTCCAACCCTAATTACATCAGATTTTTCATACGAAAATTACACAGACAGCAGCCGCTTTCTGGGAGCTTTCAAGGCCGATCACCCGAGCCTTGTGCTCGGGTGATCGGGGTTAGATTAGGTCTTTTATTTTGTTCTTTTTCCTTCTTGTTCGAGCATGATGAAGGCTTGAAGCTTTCATCCATGGAGCAGCCATGTAATCCTTTTTCTGCAGCACTTTGATTCCTTTCTATGGATATTTTGTAAGTTTTATTTATAATTGTTTCTTTTTCTATGTTCAATTGTATCTTGCAATATATATCGAAAGATGATTGTATGATTTGATGCTACCGTATGACGGAAGTCGGTGTAGTTTAGATCACCATAGGAAAGATTAGATCTTTAATCTATACATAACGGAAGTTCGTAGGTTAAATATCTAGGTTTACGAGAGGATCACAATTTAATTAATTCGATGCAAGATTATCTTAGATTGGAATTAAGGGATATCACCGTTACCGGAAAGATAGGATTTTTCATGTGTTTAATTCATTATGTTGTTCTTGTTCTCTTTCATGTTTTTATGCCGCATGTTAATCGAATTTAGATAACGGAAGTTAATAGATTCATTAGATTATCGTGAGGAGATTGACAATAATTATTCCAACAAGCGGAAGTTGAGGGATAATGTTGTTAAGTTAGGATTCAATCCATATCTTTGATTTGTATCGATATTAGTTAAGACCGGAAGGTAAACTAATTAATGGCGTGATAAATCGGAAGAGGAAGCGCTTCATTAGAAAAGATAATAACCCAAGATAACTAATGAATGAATGTTTGTCTATCTTGTTGATTTCGGTGGGGTGATGGTTGTTGGGAATAGGTTGATCATGGTTTGTTCATGTTTGTTCGGTTGTTAGTTAGTTTTTTTTTTCGTAGATGTAGTTTTATTTATGTTTTTATCGCTTTTATCCTTCCACGGCTTTGGATTAACAATCTCTGTCGATTATTTTCCGTTTAGTTTAGGTTTAGGTTTTAGTTAATAAAGAAGGATTAACTAGATTAGATTCAATATCCCTTTTCCACGAGGATCGATACCAATTGCTTATCCAACTTTACTAGCAACTACCCGGTATTCGGCCGGTTAGGAGGTAGTTTTGCATGGTAGTATAGGTTTTATAAATTTTCTTTTGTTTTAATGATGCAAAATCTCCCCAACAGTGTCCCATACTGAGCGAAAATATCCAATAAAGTCTCCAGCACCCCATCCCCGTATTCAAAGAACAACATACTGTCATCCGTGAAAAGTAAATGGGAAACTTGAACCTGAGGCTGCCCGCCAAATGAGATGCCCCGTAACAATCCCACTCGTGTGGCCCGATCCAATAAAGAAGTTAGACCCTCTGCACATATAATAAATAGAAAATGAGATAATGGGTCGCCCTGCCGAATTCCACGTGACGGCACAATCAGGGGCCCCGGCCTGCCATTAACCAAGGCTTGATAAGTGACTGATGACACACACCGACGGACTAAATCAATAAAAGCCCTAGGAAAACGCATCTGATTCATGACCCCCCAAAGATAACTCCACTCCACCCGATCAAAAGCCTTGGCCATATCGAGTTTAATAGCGCATGATGATTAGCGATACCGCCACCCACCTTCATGTAGAGTGGAAAGCCTCAAAAGCAACAATGGCATTATCAGTGATCAACCTGCCTAAGACAAAGGCACTCTGATTACCAGATATGACATCGTTTATCACCAGTTTCAATCTATTCACAATAACACGAGAGAGGAGTTTATATGTCGAATTACAAAGCGCAATAGGTCGCAACTCTGTAACTCGAGTAGGAGACGCCACTTTAGGTACAAGTGTAATGTATGTTTCACACACAGTGAGCACAGGTCCATCCATCATTGAGGACCGCCAAAATAACTGCAAAACCTCGAGTGCCAATCACCGCCAAGATTTACGAAGGAAAGAACATGCATACCATCGGGACACGGGACTTCCTCCTGGGAGCCGCTTGAGCGCCCTAAGGACCTCCTCCTCCGTATAAGGCTCACTCAGGACAGCTGTATCTGGAGGTCGAGACAGTAGAGAAATTCCATTCCCTCAAAGTCTTGTTGGGTAATTTGCTGACGAAGTGAAAATAGTCATAAAGTACACAGTGACCCCCCTCAAGTTGCCTCGCCTTGAAGAACCGCCTCACCATGTTCATTAAACAAAAGATCGATAGTATTTCTAGTCCTGCGGCTGGTCGCTTTATGATGGAAATAACGCGTATTCCTATCCATACCCTTAAGCCAATCGGTACGCCTCTTTGCTTCCAATAGTCCTCGCTCAGCGTATAAAGATGGTCCAACTCCTTTAGGCGGCCACGTTCACCCTCGATGTTATAGCCAGGTGATTCCCGAAACACACGAAGCTCCTCTTCCTTAGTCATTTATAGTTTTAGCTATATTGCCATGCTTCTGCAAACTCCAGCTTTTAAGCTCACGGCCCAGTCCCAAAATACGGCGAGATAGAGAATTAGGTTCCAAAGGCCCAGAAGATTGCCAGCCATACTGCAGGCGTGCCTCAAAATCGTCATCACGAACCCAAAAAGGATCATAGCGAGGGACAGAGAACCACTTAACCTTACCTCGACGAAACGGATTATTCTCAGACAGCAAAATCGGGGCATGATCAGAACGGGAACAAGACAAGTGGTAAACCCGATGGTTCGGGAATAGCGCTTGCCACTCCACATTAGCCACCCCCTATCCAAGCGAACCCAAGTTGGCGTGACTTCCCGACCCATGCACCAGGTGAAAGGGGCACCAAAATAACCGAGATCTACCAAACCACAGTCCGCCAAGGCCGACTGGAATGCAACCATATGACGTATAGGCCTCAGACATGGTCCCTTTGCTCGATCAGTAGCAAAATCTCATTAAAGTCACCGCCACTAGCCAAAGGCGGTGATGGGACTCTATGTCGTCGGAGCATAGTCCACGAATGTATCCGCTCCTCAACAACCGGGTCACCATAGAACCCCGTAAATCTCCATTTCACACCATCCACATTAGTTACAACCGCGTCAATATGGCCGTGGCCATAAGTAGAAATTGATAAATCAACAGACGACTGCCAAAGCAGAGCCAAGCCCCCTCTGGTCCCCAAACTACCAACTACAAGAGCATTAGAAAATCCCAAAGAACAACGGACAAGTTCAAATTTATTACGAGACAATTTCGTTTCTGACAAAAAAATTACAGATGGAGAAAAAGAAAGTACTAGAGCCTTAAGTGCTTTGATTGCGAGGTGGCCCAAGCCTCGGCGGTTCAACATAGGAGATTCATTGTGCCGGGTGGGCCTGCTCCGTGGCAGACTCCACCAATGGCAAAAATAATGAAGTACAACTCCTCTTGGCCTCAATCTCTCCGTCCACACCAGTTGTCGCCGGGCGTTTCTTTTCTAACGGGAGGACAGCCCCCGAGTCAACAATCCCCCCAGCACGTGCAATTCGCTTCCAAGTCGATAGCCGAATATGGGAGCCGTGGGCCCCATCTAATGAGGGCAGAGTCACCCCAGGAGATAAGACAATCATGGGAGCTGCATGATTGACCTCATTTGTAGCCTCACTGCATATCTCCCAATTCATTTTCACGCACCTCCAAACCATCCATGGGGCCAAAACTGTCGAGCCGGAACCTCTCGAATATCCCGAAATGGAGGCGATACAAAATCACGCCCGATTAGCACCTCACTTGGCATCTCCACCCGCCCTGTTGTTGGCCATCAAGACGACCCAACCGCCCATCTCTCCATCATTACCTACCAAAGACCGGGCGGCGAATCCCCATGTTTAAGATTGCCAATTGCGCCCGCCATGCTCTTCCACCGGCCGGATATATTCCGTAAGTCGAGTTACAGCCACGAGCTTCAAGCCAAGTACCATACGGCATCCGTTGTTTCTTTGCCAACCGTAGCCTCCTCCTCCTCAAGTGTTTACAAGATCGGACAATATGGTCAAGATGACCACACAGTTAAAGCATAGAAAGGAAGCCGCTCATAAAGGATCGAGCAAATGGATTACACGGCCTCGTTCGTCTTCCAAACAAATACAACGACGCAAAGGCGTCCCATAAAGTACAACCACGAAAGCGAAAGGATTGCTCACCGGGGCGGATGTCCTCACGTAGGCGGCGAGGAGGAAGCCCCGGGCATTGCTCAAAATTCTCTAACAGCCGACGGCCAACTTCCTGAGTGCAAAGATGCAGTGGGAGATCATGAATTTGGACCCAAAAAATTTCTGTACCAAAAAAGCTTGAGTTGTCTCTCCAATCATCAGCCCATCGCTTTACAATGACCAAGTATCCATCAAAGCACCACGGTCCCGAGGAGAGAACGAAGTTCAGATCTTCTTCTCTGTCAAAGACACATTGAACAATCGATTTGCCGGCAAGGGCTAGTGTAAACGCAGCTGTCTTCCAAGATTTTACTAGAGCCGATTTCAGGCCGGAGACGGCAATCGCCCGAGGCGTGAGCAATTTACTGAGCAGGTGCGCTCATGGAGCATCCTCGGCGGCGTGAAAGCTTGTCTGCTGCAACAGCGAGCAGGACGGATTCCTCCTCCGTTAGGTATACGGATTGCATCTGGCGGCTAGGTCTTCCTCTCGATGGCGGCCATGGAGGGGCGGCAGAATCTCCTAGCGTGGAGAGAGTTTCTTCAGCGAAGGGCGGCCATGGAGAGGCTGCGCCTTAGATTCGCTTTAGTAATTATAGTGAAAAAAATAATAATTTGTTATTTTAGTGAAAATAATAATAAGTATTATATAAAATGAAAAAAAAAAAAATTATGAAATTTTAAAATCGCGTGGCCAGGAAGTGTGATCGAATCGAATGAAAGATGGAGAAAGTGGGCAAGTAAAACGGAAACCGCTTCGGTTTTAAGCGAAGAAACCACGGGTTCGTCGAAAAACCGACCTAAATCGATACTTTTTAAACCGCTTGCCAGGATTCCAGGGCGGTCGGTCCGGTTCGTCCATTTGGTCAGGTCGTACATCCTTGAATTCTTGAATTAGAACCTTCAAACCTAAGTTTAATATTAGGATCGAATTATACCTAAGTTATCTGGGAGGAAACTGTATATGCGATCGGAGAATGGCGACCCAAAAGCCACAGAGGTCACCGCAGGAAATCGAGGATATCATTCTTCGGAAAATTTTCCTAGTTACTCTGATTGGTTCGACAGAGAACGATTCCCGAACGGTTTACTTAGAGATGACGGCAGCTGAGATACTCAGCGAAGGTAAGGATTTGAGGTTATCTAGGGATTTGATGGAGCGGGTTCTAATCGATCGCCTTACTGGTAATTTCGATTCCGCTGAACCCCCTTTTCAATACTTGGTCAATAGCTATCGCCGAGCGTACGATGAGGGGAAGAAGATTGCATCGATGAAAGACAAAAACTTGAGGACGGATATGGAATCGTTGGTTAAACAAGCTAAAAAGTTAGCTACTTCTTACTGTAGGATACATTTGGGAAACGCTGGTATGCTTCCTGATTGGGACACCAACAAGTCGAATGTATCCCCTTTGTTGCCCTTGATTTTTTCAGAGGTTTCGAGTTCAGTGGATGGGTTTGGAGGAAGTGGGAGCAGCAGTGGAGGATTGTCTTCCCCGCCTGGGTTTTTAGATGAGTTGTTTAGGGATGGGGATTATGAAAGTATGGAAGCTATTTTGAAGCAGTTGTACGAAGATTTGAGGAGCAGTGTGGTTAGTGTGTCTGCTTTAGGGAATTTTCAGCAGCCTTTGAGGGCCCTTTTGTTGTTGATTAAGTATCCAGTAGGTGCAAAGGCATTGGTGAATCATCCATGGTGGATACCAGACAGGAAGTATCTGAATGGGCGTGTTATGGAGATGACCAGCATTTTGGGTTCTTTCTTCCATGTTAGTGCATTACCTGATCATGTTATTTTCAAGAGTTCACCTAATGTTGGGTAAGTTTACTTTATTGTGCATTTATTTGTAGTAGTAGTTGGTGTTTAGCTAATTTTTTTTTTTAGGAAGACAGATATATTGCCTAAAAGTGTTCTTTGCCTCCTTACAGATGTTGGGAGTAACTAACATATTTGAAGCTGGTTTGATATATCTTTTTTCTTCAATTCATCGATTTTGTACATGTAGGCTTTGTGGCTGGAAGATCAATTCTATTGAGTTTCATAGATTAAGATATTGTCCCAGAAAATGATTTATTTGCTTCAACGGATGTGCCTTTTCAGTTCTCGTGTGCTTGACCCTTTTATAATCAATTCAAATGGCATATTTCTTTGTCTTTTATATGGTCCTGTGAGACTTCTTTGGGTTCTCTATATTTTTTTTTTGTTTCTTTCGTGTCAAGTGACTGTATCCAACACTCTCTGGCACGCTTACTTGGTAGCTTGTGTAAAGTACTTATCTGATCGAAAAGCTTGTTTATGAAGGCTTGAGATGCTTAAGGTCTCCTGCTTTTCACTAGTTTGCTAGGCAGGTATGAGGGAACTGACCTAGTGCCACCTAGTGTTCCATTATACAAGTCTCTTGCTTTCATTACACCTTCTTTCTTTGTGGTACAGCCTGTCTTAGAGAAAAGTAAATAACGTGCATTAGATTCATTGCTAGCGTGATTAAATCCCTTGCACTTATCTGCTCCCTCTTGGTTTTGGATTTGTGCATGTACTTTTGCACCCAAACTAGGAGTTGAATTGTTTCTTAAGGCTCTGAAGGAGTATACCATTGTTTTGAACCATTACCGTTTGTTTCTTCTTGATTTGAAAGCCCTAGTTATTTGAGTTGGATATTGTCCGTCGTTGCTGTCATTTATTCGATATTCTTATGCAATTGGAAATTTTTGAATGCTTATGGTGAAGTCTGTTACAACCTTTTTATGTTTGAAATTACTTACTGTCTACAATGACCTTTCAAACTCAACGGATAGAAAGTAATTGCACTTACCAGATTGTTCTGTGTTGAATTATCAGGGAACAGTGCTTCTCTGAATCCGCTACACGCCGACCAGCTGATCTTTTGTCTTCATTCTCCACTGTCAAATCTGTCATGAACAATCTTTATGATGGGTTGGCAGAAGTTCTAATGTGTCTCCTGAAAAATACGTCCACACGTGAAAATGTTCTGGAGTATCTTGCTGAGGTGATCAATAAGAATGCATCCAGGGGTCGTATTCAGGTGAGTAAACTTGCAGCATCCTAAGTATCTGGAGATTCTTGTATGCGTCTTTTGTAATGCTTGCAGACAATACAAGAGGTGCAACATTTAATGATTGAAACACTTAATTGCAGGTAGACCCGTTATCAAGTGCTAGTTCTGGAATGTTTGTGAATCTCAGTGCTGTTATGCTTAGGCTCTGTGAGCCATTTTTGGATGCCAATTTGACAAAAAGGGACAAGATTGATCCCAAGTATGTCGCAAACAATGGGCATCTAGACTTAAGGTTGGAACTGAATTTGAAGCACCCAAAATATAACCGCCTTTCTTTCTCGCAGACATCATTTAATGTTTTTTTTTTTCTCGGTGTGTACCTGCTGTAGCAGAGATTTGTGGCTCTTCATGCATCGTCTGAAGAAGTATCTGAATGGGTAAGTAGGATTTGCAATGGTGGAGTTGATGCCAATGCGAAGAATAACTATGGAGGAAATCAGATGCTTCATTCCCAAGCTACTAGTTCTGGCAATAAAGGTGGTGGGGCAGCCCTTCACTCGTTTGGAGAACCAATGTTAAGTTGTTCGGAGAAAGTTAAATATCCATTCATTTGTGAATGCTTCTTTATGACCGCAAGAGTGCTGAACTTGGGCCTATTGAAGGCATTTTCAGATTTCAAGCATCTTGTTCAGGTAATGCAGCTATGTTTGTGCATTTTCGTTTGGAAAATGCGCTATGCATTTGGTGCTTTATTCCTGTTTTTTACTGTATTATTTTCATCTTATAAGAACTTTTTCCCCACCTAACTGAGTAGCTTTCAACAGCTACTTACGTAATCCGACTGAATAAATCCATGACAATATAGTTTCCCAATCAGAAAAGCTTACTCTGATCTCTAGGGAAAATGGAGAAATTGATGCTAAATGGATTTGGAAAAGGGCAAGAGGAAAGGGAAAAAAGGGGTGATCATGAGACATAATCAAGCCGGTTGATAATGGCATATATTGTAGTTCTTTTCTTGTGGTAAATGATAAGTGAGATATCAGCATAATCTTCTTAGACTGTTGGTTCGTCTTCCATAATCACAAGTAGCACCCTCTTCTTTGGACCAAGTCCCAGGACATCCACTTGAGTCATGATGGAGCAGAGGTGAAGAGTAAAGGGAAGAGATGATCTTGGGGGAGGAGAAGTTCTGGGAAATAAACATGGGTAGATTTTCAACGGTTTTCTTGAATATTATGTATCTATTTATTCGTTTCTCTTGCACAAACCTGATTTACAAAATACAAAGGCGGAATAATTTTTTCAATCAATAAACTTTGTGGGCTTCAAGACTTATGCTAAGAGTCTGTTTCTTCTTTACTGTTACATTCACCAATTCTCCGGTACTGTATGATGTGTGTTTTTTCAGGATATTTCAAGATCTGAGGATACCCTAGCTACTTTGAAAGCAATGCAAGCACAAGCACCTACTCCACAATTGCAGCAGGATATAGCTAAAGTTGAGAAAGACATTGAGTTGCATTCCCAGGAAAGATTATGCTATGAGGCTCAAATTATAAGGGTGCGCACCATCATACATTGTTTTTTTCCCTGCAATTTAATAGACTCATGTTTACCACTTATATCTAATGTTGTATTGTATGTGATTATGGTTAGGATGGCGGTTTTATTCAGCGTGCATTGTCTTTCTACCGCCTAATGGTGGTCTGGTTGGTTGGCCTTGTTGGTGGTTTTAAAATCCCTCTGCCATCATCACTTCCAATGGAATTTGCAGCTATGCCTGAACACTTTGTGGAAGATACCATGGAAATACTTATATTTGCTGCTCGAATTCCTAGAGCTTTAGATGGTGTATATCTGGTAAACAATAGTTTATTTCCTGAATCATGATTTTTTTCAGGCAGTTTAATTGCAACATAATCAGTGTGAACACATTTCTGACAGGACGATTTCATGAATTTCATCATCATGTTCATGGCAAGTCCAGAGTACATAAAGAACCCTTATCTAAGAGCTAAAATGGTTGAAGTACTAAACTGTTGGATGCCTCGTAGAAGGTGATTTATTTTGAGCTCCATATTTTTTTTTGAATCGATTGCTTAGCATTTAATTAACATGTTCCTTGTTAGAAGTGTCGAAGACGCTAACTTCATGTACACTGCAGCGGCTCATCTACAACAAGCACTTTGTTTGAAGGGCACCAACTCTCTCTTGAGTACCTTGTGAAGAATCTTCTCAAAGTTTATGTTGACATTGAATTCACCGGTTCTCACACTCAGGTGATTGCTTCACACCGGTTCTCAAAGTTGTATGAAATAGTAGGAAATTTGGACTGATAGTTGTTCTTAAGATCAGAATTATATTATTTAATCAAACACTGTACAATCATCCACATTTATATTAAATACTTGACCACAAGATCTCTTATTATGCATATCAAAATTACAGTTAACAGCCACTAAACAACTACTTTCCACCTTAGCTGCACAGATGGAGGTGGAGGAAGTTTAAATGTGGGAGTATTCAGCTAATGGTTTCTATTCTTGGTTTATTTTGCTGTGCATGCAGTTCTATGACAAGTTCAATATTCGCCATAATATTGCGGAGCTTCTAGAATATTTATGGCAGGTTCCTACTCATCGCAATATGTGGAGACAGGTAGGATGTATCTCATGACCTACTTATTCAAAAACTTCAACTAATGCATTAAACAGACACATAATGAGGCGTAGCATGCATTTCATTATTCCAACTTTGGTTTTGTTGTTACAGATTGCCAAGGAGGAGGAGAAGGGAGTGTATTTGAACTTCTTGAACTTTTTGATCAATGATAGTATTTATCTGCTAGATGAAAGTCTCAACAAAATCCTTGAACTTAAAGAGTTGGAACGCGAGATGTCTAATACTGCTGAATGGGAGCGAAGACCAGCTCAAGAAAGACAAGAAAGGACTAGACAATTCCACTCTCAAGAAAATGTTGGTGTCCAATTTTAATATTTCTTTTTTTCGATTTCGTAAGTGGCCTATGAAAACTGAATGATGAATTCTTTCATAATAGATAATTCGAATTGATATGAAGCTGGCTAATGAAGATGTGAGCCTGTTGGCATTCACTTCAGAGCAGATTACGGCTCCTCTCTTGCTTCCTGAGATGGTGATTATCTTCTACCGTGACATTGTTCTTTCTTGGATATTTTTGAGCATCGAAATTCATAAATTTTTGGTGGTGTTCTTCCAGGTGGAAAGAGTTGCCAGTATGCTCAATTACTTTCTGTTACAACTAGTAGGCCCCCAAAGAAAATCCCTTACTTTGAAAGACCCTGAAAAGTACGAGTTCCGTCCAAAAGAGTTGCTGAAACAGGTATGCTAGTGAATCCCACTTGTAAAGATTTGTTATTTATATTAAAACAAGAACAGCCAGCTAATCTAGAACGATCCTGACGGTATTCTTGGTTGTTCTGAAGATTGTGAAAATATATGTCCACTTGTCAAGAGGTGATAAAGAAAATATTTTCCCAGCTGCCATCACAAAAGATGGTAGATCCTACAAGGACGAGGTATTTAACGATTATATTCCCAAAACGAATCTGTTTGTCTTTTGCTGTCTGTGTACTTATATATTTATATATTTTCTCTTATGTTTTGTTACAGCTATTCACTGCAGCAGTAGATGTTCTAAAGAGAATAGGTGAAGATGGTAGAATCATACAAGAGTTCATTGACCTCGGTGCAAAAGCCAAGATGGCTGCTTCAGGCGCCATGGATGTTGAAGCTGCTCTCGGAGATATCCCTGATGAATTCCTGGACCCCATTCAAGTAAAATTTCTTTTGGAAATTGCAATATTCTTTGCATGATTTCACAGATATTCTGCGTTTATTGCATTTCTCTTACTGTGGTTTGATTCAATGGTTGCAATTGCTGCAGTACACACTAATGAAGGATCCTGTCATTTTACCATCATCAAGAATAACAGTTGACCGGGCAGTGATACAGAGACATCTCTTGAGTGACGGCGTATGCCTTCATCGCGCTTTATGTTTGATATTGTCTTCTTCTTTGTTTCCTTGTTATTTGATACTAGGTGTCAAAAAAATCAGGCAGATTAATCGTGAAAAAAATGGTTTGCATTTTGCAGACGGACCCATTTAATCGTTCACATCTATCTGCGGATATGTTGATTCCGGATACAGAACTAAAGGCGAGGATCGAAGCGTTCATTCGAGCCCATGAAGTAGTAAAACCCCATCATGGAGGAGATGAATTGAGCCCCAAGACAAGAATAAGGACAAGTGATACAACTTCCTTGATTGAATAGGAAGGAGGGAGGGAAAATTTCATATTATTACTTTTGGAATTTTCTGTGATGTAAATTAATTAATTTTAATTTGGGTATAATTATTCAGTTCCTACAGTCAATTCCTCTTGTGGAAGAAGATAAGATGAAACAAACTAACGTTGGGGATATAAAGTAATGGGAAATCTTTTATTTATTGACTTTGGATTTTGATGTTGTATGGGAAATCAAGCATATTATTACACTTTGATAAAATAAGGAGAACCAAGGAGTCATAAGCTTGAATAGTTGACACAAATAAACAATCTTATTTCCATAAATGTAGTGACGAAATATATTATTACTTCAAAAAAAATAAAGAGTTTACATATTAGCGTATATCAATTTTGAAGAAGAAATATAGACCAATTACAATTCCATGTTAATGGTCAACTTCATTACTATTGTTATTACATAGACATAAATTGTTGTTTAACTGATATCATCAAATGGTTCTATGGTGTAGTGGTTAGCACTCTGGACTTTGAATCCAGCGACCTGGGTTCGACTCCCGGTAGGACCTTTTTTTCCCCTCCTTTTTTTTTTTTATCTCTCAATTTTCCTTTCTGTTGACTACTACTTCTTTAATCCGATTTTTTGCAAATATAGCAAGACATTCTGCAATTTTAACATCATTATTTCCCTCTAGACGCAAGGAAAAGCTTCGCTAAAGCATACCGTTTGAGTCCCGGACTAGACCACCCATTGCATCAATGTCATATCTATCATACATAAAGTGATGTTAGTATTCTTATGATCATAATATATTTCAAATCTAACAACATAATTCACATCAGGATAAAAATATATATATCAAAATGGTCAAAGGCAGGCCTGAAAAAACATTCATTGTATCAATCCAAGCCGAACAAATTTCATTTACAAATCCAATAGTATACGTAACAATTACATCAATTAGAAAAGAAAAAAAAAACCGTAAAAGTATCAAACAATTAGCCAAGACGTTGAACAATTAATTTGAATGTTTGTTTCCTCTATCAAACACGGGAACCAACTCTTAAGAACCGGGACGAAACAAGAACAATACCGGATTGAGTAGGTATACTCTGTTCATTTCTGAAGAAATTTTCTGGATCAACAACTGTTTTAATTTTCACCAATCTATCATAATTCCCTTCGAAATATTTAGGACCGTAAACTTTCCCATCTTCAAAACTATTCTTTCCGTTGTCCGTGGTGCCAACATCAAGATCTCTGTAATTCAAAAAAGCTTGTCTTGGATTTTTGGTCACAAATGGCGCCATGAAACTGTATAATTCTCTTGCTTGCCCAATATATTCCGTCTCCAAAGCTTGATCTTCAGAGTCCCAATTAAGAGAATATTGAATCTTGTACAAAATTCCTGCTCTATGTGGAAATGGTGTTGCTGTTTCAGATATCTGGCTCATATGTCCACCATATGAATTGAATACAAACCCTACTTTTCCAAGTTGAGCTAGTTTGTTGAAAATTGAGTTCATGAGCCCGTCTTTTGAAAATGGGGTATCAACATAATCCGATTTTCTTTTCAAGAATTTGACTGAATCTGGAGTCCTGTTGAGGAGTGTCTCGAATGATGCGTTTTGATCGAAATTCGACCACCAAAGAACTGATTTTATCCAACTCATTTCCAAACAATCTGTTTTCAGTAATCCCAGTTCCGGGAATTCAGAATTCATTGTAGACATTAATGTATTGGATTCTCCAAGATATAAAGCTATGAATGCTGCTCTAACGGTTTTCTGATTCTTCACATTTCCTGCAATCGGCTGCAAAAGAATTCGAATGAATAGATTGTTATCCATTTGAGGAACAATTTGTTGCCCAATCCAAAACCCGGGCATTAACATCAACAATTTGTGCATCAAGAACATTATCTACGGTTAACCCATAACGTCACAACATAGCACCATAACCACCACCACTTATATGACCTCCCACACCGACCGTGGGACAGACACCGGCGGGAAAACCGTAAACGTGACTCTTTTCTTGAATCCGGTAATACACTTCACCGAGCGTCGCTCCGGCTTGAACCCAAGCACTTTCACTCGCGATATCGACGGTGATTGCTCGGAGATTAAACATATCAAGAATCACAAACGCAGATTCCGCAACATACGAAAGACCCTCGTAATCATGGCCGCCGCCAGGGGCGGATCCACGTGTCTAGGAAGTGCGTGACCCATGAACTTTAAAAAAATAATAATTATTTTTAGTATTAAAATTATGTAGTTTTGTTGTTAAAAGTATTGTTTCTTGATAAAAATTGATGTTTTAGATCTGGTAATTGCATTGAATTTTTTTTTAGATAAAAGATGTAGTTTTAGGCTCGGCGACACCACCTGTAATAAATTCCTGGATCCGCCAACGATGGCGCCGCGCACGGATTTTGAGCCATAAACCCAGAGATTTTGTGCAAGAAACCGTGGCTTGAACATGGTTAACTTGAAGAGGTGTGACGATTATTACAGGTTTCGGAGTTGAAGATGTGTTGAACCTACGGTTTCGAATGTAGGCTTCAAGAACAGAGGATGAGAGGAATATGATGTATTTGTCTGACCATAAAGACTTTTAGAGATTTCGTTACATGGAATGGAGTTTTTGGCTAAACAACTTGCGAAATCGTCGTAAGTTGAATCAGATGCAGCAAAAGAAGGGGATTGAAGATGCAGAAAGAGAAGACAACAAGAAAAATCGAAACATTGTAAATGGCGGTTAAATGGTTAATCAAGATTGGAAATGGAAAGTAAGGAACAAGGTGAAAATAATAACTTGGGAGGAGCTATTTAAAGGATGTCGGGTCAAGACAAGGTTGATTATTGAGTTGGAATTCCCCTTCAAACAAAAGAATATTGAGTTGGCAGGTGAGCTAAATAAAGGGAGGAATTGATGGTGGGGTGTAGAGTACGTACATATATAGTACCATATCTATTATTTATGAGTAATGATACATGCAAAACGGTTGTTATAACGAGTGACACAACGGTGATCTATACCATTGATAATAATGTGTCTAAATTGATCAGATGTAAATCTAACATGATCAACGGCCAGTGCGAGATCATTTGTTGTGTACGACGAGATGACACAACGACGCTCTGCATCACGATCTTGATGTGTCTAAATTGATTAAATGAAAATCTAACATGATCACCGATATATATTACCGTTGTGCCACTCGTTGTGCCGTATATCATTACTCTTATAAGAGAAATGATAAGTTTATATCATGATTAATTTAGATCCATCATAATTCACGGTAGAGATGTACTTTTTATTACTCTTTAATCTATCATGGTATGTTTGTTAGGTGAGAATTAAATTGGAATGGAATGAAAAGCATTCCATTCCAATGTTTGTTTATGATTATGATGTAATGAAATGAAATGAAATTTTATTCCAACGGAATGAAAAATGTCCATTTTAATTCCTTAAAAATGAATTGAATGTGATGGAAAAAAATGAAAATCGACAAAACACGTGGATGATGGGATAAGAGTGGGTGGGTGGTAGAGAAGGGTGGGTAGGGGTGGGGTAAGGTAGAGTAGGTGATGATGGAGTAGAGTAGGTGGTAGGGTAAGGTAGGTAGGATGCGTAGGGTAGGTTACGATGAGATAAGGTTGGATAAGGTAGGGTAGCGTGGGCTAGTGGGTAAGGTAGGGTATGGTGGGTAGGGTAGTGTAGGTAGGATAGATAGGGTGGGGTAGTGGGTATAGTATAGGGTAGAGTGGGTGGTGGTAAGATAGGGTAGGTGTGGGTGGCGTATAGGGTATAGTAAGGTGCTGGGAAAGGTAGGGTACGGTTTAAGGTAGGGTCTGGTGGTGGTTAAAGTAGTATAGGGTGGGTGGTGGGTAATGTATAAGGAAGAGTAATGAATTAATGTGGTAGGGTAGAGTGGGGTTGTTGGTAAGGTAGTGTAGGGTAGGGTGGGGTGGGGTGGGGTGGTATGTAAGGGTATGGTAGGGTGGGGTGGATGGTAAGGTAAGTTAAAGTGGTGTGGCAGGTAGGATAGGGTAGGATGGGGTGGGTAGGTCAGGGTAGGATATGGTGAGATAGAGTGGGTATATAAGGTGGTGGGTAAGGTAGGGTGGGGTGAGGTGGTGGGTAGAGATGTAAGATGCGCTGGGTGTGGGGTAGGGCTACCCACCCGCCCTACCTAACCCTACCTCACGCTACCTAACATCATCCTTCCACCATATCATACCCTTATGAACCACACCATACCCTATCCCACCATACCTTAATCCGCTACCCTACCCAACTCATTCTCAATGTGTACATTTTATATAATTTGTTTTATTTCATTCATTAACATGCTAAACACAGTAATGAAATAAATTTATTTCATTCCATTTCATTCTTATGATTTTATTCTATTTCATTCCATTCATGCGTAACAAACATGACATCAATATCAAACTATCAAAGCATTAATAATAGAATAGAATTCTCCAATTGATCTTTAACCCATACTCCTTCCGTCTCGTAATATAAGTTTTTTTAATCTTTTTGTGTTGTTCCAAAATATAATATTAAATGCATTGTTTTCATTTTAATATTAAATAATGCAATGTTATTAGTCACTATTAGAAAACAATACAATATTTTATATTGAAATATTAAAAAGAACTTATTTATTAGGTTTTTTTTAAAGTGTGTGAAATAAGCAAAAGACTTTATATTGTGGGACAGAAGGCCGGATGGGAGTATTTTAAATAATTGTAGCCAAATATTATTTGGGATCGCTTCCACACCTTCAGAAAGCTCCGGTCCGGTCAGCTCCTTTGACGGAATATTATGGCCAAGGGAAGTGCGGTGGTGGCGGCCGCCGCCATGGTCACACTAGCGCTGGTGGTAATGCCACGACAGGTTTCATGTCATCGATATATAGTGGGATCATCCACCAACGGTTGGACTACCAACGTGGATTACAATAGCTGGGCTCCGAGAAACCATTTTTATGTTGGTGATTGGCTTTGTGAGTATATATAGTAGTCACTCCATCCATCCTCTTTCATTTCATTCTTCTTCCCTGCTACATTTTCTGTGTTTTAATTTGATAACTTCCTGTTTTCTAGATTTTTATTCCCATTCATAGAATCACAGTAGGGTTTTTATGGGATTTTTATGGTACCTTCGAAAATCCATGGCATATTTTCCATATTTTTCCCATGTTTTCGTATTTGGATGGTATATATCACTGTAATTTTTGTGACTACCCTCCATTTTCATCCATTGTAGTAATCAAATTAGGGTTTCATTGTTTGCTTTTTGAAAACACGATTTTTTTTTTTATTACCTTCTCAAAAGAAGAACACCAATAGCTAGGTCAATAGACACTTAGAATGTAATTAAGATAAAATGGTGGACTATTTGTTTATAATAACATACTATATCCTTATATTTCAATTTCTGACCCTAAAATATTTGATTGACGAAACGAGTTTGAGATGATGGTATAGACCAATATAAAACCAGTGGTTTGAAAATAATACATATACTATAGATATATATACAAACATCATCCAACGTGTCACTCATATGAAATCAGTTATTTATAACTATATGTGTAATATATAGTACGTAGTGTCTCTAAATGTTGGGCCACCGGTAATGTCAAGGCAAATGGTGCATTATTAAGAGGCAATAAGAAACTAAATTGCCCCGGCATTAATTATAAAAAATGCCGTGGCGATACCGGTAGCCTAAATGTTGTGAATGTATCATTTCTGCCGACTGAATATGGGAATCTCCAACATTTTTTTTCCAGTTTTTGTGTACGACAATAACAAGATGAACGTGCTTGAGGTAAACAAAACCGACTACGAGAAGTGCAATTCGTATCATCCTCTTCACAACTGGACAACCGGATCCGAAGTAGATGTAGTTCCCCTCAATGTCACCATGGATTACTATTTCATCAGTGGCAACGGTTTCTGCGACAAAGGCATGAAACTAGCCGTTCATGTCGAGAACCCTCCATCTTCTCCAAAGAGTCCTTCGCCGTCTCCTATCCCACACGGATCAGGCAATGTGTCGAACACAACGAGACCACCATCATTTTCAGCTCCCCAATTGAGTCCTCCCTTGGGATCTCCTGCCCCACAACTAGGTGGGGCGGGGGACCCGCCAAAAGATAGAGGACCTGTGGCACAAAAGAGTGATTCTTCAACATTACTTCCAGGTGGAATGTTCATAGCTTCCATAATTGCAGTTGGTAGGGCAGTATGGGATTTGTTTCTAGTACACTAGTGGTAACAATTAATGCAAAATGATACCAAGTCATGCATCAATTATATATTGAATTTCATATTTAATTATTGAAGAGATTCACTTGTGAAAATTTTATGAAAACATTTGAAATGAAAATTTTAAGATAAAATAACTCGAGTCAATTTTATAGGTTGACCTATATTTGAACTGAAACCCTTATTTTAACCTATATTTATAGCCCAAATAAAATATAAAAATAGGTAAACTGTACTTTTAATTCGAGGTTAATGTTGGAATGAACTTAGTGGTACAATATGATGTGTTCTCGGGGGAGTTTGGCTGGAGCTGCAACGATATATGGGTTAATCCAATCCAACGTTGTAGCGGCAGTACGTATTAAACTACAAAAGCTGTATCACGTAAGTTAGAAGTTCAATTTTGATCGTACTGACATTCAATACCCACGTCTTTAGAAACGTTGGAACCTCGGAATAAGTACTCCCTTAATTATAATCTTAATACCCTTTTTGACATTTTCCTAAAACAAACACTTGGCAATTTCCTCTCCTTTCAAGAGCATTAATTTTCCAGCAAATTATTCAAGGTGTTTGTAGGCCATGATAAGGAGGCCCATTAATTGGTCATTTTCTAGTTAATCTAAGTATGTAAATTCAAGTTTGTGATTGGTAATTCTTAGGAGATCATTCTTGCTTGTAGGATAATTATCATTTTCTTTGGAGTAGCACTAATTGGAGAAGCACTAATTAAGAATTCTACCAGATTTCCAAGCTTAATTGTAAGTTTAGGTTTTACCAATTTTTTGTTGTTGTTGTAAGTTTAGGTAATTAAGGAATAATGTATGAGAAGGTTATTTGGTTAATTTATGCATTTACATGTTTATACTTAGCTGTTTTCATGTTTTAATTCATTCTGAAGCATAGAAAATTGAAGATGAAATTTCAATAGCATTGGACCGAACTACGTGAAAATTGGAGTTAAATGACTGAAAAAATTAGTATATCATTGCCTCAGGATTCAGTAATCAATCCATTCTTGATACTGATTTGGCCAAAATCCCCTCGGGCTTCATTGGCGGATAATTTGAATTGCACTACATTATTCCAATTAGTTTCAGCGGGTCGGTTGAATTGCACTATTGCAATATCTTTTTTAACGGGTCGGTTGAACCATGTACCATCATCAATGTGCGGCCGCCCCTGTATGTAAATAGCCCACCTCCCGTACGTAAATAGGCCATCTCAACGCTTCGGCTTCAGCAATAAAAGGAGATCCGCAAAAACATTTAGGCTTAGCTCATATCCGTCACAGGAAATTCGGAAATTAGGTCATGTCAGGGACTGATATATTGTTAAAGTTTAATTTTTCTAACATTATTTTAAGGTAACCTATCGTTATTATAGACGTGAAATTGTGTTGCTCATCGATAATATCGACGGGTAAGAGTCTTGCCTCGTCAATAACCAAAATCATAATTATGAGCAGAGCGAGAGTTTTACCCGTCCTTATTGTCAACGTGAAATTTGTTTCCCGTCAATAATATCGACGGGTAAAACATGCGTAGAGTATTACAACATCAATAAGATGACTGTTAAAACAAATTTATGGACGGGACGACACTTTTACTTGTCCTTATTATCAACCGAAATTAAGTTTCACGTCAATAATGAGGATGTAAAACCCTCATCCCGTCCATAATCCTAATTTCGATTATTAACAGGACGGGTTCTTACTTCTAACCCGTCGATATTATCGACGTGTAACACAAATTTCTCGTTCATAACGACGGGTTATCTTCGAAAAAATTAAGAGGAAAAAAAGAGGCAAACTTTATATTAAAAAAAAATGGCAGACTGTGAGAAGCCTAAACTTCCAAATTTTTCCCATCATAAACGTGCTATCATGACATGAGCCGTATTTAGACGGGTAATTCTGCTATAGAGACCTCCTATTAGAACGGATCGTCATATGATTGACATATATATATATATAAAATAATTTTATCTTTTTATACACGTGACACCTATCCAATAGTCCATTGTCTTAGGTTAGAATTTTCCTATTTAAATTGCTGTCTTGCGTGTTAAGACTTTGCTTTTGACTTGCCATCACTTATGCATCATAACTGCAGGTAATAACTCGACACGTGGTTCCCGCACTTCCAGTTTCAATATAGAATATCCTAAAGTCAACCCTCTTGCTTTGCCAAGATCATATTTGTAGGATTTCCTTTCAAGTTTCAATAAATATAAAATAAGTACAAATTTGTTTATTGAGTTGATTTGATGATTCTTGCTCCTACTAACTACACCGCAGAACATGAATGATGAATCTTTAGCTTAAGTAGAAATTGTTTTGGAGACTGTAAATTACAGTGTCCATTTCACGTTCATAGTGCACAGCATCAATGGCATTCATGATCAATTCAGAAATCGGTGCAGTTTTGACTGTAATGAGGAGAAATGTTAAGTGGGGAACTGAATATGCAGATGAAGATCAATCAGAGCACCCTCTTATTTATTCATTAAAAGAGATCCGGAAGAAGATCTTTTCATGGCAACATCAATGGCATTATATTGATCCCATTGTTTATATTAAGCCGTTCTTGGATGTGATTCAATCAGATGAAACCGGACCGCCAATCACTGGCGTTGCTTTGTCATCACTTCACAAGATATTAACCTTTGGTTTACTTGATGATCTGCATACTGTTAATGCCGCCAGTGAGGCATTACATCAAATAGTTGATGCTGTAACTATTTGCCGCTTTGAGGTGACTGATTCTGCTTCTGAAGAAGTGGTATTGATGAAGATCCTTCAAGTTCTGTTAGCTTGTGTGAAAATTAAGGCTTCGGTTTATTTAAGCCACTATCATGTTTGCAATATTGTGACCACCTGTTTTCGGATTGTTCATCAAGCTAGCTCCAAAGGCCAACTTCTACAGAAAATAGCTCACCACACTATGAATGAATTGATTTGGTGCATTTTTTCTCGGCTTCCTGATATCGATGAGAAACAACAGTTATTGGCTCAGGAAAGCAGATCTTGTGCTGACAAAGAGGTAAGGCGTAATTGCTTGATCCTCTTATCTTTTCGCTATGTACTTTATGCCTTTCAAGAAAAGATGTTCTTTTGAATCATATATGTAAACAAATTCATCCATGTCAACTACTCCTTATAATAGAAAACATGTTGTCATACGTTTTGCATTCGTTCTTGATTCCAAGCATTGCGATTTTGCTAGGTTTGTGTGCCAGCTGAGACCTACGCTTTGAAAGATGAGCAAAATGCTCATTCTAGTGAGTCCACAAAATCTAAGAGCAAGGCCACCTCATCTGAAGTTACTACAGTCACATCTTCAGACAAAGCGGATGAAGGCGAAAAATTGACAGGTCCTGTGGAATTCGGTGAAAATGGAGGGAGTCCCCCTTATGGTGTTCCTTGTATAATTGAAGTATTTCAGTACCTTTGTTCTCTTCTGAATTCAATTGAAGGACTTGAAACTGGTTCACGGTCTAATATAATACCAAATGATGAAGACGTTCCTCTGTTCGCTTTGGGTTTAATTAACACAGCAATAGAATTGCGTGGGGCTGCATTCGGACATCATCGAAGTTGCTGTCATTGATACAGGAGGAACTTTTCTACTATTTGATGCAGTTTGGTCTTTCAAACAGTCCACAAGTTTTCTCAACAGTGTGTAGTACAGTTCTTAATCTGTATCATCTTCTACGTGATAAGTTAAAATTACAGCTGGAAGCTTTTTCTCTGGTATACTTTTGAGGGTTGCAGGAAGCGAACATGGATCTTCTTACCAGCTAAGGGAAGTTGCTATGGAAGCGTTTGTTGACCTCTGCAGGCAGGATGGATTTGTGACTGAGATGTATGCCAATTTCGATTGTGATATATCTTGCAACAATGTATTTCAGGACATTGTTAACCTGTTGTCCAAAAGTGCATTTCCTGTTAGTAGCCCTTTGGCTGCAATTAATACACTTGCACTGGATGGTCTGTTGGCCATGGTTCAGGGCATGGCTGAAAGAGTATCCCATGAGTCATCGGCTACAGAGTTGACGGCGGATTTTGAGCTTCAGGCGTATGAGCCATTCTGGAGATTGAGATGTGAAAACCATAGTGACCCTACGAGTTGGGTCCCCTTCGCACGTAAGATGAAGCAAATAAAGAGAAAGTTGATGGTAGGAGTTGACCTTTTCAAACAAGATAGTAGGAAAGGTTTTGAATTCCTTCAAGATGCTCATTTGCTACCTGAGCTTCACGAACCGAAAAGCATAGCATGTTTCCTGAGGTTTGCAAATGGTTTAGACAAGAATCTTATCGGAGAGTTCCTTGGAGGTCATGACGAATTTCGCATTCAAGTTCTTCATGAGTTTGTAAGGACATTTGATTTTCAGGGGATGAACCTTGATACAGCATTGCGCATTTTCTTGGAAACTTTCCGTTTGCCTGGTGAGGCTCAGAAGATACAGAGGGTGTTAGAGGCATTTTCGGATAGATATTACGAGCAATTTCCAGATAATTTTGATAACAGAGACGCTACACTTTTGTTGTCATATTCACTAATATTGCTCAACACTGATCAACACAATGCACAAGTGAAAAAGAAGATGACTGAAGAAGATTTCATCCGTAACAATCGCAGAATCAATGGAGGAAACGATCTTCCTCGTGAACTGTTATCCAAGCTTTACCATGCAATTTGTAAAAATGAGATCAAAATGGTACCTGAAAAAGATGCTGGTTTTACAGTGACAACACGAAGTCATTGGATCGGCCTGCTTCATAAGTCGAAGCAATCTGCTCCATACATTGGCTGTGATACAAGTCCATACCTTGATTATGACATGTTTTCTCTTTTATCAGGGCCTTCAATAGCAGCTATCTCTGTGATTTTTGATCACGTGGAGCAAGATGATGTTTTGCAGGCATGCATTGATGGATTCTTGTCAATTGCTAAAATTTCAGCTGCCTATGATTTTATTGAAGTAATCGATGATTTGGTAGTCTCTCTTTCCAAATGTACAAACCTGTTACTCCCACTAGACAGTGATGAAGACTTCATTCAAGCTTTTGGAGACGACACGAAAGTTAAAATGGCAGTTAATGTACTATTCAATGTAGCAAACGGGTATGGGGATCATATTCGTTCCGGATGGCAAAATATAGTGGACTGCATTTTAAGCTTGAACAACTTAGGCATACTTCCTTCTCAGATAGCCATTGATGCTGCAGATCAACACACCGTAAGACTTCTAGCAAGTTCACTATCAACAGTTAATGTGAAATCGTCTGGTTTAATGGGCCGGTTTAGTCAGTTTTTGTACCTTGATGCACAAGGAAAAGCACCTCAGCCTACTTTAGAACAGCTTGCTGCTCGTGAGCGTACTCTTCATATAATTCAAGATTGCCATATAGACAGCATCTTTGCAGAGAGCAAATTTCTGCAAGATGAATCATTAGCACACCTTGTTCAGGCACTGCTTATGGCTGCTAGTCGACCTGACGAGAACAAGAATTTGTTAGATAATGAAATGAGTGCAGTTTTATGTCTGGAGTTGTTAATCGCAATCACGCTAAACAACCGTGACAGGATCATGCTCCTATGGGAAGGAATATATGAGCACATAGTCAACATTGTTGAGTCAACAGTAATGCCTTGTGCCCTGGTGGAGAAAGCTGTTTTTGGGCTTCTTCGTATATGCCAACGATTGCTTCCTTACAAAGAAAGTTTAACTGACGAGCTTCTCAATTCTTTGCAGCTGATATTGAAACTTGATGCCCGGGTAGCCGAAGCCTACTGTGAGCAGATCACCCTTGAAGTTATGCATCTGGTAAGGGCAAATGTCCTGCAGATAAGGTCACTTATTGGCTGGCACACAATTACATCACTTCTTTCAATAACAGCTCGTCATCCAGAAGCGTCTGAAGCAGGATTCGAGACCTTGTCGTTTCTCATGGCTGATGGAGCCCACCTTTCGCCTGTAAACTACATGCTTTGTGTGAATGCTGCCAAGAAGTTTGCAGGGTCGAGAGTTGGAAATGTTGACCAGTCCATCAGGGCATTAAATTTGATGGCGGGTTCATTGGACTGCTTGGTGAGATGGTTCTACCAAACCAAAGATGCTGTTGAGATATTATGCGAAATGTGGGTGAGGCTGATTCAGGGACTTAAAGAAGTCTCCATTGATCCACGAGAAGAGGTCAGAAATGAAGCCATTTTAGCATTACAGAGGTGCTTAACAAGCGCGGAGGTGATGCACATTTCGGGTGATTTGTGGTTGCAATGTTATGATCTTGTGATATTCACATTGGTTAGTGATCTGCTTGAAATTGCACAACAGCATTCTCGGAAAGACTACCGTAACATGGAAGACACACTGCTTCTCTCCCTCAACTTCTCTTTCAAAGTGTTTTTGCTGTCATTACAGGAAGTTTCGAAGTTGCCTTCCTTCAGCAAGCTATGGTTAGGAATGCTAATTTGTTTCGAAAGGTATACAAAGGTGAAATTCAGAGGGAAACGGAGTGAGAGAATCAATGAATTAGTGCCAGAACTTTTGAAGAAGACATTATTTGTCATGAAATCAAGTGGTATTCTTGTGCTACCAGATGAAGATGCAGGTGACAATAACATTTGGCAGCTAAGTTGGTCAAAGATCAATGATATAGCCCCTCATTTGTTGTCAGAAACTTTCCTCGTCGATGATTTTGAGCAGTTGAAGAAACAGCCAATGAATACTATTGAAGAAGGAACATTATTAGTTGCACCGAACCGTCAAATGTGTTAGAAACACAAAACATAATTTGTTTTTTAACATTCATGTTATAGAATACTGTTTCGAATAGCACAACTAAATATGAAATCAAAGTCCTCTAGGATTGGCCTAAATGGCTATAGCAGAGATGGAGCTAAACAGGTATCTTGAGGTTCATAGTCCATATTAAGAAGGGACATCTGCTTTGTTTTTGTATCAGAATCAGATGGATGGATTTCCAAAATGAACATAAAGTTGCCTTTTTATGTAAAGAACAAACTCTACCAGATTAAGTTCAAGAAAATAAAAAGCAATCACATTAATCGGCCGGCACATAAAAAAAATAACAATCATGATAGAAGAACAGATAGAAGAGGAAATATTTATCATGATCTACAGGGCAGGAGGAGATCCAAAAGACAGAGTTATATTCAAATTACGTGATTGCCGGAAACAATATCTCGCCACGAAGCCCCCCCCTAATACAAACTATTGTAAGGTTCTTATTCAACTCCCCTGCATCGCTTGCAAATGATCCTGCAATGCCTGTAAAATCCGAGCAACCAAACAAAATTAAGAAAAATGATTTAGCCACAACATTAAAACAGTACAATCTTGATGACCATTAACAATGGTCTACAAAGACACAATGTAGTGCCTCTATCACCTTTTTTTTTTTGAAGGGGGGCCTCTATCACCTTTCATTCATTCAAATAAAGAGGTATCAAGCATAAGGGCAGGAACTTGTTTAAACTGCAATTTAGGCAGAAAAACCACCCCTTTTCTTGGCCTCCATGTGATCCCATTCCACAGTCAACTTGTGGTGAACATAAAAGCACATCAACACAATTCCCAGGCTTCATTAATAAACTTCTCTTTTAGCAGACAATGGAATCAATGCATGAACCACTAAATCAAACTTAGGTAAAAAATATGAACTGGGTTGATTAAAGAATGGAAAGTAAGCTCAAATTAATCACTGATTGAAGGCTTGTTGATGAAAAAATAAACAAAAAACTGATGGTCCAGTAGGAACTACCCACCGGGTATTATTGGACAGAAGAGACACCGGCTTGTTATCCTTCCACTGCAAAGAGGGGGAGGTGGACGCTGCTCTGTGAAGCCAGCCTAACGCATTCTCCTCCGCTCTAAAGACTCAACAGCCAAAGCCTTCGCCTGAGCCACCAAGTCCACTCTGAGCTTGGAGAGGGCAAGTCAGCAATTGCCGCCTCTGCCCTACCAGGTGGATTGATCCAATGTTCCATCAGCCTAATGCCCCCACTCAGGTTACAAGCTGAAGTTACTCAACTCGGCGATACTGCTCTCCAATCGAGGTGCTTATGTGGAAGTACAAAGTTCTCCAGGTACTCGGTGTGGGAATTTGGATAGTCTTTGGACACTTGTATAATTGGGAAATTTCCAATAATACCCTCTACGCTATCCTATTTTAACCATTTACTATCATTTCAACCTCCAATCCCTTCATTTATTCATTTCACTGCCGATTTAACACTTTATAATATCTATATTAGACAGTTTTCCGTATGTTACATTTCTAACCCTTAATTTTTTTTTTTGCCTTTTCTAATTTAACCTTGTCGATGCTGGATACCGTCAATGTATAAATCCGGACCAATTTAATCTACAGACGTATCCTTCAAGAATTCTCACTCATTATCGTTGGTGATTCGATTTAGGTCTATCCTGCAATTGTATGAGATAATCACGGCAATTTGAATGATAGGATCAGAGTCATAATGAGTGAAGATTCTTTCCTTATTTATCAGATATACTATGCACGTTGGGTAAAATTGTTGTTAGCTCTATTCGACCTGCGGAGAGCTCCAGATGACGCCGTGGTCCGAGTGCGTTGCCCTGCCGTTGCTCGGCCGACTGCGGCGGGCTCGGAGATGTATTGAGCAGACTAGACCGACCTCCCTCCTAGGGATAAAGGCCTTATGATTAATTAAGTACTAATTGGGGCTCCTGGCCCTTAACGGTTAATTATCTCTATTTCCTTATTTATTACCAGCCATTATGAGGATGACGCGTGGTAGGAGCTGGTCCGACCTCCGTCAAACCTCGCTTGTATATGTAAGATTTTCTGAACCGGATGACTAAATCACTTAGTATTTGTTCTGTAATAGTACTATTGCACGCACTCTAAGGATAGAATGGTGCTAGCTATTATTCCTAACTCTCTAAAAAGAGAATTCGGATCGTCTGCTGTGTTACACCAAGCTGTGATCCGATTCCCCTTGTGTTTTAATTTTTTTTTTTTTAATTTGAAGTTTTAGCTTAAAATTCCCTCTGTATCCCTCCCCCAATAAACACAAAATGTTGTAAAAGTTATACATCAGATGATCTTTGCCCCTAAAAAGAGACATTCACATGTAAATTTATCATTCGCACCTTGGACTCTACATTTACCGGCAACACCACTCTAAACGTGGCGGCATACTCTGCAGTTTAAGACAAAAGGAAGTATAACACTTTTTATGCTCTCAAAATGCATTATATTTTTGACTATAACATATAAAACCTTAAGCTCGGAAACCAAAATTGTAACACCCCACCCGGACGTACCCATGATGAATTGTTGTTTTTTTTTTTTCCTTCTCAAAAATTGCAATGCATATCAACTTAGCAAAACTGTTGAAATACAAATTCTAAGATTGTTGGCGAAAATGGGTCATTAATGGTCATTGTTGTGGCAATAAGTTTTTTTAGTGGCTACAATGACTTGTTAGTGGTATTTAGTGCCAGGTAGTGGACTTAAGGTTGAGAGTTACAATTCCACCTATAAAACCCCCTTTTTGGTAGAAATGTCTCTACATATAGTGAATGAGTTTGCATTTTATCGAAAAGGATGTTGGAACACCGGAAGAGTTTGCCGCTTGTTCGAAGTTTTAAAGACAAATAGGTATATCCGTACCGTGCGGATACACCACCCAAAAATTTCCCCAATAATATATGGTATATACTTTCTAAAAATATATATACTAGGGCCATGAAAGCCGTGCAAGGCACGGCTGCCCATTGAAGTGGTGTGTATGAATAGAATTACAAACATAGGCTAATGTACGCGTGCCACGGTAATGTATAAGTTAAAAGAAATGTGCATGTAATTGAATAGAATTACAAACATATGTACCAGTGACATAGCCAACCATTGAATATCACAACATCTTGGAGTTCATTACAAAAGATTATACAATACGTAAACCAAATGCATACAACCAAACCATGTATGCATTTAAATAGTACAAACTCATATAGCAATAAAGTATCCAACCATTATATATGATAATAATATCCTGAAGGTTCAATATTATCCAATTACAACATGTTAGAAATTATAGATTCGGGAATACTTGGATCCTTTCGACAAATCACAATTTGAAGCACTTGATGTCATTGTTAATGAGCTTTTCTGCATTGGTAAAGTGTGTCCATATTCATGCATAAGTTTAACCCAGGCCAACTTCGCACGAGGGCATTGTTGGAAGCTAGGTACTTTTGACCACAGACACGGGATGAGTTGGAACAATACGTGCAGATGTGTCTTGTGTGCTAGCAGGACAAAACGGAGCAGAGAAGTTTAATGCTCATACGAATGTGAGAGGACGGATTCTTTCAACCATCAGATCTAGGCGGCCCTTTTTCTTCGATTAGTCTTTTGAGCCAATCGTCCACCTATACAATACGATATCCAATTGTAAAAAGACATGTTTAAACCAAAGTATTCAAGCTTGAGAGTGTTTGAAATATCTAATATGAGCTGAGCTCGAACGTTTTATTCCCGCTCGAGCGATCTGAAGCAGTTCAAGCATAACAGTTTCATGAGTATGTTTGATTCGGATCATTTACACCCGACAACTGCAAACCGTGAAAATTATTTCATCTAAGTCAAGGGTTCCTTCGGTCACAATACTAACACTGGAGACATCAGAATCATGCTTATGAAGATGTCCTTTCTCGTGTCCTATCAAAATTAGACCCGTAAACATGATCCACGAATATGAACAAAAAGAGTTATGTATTGAAAAGAAAGCAACAATTTTTTTACCGTGTGCAGTGCCATGTTCATGGGAACAATGAGAACCGTTTGATTGAATTTCAGACTTGATCCTGTAAGAACAAAGTAAGGTTAAGATAAGTACGGCGTTCCGACATTATCAAACACGCATTTTTTATTTTGTGTGTATGGTTCTATAATCAAACTAACCTCTCCAAATCATAGCCTCCTATTCCGAGAACAAAGTCCATATCAACATCCTCGAATTTAGCTAGCTTCAATTGACCCCATTTATATGCTGGACAAAAGACGCAAATTAGACCGTATTCATAAGGGTGGATGTATCGGGAAACATAATTCAACCTATGATAACGTGTCTTGTATTCGATACGTATCCAACACAGAAACACACCGTATACTTGTGATACATGCACCTAAAGGTGAATTTGTAATTTTCAAAAGTTGGATACGGGGTTTATGTATGCATATCCATAACTTGGATGTTTGAAACGAAGAACCATGTCGACAATTGAGTGAAAAACCACAACATAACGAATAAAAGAATGTCCAGAACGATAAAATACTACCAAAAATGAAGCGAACCCGTCCTCATATTTTTAATATTTACATAGATGCCCTCAATAGTCAATACCCATATCCTATATTTTCTAAAAATCTCGTATCCGTGCAGCGTAGAATTCAACCATCTTGGAGAAAAACTCAAAACAAACGTTCCAAAAACTATAATAATATGAATTCATAAAGTTTAAGACACCTCTCTATAGTCTTAAGTTTCAAACAAAAATGCAATATTATAACGAAATACGCTCACCTTGATTCTTTTCGTAAGGGCGTCTAGATTTTCCTCTGTTACCAAATCTATCTGTACAAGTTCTTGAGTGAGATAAACGAAAGACGTCACTGAGAAAACTAAGTGCAAAAGATTCACCTTGTTCAAGATTATACGATTCGCGTATGCAACTCGCTCCATAGCCTCGTTGACAACAAATCTTGGTTTCACCTCATTTAAATTCCATAGATCATGCTTGGAATCAACCAACGTAACAATCCCATCAAGCTTCACATGCCATGAAAAAACTTCGTCGCTACAAAAAGTTTCGATCACCGGACCTGGCTTTGCTAGACCTGTGTGTGAAGATTAGATTTGTAGTCAGCCATTCAATTTTTAGCAATCTTTTATCAAAGTTTGTTCTTCAAACGGTCAATCCATATCCTAAATCCAATAATGGCGCATACGATACAACAACTGAAAAGTTACTCAAACATGTGGAAATCCCCTCCGTTTTCGTGCAAGAAAATGTAGTTTACCTGTTGTTTCGATGATGATATGATCAAAATATGTTTCTTCTTGATCAAATCCAAAATCATTTTAACAAGATCTCCTCGTACGGTACAACACAGACAACCATTATTCACCATGACAATGTCTTCATTTGAGGAGGAATGGCTAGCAACTAATGAACTATCAATATCAACCTCACCGAACTGCATAAAGAAACTAAAACATGTTCTAGAAATAAAAAATAAAAAATAAAAAACAAACACAAATCACAAGCTATTAATAATACCTTTCTAACAAACCGTCATTTAATCGATCAGAACACACGCGAAAGCGTTTCATTAGTTATGTTTTTGAAGGATGAAACATAAACACAATTGAACTTCAAATTTATCACCTTTGATGTTATACATTTGCAATCAATAACCAATAGTAAAAAGACAATACAAAATCTTCCATAGTACGACTATAATTCTACACGAAGAATTACCGAAAGTCCAAGCTGCAAACATACCAAGCAACGGAAACACGATGCTTAAGCTAGATGCAAAAGACAATGATCTAAAATTGTTAGCCCAATATGAACAACTTAAATTAATAACCAATATAATAAACTCACCTCATTCTCTACCACAGCAATGCACTTCCCGTTATCAGACGTGAGTATACGATTCAAGAGCGTCGTTTGCCAAAATTAAGAAAACAAATGCTGCACTTTTAGAAAGTCCCAACAATATTTAGCTACCTACAAAAGCATCAATTCCAGGTCCTTAATTTCAAAGCTAAAAAACACACAGAGAAAGTTGATTATCAATATTAAGCATTAAATACATATGATTGAGCAAAAATATCGAACAAATAATTGCAAGTAAAAAGGCATTATGATTTACTTTCCCTGAGCCGAGGAAGCCGGTGATGACGGTGGCCGGAATTCAATTATCCAAGTTCAAGGCGGCGGAAATTGAGGAATCGGTGTCCTAGGAGACATAATCAGAGACAGTAGATAAACTTCTGGAATGGAAATGTGGATTCAATTCCCGCGAAGCAAAGAAGGGAGAGCCCTGAGCAGAGGAGAACCGGTGAGGTGGGAGAAACTATAGGAATTGAGAGAATTGGAGAATAAAAATCGGGTATTTGTTTTGGAGAGGAAGGTTACGGGAAAAAGAATCTTTATTTGCACTTCATTCGGAGAGTAAAAGTGCTCACCGGAAATATCCATTGTGTATTTGAAGGCATGAGCACAGCTGTTTACCACACAGAATAGTGTTTTTTTATTTCCTAAAAAAACTTACACGTTTGCTAAATATTTGTACACATGGCAGCAGGGAGGAAGGCTAAAATGATCGACGTGGCCACTCCCCAAGTAAGTTCCCTCCCCTTTTAATATATAGGTAGATACATTCATGTTGTGCCATTGGCTTGTGATAGTAGCATTTCGAATTTTAAAAAAAAAAAATCAATTTGCTAGAAATCATGCAAGTAGAAGTTGTAGAAATTGCAATTGGCGAACATTTCACAATTCAAACAATTAGAAGTTGTAGAAACTGATGATGAGACGTTGTTGCTAAGTGGAACAATTCTTGATGATTCAAATCCTACTCGAGCTCTCCTATGATATGGCCCAAGGATTTCACCACTGCATCGTCGATCGCTCGCCATTATCGAGTTCTCTTGAGATTGTGCGCCAGACACTCTGCTCTGGACACAGGGCAGAAGCTCCACGCTACTGCCATCACCAGCGGCTTAGTAGCTTTATCATCGCCCAATTCTTTTCTTCGTAACACTCTTCTGCATCTCTATGCTGCCTGTGGAAGATTCATTTCTGCACGAAAGCTGTTCGATGAAATTCCCCACTGTGATAAAGACGCAGTTGATTGGACTACATTGATGAGTTGTTATGAGCGTAATGGATTGTCCATTGAAACGCTCTTTTTATTCGTGGAAATGCGGAGAGTTGGTGTTCCGGTTGATGAAATTACAATGGTTTCTCTCTTCAGAGCTTGTGCAAATCTATGTGATGAAAAGCTAGGTCGTGAAGGTTTTGCTTGTGTAATTAAACTTGGTCTTGCCTACAATGTGAAAGCTTGTAATGCTGCTATGAACATGCTTGTAAAGTGCGGATTATTGAGTGATGCGAAAAGGATTTTTGCTGAGATGAAGGATAAAAGTATAATCTCTTGGACAATCCTTTTGGAAGGGGTAATGAGATACGAAGATTTAGGGAATGCTAGAACATTGTTTGATCAGATTCCAGAGAAAAATGAGGTTGCTTGGACGATAATGGTTATTGGTTACGTTGATAATGGGCATACAAATGAAGCTTTCAGATTGCTGAAGGAAATGATATTCACTTACAGATTCAGGCTGAATTTCGTCACTCTTTGTTCTTTATTACGCGCTTGTGCACAATCGAAAGAGATAGTTATTGGTAAGTGGGTTCATGTGTATGCTTTGAAGCTGATGGAGAATGAGATGGATGTAATGGTTGCTACATCTTTGATTGATATGTATTCCAAATGTGGGAATATTGATGCTGCAGTTAAAGTATTCGAGAGAATGCGTAGCAAGAATTTGGTCATGTGGAATGCTCTCCTAAGTGGGTTAGCAATGCACGGAAAGGGTACTGTTGTATTAGAAATGTTTAACGTGATGACCAAGGAACTTAAGCCAGATGAATTGACCTTCACAGCTGTGTTAAGTGCTTGTAGCCATTCAGGACTGGTTGATGAAGGCCGACTTGTTTTCAACGACCTTCAACTCGTATATGGGATAGAACCTTCAATAGAACATTATGCCTGTATCATAGATCTGTTAGGCAGAGCTGGTCATTTGGAAGAAGCAGAGAGTTTAATCAAGAAAATGCCGATGCAACCTAATGAATATGTGTTGGGATCACTCTTAGGATCTTGTAGTTTCTTCGGGAAACTAGGGTTAGGGGAAAAGCTCATGCAAGAATTGCTTCACGTGTATCCGCAGAATACTGAGTATCATTTTTTGCTGTCGAATATGTATGCATCAGAGGGAAAGCATGTTGAAGCTGATTCACTTAGAGGGGTTGTTAAACTCAGGGGTTTAAGAAAGGTACCTGGAATGAGTTCCCTTCACTTTACCAGCGATGCCAATTAACTGAAATGATCAGTATATTAACTTGCTCCCTCATTGTTTGTTCATAATTTGGACATGCCATGCTTTGCTTTATTTTGGATGGTTTGGCTCCAGTCCCCATCACGGGCTAGGGCATGGTTAAGGTAGGCCCGAGGCTCGTTTTAGCGATTACATGGTATCTACAAATTACTCATCAACACAATCTCAAAGCCGATAATAGGAATTCAAAGACACGACGTTGTGGAAGAAATGACTAGACTGTGATTGAAGGTGGAAGCTTGTTTTCGGCTTAGGCGCTTAGCAGCAGTGCTTTGAGTATGTTTTAAGAGATAGTTTAAGGCTTACTAGATGGTTTTCCATTAGGTGGGGGGTTAAGGACAAGGTATCCTATATCTCCTTTTGCTGTTACATGAAGGAAGATCAAATCTGTATTGTATCTCTTTTATTGTGTTACAGAAATCAAAGACAGTTGCTGAGAATACTCATTGTGGAATGCATTTCTTTCGTCATGAGATTGAAACTGAATTAACTACTTTGAAACTTGGTGCTTAAATTTCCAGGAATCTATATAGAATGGATAGAAACACACACACTAGGAAAACTAACAAAAAAATTGAAAATCTGAAAGAAAAAAAAAAAGGAAACCTTAAAGTTCAGAAGATTTGAATCCTTAAACTACATAATACATTCACAAAGTGGTAATAATGAGTTTTGAAGTAGATTTGCCTAAAAGGAACAAAGAACGCACAAAAGGCCTTTGCATTTGATCAAGGAAATCGATTCCAGAGTTCAATATTTCATTTAAAACTCTCTCTAGTTAACAAATGGGGATGTAGCTCAAACGGTAGAGCGCTCGCTTTGCATGCGAGAGGTACAGGGTTCGATCCCTGCATCTCCAGTAAATTCTTTTTTCCCTTCATTTTATCACTATAAATTACTAAAAAAGTCAGAGTTTCACGGACACCTTAATTCTTGTATGTACCACGGATATCTTTGAACATTGATTTATTTCACTTCATTATGATTCAATAAATAAATTTGCTTAAATTATCTCAATATATTAGATTTCACATCGAATAAACTGAGAAAAATATTGTATTCAGTATACAAAGTTAAACAGTTGTCGTCTACACAACCATAAATGAAATTACTCGTTGGTCTCATAAGTGTAAAAAAATAAAAATATTGAACCCTTCAAAAACACTCATTATTCAACATTGTGAGCAACATTTAAATAGCGCACCATTACTATGTAAAAGGACACAAAACAAACACAACAGACAAATGCAGTATGCTGCAAAGGCACATTCTGCACATGTATAAATAATACTCCATCAAGTAATAATATTAGTAGGTACGGAGGATACATACACAACAGTAAAAGGCAGTATGCTGCCAGGGGGCACATTCTGTACAATGTACAACCTTCAAACACAAATCTTTCTTAGCTGTGTGTGTAGTGAATCAACAGTTGTCCTCTCTGTAGTAATAATCTTCACAAATTATTACACAGGCACCCAACGTATTTATTTGTGTTCTCCACTACATGCAGCTGATATCATGGTCTGCTCTGCTCTTTCGTTTTTTTAAACATAGATGCTTAACTTCATTAATGGAGGTAATAATGGCAGTGATTCACACCAGTTTGATGGATTTCTCCCTTTTAAAGTTGTCATAGTCAGCAAGTAAACTGCGGTTAACTCTGTCCTTCATGCTCTCTATTAATTTCCTTAGAACCTATTTCAACGACATGAATCACACGGTTCGGTCATACAACTACTTCATATAAAGACTAATGCTTAACATGCAGTTGGCTGCCAAAAAGGGAAACAAAGTGTGTGTTTTTCTCATATGAAAACTTGGGTTGGAAACGGAAACTAACCGACTCAGCAACATTTCGTATAACTTCTTCAGGGACCAGAGTGATTACAGCCGGTAGAACGAAACTTATGCTCATCTGCAGTGTGCCTTTAAGTCTGCTTTCTTGTTCCCGTCTATCTGGGTAAAGAGCTCCTTTAACAACAAGGGAAAACTCAGACGGTTGTAGCATATTATCCAACCCTTCTAGCTCCCATCTAATCTAGACCATCATGTCACACGAAAGCGAAAAAAAGGAGTTAAAAAAGAGAATAGGAAGAATACTTTATTTTATTAAAGAAGAATTCACTAATACAATGTTACTTACAATCTCAAGATCAATAACCTTTGTAATCTCCTGAGGAACCCCAGATGGATAATTCCTACCGTCTGATAGACAACTTAGCCTCATGTCGATTACTGGCTGAGCTGTCATGAATAGGAAGTCTATGGGCAGCATATGGACCATCCATACATCCTTCATTTTTTTTTTTTTTGAAGGCATTATTGAAAAACAAGTCAAAGTTAGCTAACACCACAGCCATGAATGAATACAAGACGCGTGACAGCAATAACGAACAAAAAGGGGAAGACAATCTCTAAAATGCAAACTTGTAGTACAAACAAACACTTCTTCCAAATCCCTTATTGTGTGTGATGCTGAAACCAATCTTTCTTTTCTTGAGATCACAACAAAGAGAGTTATTTTAGTTGCATAATTGCATTACACCATGTTCCCACAAAGCTCTTTGTATCATGTTTATAACCATTCAATGTCACTTATAACCATTAAATGAAGCCATTGCAGTATATCTGTCAGGAAATGAATCTTTCCGTGTTTTCATTCTGAATAATTTCAATACATATATACAATTGTTGATTGCCTATCTACCACTAATCACGTCTAAATCAAATTAAAGAAGATTCTACACAATCAATTACAATAATCGAGTGAAACTACCCAAAAATAGAAGATATGGCTTAATAATATCAGTCAGTTAACTTTATAAATTGATCAATCCGTGAGTTCTATCACATGTGGACATGATCTGAGGAATAAAGTGAATGTCATAATACGGATTTTTTAATAGCAAAATCATGTCCAAGTTGAAGTCTGATCACTTCAAGGCTCAAAATAGAAAGATGATAAATTACTCCAAATACCTCACTGAGTTGTTGGCTTCTTAGCTTTTCAGGAAACATAGCTTCAAACACTCTGGGCTTATCCTCCAAGTATTGATCGAAAGAAGCCTGAGACATCAAAATCACACCTTTAGCAACTGTAGCTCCCTAACACAAACACATGCTTAAAGTTTGTAGTAATCGTCTTTGCAAAGTGAAGATGATTAGTTAATGATATGTAAAGTTTATTACCTCAGGAGCTTCGTAAAGAGGTATATCAGTAGCGATTTCGGAAGAAAAAGTTGAAGCGGCCATCATTTTAGCCTTCATCTTGAAGACAGACTTAATTGCAGGCGCGCCACCCCAGCCCACGACGGTGACGCCCCATTTCCGGTTACGCCTTTCACTAATTCGGTGATTGCATCTATCTATGAAGAGGGTAATGTTGTTGCTGTTACTGCAAAATTGAGCGGTGGCAAAAGCCTCGATCATTTTCTTAGCCCTCTTGTCCTCCCTCCTCACTGCTTTCTTCTGATGGTTGCTCTCGATTGTGTGAATTTCTTGAATGAATTTGCTTGAATCAGAAGATTTGTAGGTAGTGAACTGGGAGCTTAGAATTAGTTAGGCATGAATGAATATCCTAGTTATTTCAGACGCAAAGACAGAGGGGACAGGAGAGGACTCAGAGGAGAGAGCGCGATTGATTCTTTGGCGCTTCTATATCTAAAACTTTTCTATCATGTGGCAACATGTGAATGGTTCAACAAAATTGAAGATGGTACTTAAAAAAAAATTTATTTTGGAAAATTAGGGATAAGGACACAATCTCAAATATTTTTAAGAATAACTGATAATATTATATATTTTTATAGGGAGAATGACAATCGTGATAATTTTTATAAGCGAAAGAGACAAACATTGAATCCAGAAAATCGGTGAATCTCTCAAATGAATCCCGAAATCAATTGAATTTCTATGAATTTTGATAATAATCCCAAAAATTAGTGAATTTAACGATGAATTTTGAAAATTAGTGATTTCGATGATGAATTTCGTCAATGAATTTAAATAAATGAATTTCGAACACAAGTGAATTTTTATTGATGAATAAATAGTTTTGTCTTTACGCAAAAGTTTCAAAATCTGCCCTTCTACTCAATTGATGAAATATTTCGCCCTTCTCCTTCATTCCCAATTTATTTTGTAAGTTATTTTTGCGGGTGATTACATGGTGGGGAGGCACTAATGCGGAGATGTACTGGCGTGAACATCTCTGACCACACAGATTTCATTCTCGTGTGGGAATTTTTATTGCATCTGAAATCGTGTGGTCAGGATGTTGCACGTATCTGGCTCTCTATTATTGCGCCTCCTGCATCGAATCACCATATTTTTGCACCATTGCTGATATACCCGTTGTCTTATACAGTAACTATCATTCCATCACATTATTTCTACAGAATCAACCATGTGAGAGTCAAATGTATAATCAACAATAAAATTTGTAAATAAGTTGAAATTTCTTCATGAAGCCTATTTCAGACTCGACTCGCAAGAGAGATCGACTCGATTTGATTTATTTCGAGTTCGAGCTCGAGTCGAGCTACTCGAGTAATTAACCGAGCCGAGCCGAGCTCGAGTTTTAAAATATATTAATCGAGTAGCTCGCAAGCTTAATCGAGCTTGATTAAATAATAATTTAATTAATTTTATTTATTAAATTTATTAAAAATATTATTTTTCTTGATTAAAAAAATATTATTCGAGTCGAGTATCAGACGAGTCGAGCTCGAACTTGCCATATTTCATTAAAAATTAAATGAATTCTAGGAAAATAATCGAGCATACGAGCCGAGTCGAGTACTTAGCGAGTCGAGTTCGATCTTGCTTTTTTAAGGCTCGATCGAGCTCGAGCCCGATTTTTTTTAGTCGAGTTCGAGCTCGAGCCCTAGAGAGTATCGACCCGACTCGACTCGATTACACCCCTAATATTCAACATTCGAATTCTCCGCACTGTCGAATCAAAATCGACACTGAAAAGATCGAATGTTGGTTATACTTTCGACTTTTACATGGTCGATTCTATTGCGGTGCAAACGTGGTATAGTACATTGGTAGAGTCATTGCGGTGAAAATAAATCTACTTAGCACAAATATAATCTGATTGATACGAAATACGAAATTTGTTTATGTGTACAGTCACACTAAATGACCACACACCTCATTGGTTGTCTCATACTTCGAATGAGTTTCTATAGACTGAATTACCGAATTATTGATTTTTTTTTTCTTTTCCCCGAAAGACGAAAGCTTTATTAATATCGGATAAACCGAACTTACAACGCGGTTAAAATCCGCACTACAACGCGGCAAAAAACCGAACTACAACGCGGCCTAGCCGCACAACAAGCAACAAACATTACAACAAAGCCGAATAATAGATCGAATCGATGGTGCTGAACAGAAGGAAAGTATATTTTTCCGAAATAAGACGTTCAGACACGTTGATCCTCTAGGCAATCTATTATTCGACAGACACAGACATAGAACTAAAACAACATTTACAGCGAAAGACAGAGAAAAACAAACAAACTGATACAAAATTAACAATGTGCTAGCAGCGCCGCCGAACCATGAACCAAGGTGGACGCTACCGGAACCCACCGCCACCGACCGCCGCCGCCGGGCGGAGAGAGTAGCCCGTAAGAGATGACTAACGCTCCACAAAAGAACAACAACCATAACCGCCAATTAAGAGTCCGAGCCTTAACGGGATTATGTAAGTCACACAGCAATGGATTGCACCACCCGGTAAGGGAGACAATCATGCCGCCCGTCTCGATCTGAAGCGAAGAAACCAGCGAAGGGAAGAGAACGAAGAACCGCCAACATTGACCGCCGCTATCGGACGGAGAGAGAAGCCCGGAAGTGTGGCCAACACCTCCACCGAGAGAACGACCGCCATGGGGACCATGATGATAGTCAAACGCCACCGGATCACCGCCAACCTCCACCGGAATCCGTCATGAACGCCACAATCAACACCAGATCTGAGCAGGGAGGACCTAAGATCCGCAAAAGCCCTGATGACTGACAACCCCAGCAACCTCCAACACCAATCATTATTGATCTAAATAATGATTTTTGAGTTATCAGTCTCCCAAAAATATCCATCAAACCTGCATAATCTTCAACCTTCGGGTCAACAGGTTTAGTTCAAACCCATGTAATATAATGCTGCGGAGATTTGCCTCGCAAATAATTCTTCATTACATAACTCCAACACAAATATTCTTTTTCCATCCTATTGTCCATTGATTGGCTGAAAAAGAAGCATCTTTACGACTAGTCATTATGAAAGACAATAAAAAATGGCCAACAATCTCGAAATCGAAAATGACTAAATATGAACCAAACGCGAAAATCAAATTAGCACAAAACCATTAAAAAAACAATAAAGACGATAATGTAAACATACCACGAAAATAACTGAATATGAACCAAACGCAGAAATCAAATTTGCGATCCTTGTGTTTGATATTATCTTTGCATGATGTAGAGAGACTTTGATATCTATCATGTTAAACAAAAGAGGTTTGCATTATTTAGATATATACATTACATGAGCCTTTTAAATAAGTTATTAAAACATAATAAGCCCTAAAACATTATTTATTTTTTATTCTACCCTTCAATGAAATACATATTCAAACATTTACACAGCAACAAGGAAGTGAATGTGCTTAAACTCAGTATTCTTGATATTTAAATTTACATCCACAAATCATATATTTTTTTAATAGAAACATATTAATTGGTCAACCGATAATGGGAATATATCATCAATAATAACAACAACAAAAACACTTTCTTTTCTTCCTCAAAAATAAAATAAAAATATTCTAATAAAACAAAACAAACAAAATGTATCATTTACTTGTTTTGTTGAAAGAAAATACAATACACTCCAAATGCAGATGGATTGTGTACTACTGGCCTACTCCCTGCCAGAAAATCTCCTTTGTTCTCCACAGCCCAGCAGGCTGATTTACAAGTTATTTACTGGACATACCAGAAGCAATGTTCATACTAAGTTGATGGATTTCTCCCTTTTAAATGCGTTATAGTCAGCCTGCAAACTCCTGTTAACTCTTTCCTTCATGTTCTCTGTTAATCTCCTCAGCACCTATTTCAAACAGATGTATACATTCAAGAATTGGTCATACAATTACAATTGTCCAACCGAATCCCCTCGCCCCTCGGGATAGATCATTTTCATCTAATGAATCATAAACCGTCAAAATAAAGAATGGTTTGGTAAACTAACCGACTCTGCAACTTCTTTTCTAACATCTTCAGGGACAAGAGAGAGTAAAGCTGGTAAAACGAAACTTATGCTCATCTGAAGTCTACCCTTTAGCCTGGTTTTCGGTCCACGTCTATCCGGGTAAAGGGCTCCTTTAACACCAAGGGAAAAATGAGATGGCTGAACCATATCATCTAATCCTTCCAGCTTCCATCTAATCTTCACCAATCAAATGAATGTCATTTTATATATGAAACAATTCAGGGAGTTACAAATGAAATTACTGGGAAAGACATTTAGTAGTGTACACTTACAATCTCAAGCTCTATTACTTTCGTAATGTCTCGAGGAACCCCTGCTGGATAATCCATACCTTGTGATTTACAACTTACCCTCATGTCTATTACAGGTTGGACTGATAGGATTAGGAAGTCTATGGGTAGCATATGGATTCTCCATTCTTCCTGCCATCATCAGCCTTAACCAGATTAGCAAACACACTCGAAAATGATTGGGAAAAAAACAAAATTACTTCTTTCAACTCTCTGTTGCTTCTTAAGCTAAAACCAATTATTCTTCTTACAAGAATATAGGAATAAATTTTGCAACAAACTAATCAGTGCAAGGTAGCAGTGTGCAAAGTTACGTTAACCTAGGATGTAAATTACTTTGGGATAATGATCTCAAGAAAAAAATTCACTCAAATTAATCAAGAAATTGAAATAATTACAGGCACCACCTCACTAAGTCGTTGGCTTCTATGCTTGTCAGGAAACATTGCTTCAAAAACTCTGGGCATATCCTCTAGGTATTCATCAAAGGAAGCCTGCTGCATCAATCAAAATGCACCTTTATGTAAAACCCTTAACAAGTTATCAAACATATCATCAAGTATGAAAAGAATGTAACATTTTCGTTGAACAGAGGCGATAGAATAGTCGAATTTACCCCAGGAGCTTCGTATAAAGGGATATCAGTAGAGATTCTTGAAGAATAAGTTGAAGGGCTAATCATTTGCGCCTTAATCATGAATCCCAACTTAATTTTTGCTTCGCCACCTCTACGCATTACGGCGAGGTTGCATTGCCGACTCGGTTTGAAGAACTTTAGCCTGAATTCAGGATTGCATTTACCCAGTAAAACGATCTTGTTACTGCAAAATTGAACCGCTGGCAAAACCTCCCTCATTTTTGGCTCCCTGTAGCTTCTTAATTTCCTGTGCTCTTTGGAAAGTCTTGAAATTGGAGTAATAGGAGTGAAAAATCAGCTGTGAGAGTTGGTCGTGAATAATTTTCAGAGGTTTGTTGGCAGCGGGGGTCCGGGAAGAAGAAGAAAAGGGGCGTAACTGATCCTACGCATCTCAATATTTCTGATGTGGCAACAGATTAATGGCTCAACTAATTATGATGGGCCCGGTCAGATGTCTTCTTTCAAATTATATTAAATTTTAAAATATTCCTATACGGATCCTCGGAATGGAAATATACGTGGAGAGAATTTGGCTATGGAGAAACCAAGTTCTACATCAATCAGAGAAAAAGAGACCACCGGCTTTCGTGTTTGCATCATGAGCATTGGAGCAACTGAAAAATTTAAGACTCGCTTGATAGGACCTATAGCATCATTTTAGTTCCTTTTTCTTTTTTTGCTGTTTTTTGTTGTTGCACTTGAGACATTGAATATTGACATATTGTCGTATTGCCTTTAATACGTTTAAAATATATATATATATATATATATATATATATATATATATATATATATATTTCCTATACAATTCCCGTTTAGCCCACACATGTATACGATGGGAGTCGAACACAAAACCTAAGTTCCACCTCAACACTGTTGGCCCCGGCGCCACAAATTTCAACCATTGAGCTAAGTGTCGTTGACGACAGGTACATAAATGCCCTTTAATGGCATTAAAGATACCGAATCATAAAAGTTACATTTTTCGTTATGCTTACTTTACCACGGGCACTTACATATGTTTTCCTTTCGAAAGATTCAACCCCAACCCAAAGTATACCCATTGCTTCACCCATAAAGCTATATGGATAATGTACATCGATACTTATCTACATCTTCCTTTTTATGAGAGAAGTTGATACAGGATATCGAACTCCCATACCTTGACTTAAAAGCAAGACAGCCGCTACAAAGTCACTACAACGTCCCTGCTTTTTACCACTGAGCTATGCTCATAGTGGCAATATTTACAAAAAACCAATGTAAACAACACAGCAGTAAAGCCACCATGAAATACCTTTTCACATGACCAAAAAGAAAGAAAGAAAAAGGGCCTAATAAAGCTCAAGTAAAAAATTGATAAACTAAAATGTCTTGCATATCCAAGGTTAGGCCAAGGCCAAGGCCGAAAAACATTGAGAATATAGCATAGTATGTATGCATACACTATCACATGCACGGTTTGAAGAAAAAAATACAAAAATTTGATGTAAATATAATATTCCATCTACAAGTTTCTGCATCTTTGAAACAAAAACCGGACCCAAAACAATGCGGGTTTCCAACATCCCTATTGCAGTCGGAGCAATTCTGCAGACATCTTATTACCAACCTGATAAATACAAAGGGTTGTCCTTCCCCACAATTATAGTAAAACATCCTGCAAACAAACAACCAATATAATATGCAGACCATAAACCTATTTGGGAGAACAGTTTATGGTCTGATTGTCTGTATCATCACCATCCGGCAAAGATTCATTAGAACTTTCGGTTGTCACGTCACCTGTACTTCCATCTTCATGATTACCAAGAAGAACTGAAAAAGACAACGGATTATACGTGAGAGCTTGCCTTTTAAGACCTTGAATTGTTCTCATGGCAGCAAGGGTGCTTCTATATATATCAGTAGTTTCCTCCCTAAGGGACGAGCTTGTCTCTGCAGCAATCTTTGATGTGCCATCTCCAGATGTTTCAGATGCTCCTTGACCTTCGGTATCAGTAGTAGATTGAACAACTTCGGCTTCTAATGGAAATAGAAGCTCGATGTTTTCCTCGCACTCGTGAACTAGTCTTGTGAGTGGTTCAGTTGTGAAGAAAGGCTGATGTAGGGCAAGCTGTGTAAAAGGAAAGAACAATAATCCTCCTGTTCTTTTATCGTACTTCTTTAAGATCTTGACAAGGCCTAAGAGTAAACAAGAGAATTTTCATTCATAAACTGTCAAATATAAAACCAACTTTTATATAAATGCGGTGATAAACTGTTTAGGGATAAATGATAACCTACCTGCAAAATTAAGGGAACTATAGTTTTTGAGAAGAACCATTTCTCCATGAATGGCAACAAAGTCTTTACGGATGTCCATCATCTCTTCACTGAATTCACTCTCGGATTTTAGGGCCTTGTTTCTCCTTTTCTCCTTCACATGATCGATTCTTTCTTTTAAATCCTACCACAAAGATCAAGGAAACATGGTAACATAATATGACTAAAGGCAACTTCTCTGAAGGATAGATAATGCATTCCTCAATTAAAACTGATAAACAAATTCATGGAATCAAGATATCTAGATCTATTTTCTAACTACTTGAGTAACATAAAGCTGAAATGGCATCCCTCTTAATGTTAATAAGAAATGTATGAATTGCACAGAAATGGTAGAGTCGGAGTTGCACAATCTTAATGGCTCATCCTAAGCATAATTGCCGATGGTTTTTTCTACAAGATCTACCCACATTCTCAGAAAGTAGACATCTTTGACTCCACCAATTTGCTATCACATCGTGTGACCTAGCGGCAAAAGTTGTCTTCGTATGATCGGAGGTCACAGATTTGAGACGTGGAAACAGCTTCTTAAAGAAACACAAGGTAAGTCTGTGTAAGTATGCCGACCCTTGCCCGGATGCTGTATATGTGGGATGCTTCCATGCACTGGCTGCCCTTAGATGCACTTAAGAACTGTGGAATTCAAGCAAACACTTGGGCATCCTGTCAATATTCAACCTGCGAACCCAGCTATTCAAATGAAGGTCCAGAAACTCATCCTAACGATTAATACAAATGGAAAGTTGACGACACAGGAAATGAAGTTACTGAGACCTCAGATGTGGGCAGATAAAATTGAATTCAATAAGTACATAAGGGACGTCTACTCAATTACGGAAAAAAACTTTAGATGGACAAAGATGTCAGGGTAGTAGTACAGCCACTCTTCCTAAAACCACCATGGATCGGGTGGGTCTAACTTCGCTCTTACTAAAACAAGGGATTGCCATTATTACAAAGACTCCAGTACAGAATCTCTTCGTAATTTTGTATACTCTGCCAACACATAGCACCATTATAAGATCCAACTTTATGTGTGGCACCTGACATGACACACTGAGCACAAGGAACGACACTAAATGAAATGAAGGGACTATAAAAATCACAATAACCTGACACATCCATCAATTGACTGAAACAGAAGAGATCGACAAAAAGAATACTAAATTTGTACAATTGAATTATTCATGGTAGATACAAGTCGTGCCTTAAGTCAATTTATGGCAAGTCCGTGTGAAGCACAGGCAAACAATTCAACCAACAATTAAGGTTGAAATCCTTTTTTCTTCATACAGATTCAATGCATTAGCAGGCAAACTAGAACACATTTGCACAAGTCAAACCCAGCTAAAAATGTCGATAAGGTTTAGCCACTTCAAGATAACATAGGTATAAAAGTCCTTAATCTATCCTCCAAAGCATCCGAAGGTTGAAAACTTGTACAAACGGAAAAGGAAAGAAGGGGGCGGAGGGATTTATGTGTAAGATTTTTGGTATCCTATATTTGAATAGAAAGGAAAGGGGAAGGCCGGAAACCGATGGAAAAGATACAATACAATTTCTTTAACAAAAGGGAGAAAAAAGGGAAACTAATTACGTTTTTTGTTTACGTAAGTTAAAAAAAATATTCTATTAGTTTAGTAAAATATCCTATTCTTATGGAAACTTTTGGCGCCAATCACATACAAAATTGGCACTAACGATGGTAAGAAAATGGCGCTAAAGGCAGTAAAAAAAATGGAGCGAATCTAATCCAACCTAAAATCTTGTTCAGTATATATATGGTATCATGAATCCACACATTCTTCATCAACAATGTATCATCATCCAACTTGGGGTATGTAATTCAATATTTGTTTGTTGCTAATTTCGATCTATTATTATTGCAATAATCCATTGATGGAACACCATGAAATACACAGGAGGTTAGCGTATCATGTATGGTTAAACTTTTGTTTTTGTCATCTTTCTTATTGAATAAACGTGGATGTCTTACGTCATTATATTTTACTAATTACATTTCCGGCTCGATTCCTCCCGATCCAGGAAACTGTTCTGTACTTGAGATTCTGGATTCCAAACACATTTTTTAATATCTCCATTCCTTTCCTCTCTGCTCAATCCTCCAAATACTACAAAGAGACTTCGAAATCACTCCTTCCCCCTCCTTTCTCTTCAGTAACAATCATCTCTTTTATTTTCCGTTTGTTTCCTTCAATCCAAACAAAGCCTAAAAATGCTAGCTAGAGATAGACCATTTCTTCAAGCCAAACTATCATTTCCATCAACTCTAAAATCATGTCAAGCTACTCAAGAGCTAAAACCTGGCTGATATACATGTATTAATTTCTGTACTATAGCCACAGCTTTTCACGCCAATCTCGTAATTCTTATGAACATTAAAAAACACATCTTAAAGCCCAAAATGCATAAACTCAAGCACAATAATCCAATCACATCATTAGAAATATTTAAATACAAATACACTGCCCCGGTTCCATATATGCCTTACCTTTTCGGATGCAAGATTACCATGATGATAACATGAAATTCTTTTAGTTGCATCCAGAAATTATCAAACAAGTAAAATTTTACTGTAGAGATTCTCAACCATGAATAAATTCACAGATAGAAAACATAACTTTATCCTCCAAATCATCTCAAAGTTGAAAACTTGTACAAGCCCTTTAAAATTCAAGCCTCGAATTTCACTCAGAAAAAAAAAAAAAAAAAAAAAAAAAAAGAAACAAACAAACAAACCACATATATATATATGCATAAAAGGCAGATGAAATGACGACAAATAATTGAGACAAAGGGGACCTGAAAGCGGATGATGAACTCTTCTTCTTTATCAACGTAGAAATCGTTAAACTTTTCAAGCTCTTCGTTAAGAGTATTGATGAAACAATCTTGTAGGTCAGCAGAGGGAGTCGGTTGAGGATTATAAAGAGCAGAATCGCCGGAAGTGGGAACATTTTTAAGGAGCTTCTTCAAGGGTTTGTAACACAAATACTTATCCCTCCATTCCGGTAGAGATTCTTCTAAATGGATCTGAAATTCCTTACCGAATTTCATCTCATCGACCAGCTTCTTACGCTTATTTTAATTTTCCCAACCAAAATTCCGTAGAAGAATAGCACAGAGATGACCCAAAAAAAAAAAAAAGTGAAGTTACAGATTAAAAGACGGATCAAATAGTACTATATGAAAAGAAAATAAAAGGAGGAGAGGATCAAATATTTCTACGGCAAGAGGTGGATGCGATTGGAATAAGGTATCATCGATCGAAAAGAATAAAAGAAGAGTGACGAGAATCCATTTTTAGGATAGAATATGCTGCTTGGTTTCTGATTTTTTTTTTTGACGAAGCTTTCTGAAAATAATAACGCATGAATTGACGTGATATGACGTTGTTAATAATGGAATACATAGTCACACGCTACTATGACGTTCTTTTTTGTATGCTTTCGGGTGACTTGGGCGGTAGGGGTGGCATTTGGGCCGGGCTAGCCCGACCCGGCCCGGACCCGGTCCGGTTTTTTGCGCGCTCTAACCCTACCGAACCCGCTCAATGCAACATGGCCCGTCAAAGTGGATTTTTAGGGCGCGCCTGGCCCTGGCTTCCTAACCCGTGACTACCTTCTGGCCCGGCCATGAACCCGCCCAGACCAGCCCCTTGGCCTGCCCTCGAACTCCGCCAACCCGCCCTACCCGGCCCGCCCTCTTTTGAATTTTGAATTTTCCCCCTCTTTTGAATTTTTTCCCCTCACACTTTCCCTCACACTTCCCCTTAAACCTTTCATTCTACACCTATAAATACCCATCTATATCATTCATTCTCCTCACACCTCTCTCTCTCAAATCTCTATCATTCTCAATATTCTCAATATTCTCAAATTCTCAATATTATTATCTTCATATTATCTTATATAATATTAATTACTACTTACTAGTTTCTTAGTAAATAGTAATTGTAATTTACTACTACAATATTAAATTACTCTATCATATATTCATACTATATCTTTTTACTCATTTATAAATTTATACTCTTTTATACTCTAGCAGTTTTACTATCTACAAATATGGATAATAATTTTGCACAAGCTTTCGGTGTGAAATTTTTGGTGATATTCCGTATTCGATTCACAAGATGTACAAGTTTATCCACTTTCCCAAGATTTTTCGAATTCGAGTTACGGTTCGACGCCACAATTTCAACAATTTGGTATGTATCTATCAATTATTTTTGTTTTAATTTGTTTTAATTTATTTTTGTTTATTTTAAATTCGTTTTAATCACCATATTTAATTTGTTAGGTGGCGGTGCGGTAGTGGTAGTGGTAGTGGTGGTCCTAGTGGTAGTGCAAGTACCTTGGAGGAAACACCAAGTTCTTCCACAGTCGGCGCGATAAAAGAATCGAAATCATTAATTTGGAAATATTTTGAAATTCATGATCTACCACAAAGGAAGGTGATGACACTAATATTAAAAGAACTAAAACTATTTGTTTAGTGTGCAGGAAGAGAGGAGTCACGAAAGAATTGTCGTGGATTCGGGGTCAAGGCAACGGAACGCAAACTCGGCATCTCAAAAAAGAGCATGGTATACAATACCTTGCTAATGAAGCGGATAATACAAGATGGCGGTCATGGCTCTCAAACCCAACTCGGGGGTACATGTCTCAAAATCCCGGGGGAGGTATGCATTTTACTTATGATAGACAAAATATGATTGACCGCATGACTCGTTATATATCAATTGAAGAAAAACCATTTAATCATTATTTGAAAGTCGCTTTAGAAGAATTTAATAAAATGTCTTTAAATCCACAATATTCACCATTTCACTAAAAGTAATTAAAACAACAATGAAAAAACAATATGAAAAAATGAGAACGAATTAATAGAAATGTTTTCCAACTATAAGGTCGTGTTTCCTTAACAAGTGATTGTTGGAAATCTCCCAATATGAGGATTATATTTGTATTATCGCGCATCAGTGCGATCCTCATATAACTTACAAAAAGAATTATTGCTTTTGATCTATTTGACGAGTCTCACAAATTGCTATTAATATATTTAATAGAATTAAACAAACGTTAATAGATTTTAAATTATATAATAAAATTTTGTCAATTTCATTTGATAATGCATCCGCAAAACACAGCGTCAAATACCATACATGAAAGAACATTTATCATTGTTACTTGAAGGTTCACTTTTACATGTTCGTTGTTGTGCACACATTTTAAATTTGTGCGCCCAAGATGGTTTGTCAAACATATACGAAGTTTTAGAACCAATAAGAACTATTTTAAAATCGTTTAGATCTGATGGCAATGTTAGCCGAAGATTTAAAAATTATTGTTCTCAAAACGGTTTAAGGCCCGTAAATTTTCATTAGATTGTAAAACTCGTGGAATTCCACCTACAACATGCTTATAGAGGTTTTAAAATATAAAGATGCAATTAGTACATGTTTTAATGAAGAAATGATAAACAAAGGGTAATACTACTCAGATTACTCCGGAACTTTGGCAAACTTTTGAAAAATGTTGCACTCTTTTGAAAAATTTCATAAAGCAACAAAAGTTTTTTCATTGATTTATGAACCAAATGTACATTCGGTTATAGTAGAATGTTGTCAAATAATGTCTCTTTGTAAGTGGTTGTACTTGGTTAACAAATGAATTAAATGCGATCATTCAATCTATAAAGACTAAATGGCTAGCATATTTAAAAACTTTTCCTCACATATATGGTATTGCCGCTTATGCTTGATCCCGGACTTAAGAGAAAATTTAATGATTTATTAATTGCATATTATTCATTTTAGAAATAATGATTTTGACGTTGACAAATATGTAACGGAGTGTTATAATATTTTAGTTAAATTATATGATATATATTATCTTTGAGAGAAACCCCGACACTAGTATTAGTGGTCGCCCACCTAAAAGCAGTAGATTTGGTGCCTTAGGAAATATATTAGGTAAAAGTAAAAGTAAATCAACTTCCATAACATCGAACGCAAGATCCGTAATTGATAATTATTTAAACAACGATGATATAATTGACGAAGATAACTTTAATATTTTACAATATTGGCGTAGTAAAGAGACCCATCGCCAATTTTAACCGCAATAGCTAGGGATATACTTGTTATTCCTCGCTTCATCATATTTGCGTCCGAGTCGCATTTAGTTCAGTAGAAGAATCGCCACCGACTATCGGACGAGTTTGACCGCCGAGTCGGTCAAGATATGTGTCTCGCAATGAGGATGGGAAAGAGCCAATAGACGGACACAAGACATGGAGTTCGAAGAAGATAAAAACGACGAAGAAGATCCGTGGTTAGAATACACAACATCCGGATCAGGATCTCCATCAACGAATGATTATTATGAAGACTAAGCCCAACCATCTACCAATCCATCCAATGACCAAGGTAAGTGACACATAACTACGTGGGCTTGATTGATTCTTTTGAGATCACGAGGCGGCTCTAATTATTATAATTTACAAAATCATACTTCCTCCATTCTATTGAATTAAATTACCCCAAGGCCCAAAGTTCTAACTCCCAAACATACTTATTAGTTATTACATTCATACCTCCACCTCCACTCCAACATAGTTACATACTTACTAGTTAGTAGTTACTACCCAAAAGAGCCAAAACTCAAATATACTACCCCCGCAAGTCTCCAACATACTTACATACTAGTTAGTTACTACCAAAAACTCAATCATCATATCTATTACCTCCACATATTTACTACCCAAATGCCAAAACCCAATTCTACCCCGATATACTTAGCACTTACTACTTACTAGTTACTACCAAAATCCAATGGAATTGAGCAAGTAATTTTTGATTATTATAATAATCGGGTCCAAGCCCATTTATTTATATTTTTTGTTGTAATAATGTAATTTTTTTTTATGTAAACAATAGTTGTAAAGTTGTAATAATATAATTTATTGTAATAATGTAATTTTTTATGTAAACAATAGTTGTAAACTTGTAATAATGTATTATGTAAATGTAATTTTATTTACGATTAATAAAAATATGATCTTTTGATAATATTATATGTTTATGTTTATTATCATTTATTATATTATCTTATAATAAAAACGTAAATGTTTGATTATATGTATTAAATACATGTATTATATGTTTATATGTATTATTAAAACATATATTATGTTTATTATCTTTTTATGTAAATGGTTATTATCATTTTTTTAAGTTATTAACATTTTTAAATTTGCATTAAAAAAAAAAAACCGGACCCGCCCGACCGCCCTAAACCCGCCCATGGCTGTGAGGCCAGGCCCAATAGACTAGCCCGCCTCACCGAAACCCGCCCGGCCCGGCCCGCCCGGCCGTGTATAGGCCCGGGCTCGATCCCCAGCCCACGCCGCTTCGCCCTGCCCGCTGGTCGGCCCGACCGCCCGAGCCACCCTACTTGGGCGGCGATTATGGCTGGCGGTATGGCCAGGGCAATATAACTATTCCAGGGCTACTATGTTACGTTGTAATCGAGCCGAATCGACTCGATACTCTCTAAGGGCTCGAGCTTGACTGGACTAAAAAAGTTCGGGCTCGAAACTCGGCTCGAGCTTGATCGAGCCATAAAATACAAGATTGAACTCGACTCGCTAAGTATTCGATATAGCTTGACTCGGCTCGTAAGCTTGATTATTTTTCTAGAGTTCATTTGATTTTTAGTGAAATATGGTAAGATCGAGCTCAGCTCGACTCGTCTAATACTCGACTCGAATAAATTTTTTTTTTTAATTATGAAAAATAATATTTTATAATAAATTTAATAAATAAAATAATTATTTAGAACTCGAGCTCGGCACGGCTAATTATTCGAGTAGCTCGACTCGAGCCCGAACTCGAAAAAAACCGAATCGAGTCGATGTCTCTAACGAGTCGAGTACGAGTAGCTCACGAGTAACCCAACTCATTTACAGCCCTAATGTTAACTATGGAAAGTTATTGTGTGATGAGGGAATTTGAGGTGAAGTGACGGGTGAAACGATTAGAGCCACACAGTTTAAATACAGAATAAAAACTGTGTGGTTTGAGAAGTACCACACAGTGTCTCCACACCGTGTGGAAACACCACACAATAACTTTCTTGTTAACTATAGATGGAAATTACAAAAATGCCCTTATCTTCAAGTGTTAAAATAAAAGTAATTAAAGGGGGAAAAAAATGTTCCTTCCGCCTAATCCACTCGGAAAAAGCTACGCATCCCGAAAAACATCACCGACAAATGATCTCCACCCTTCATAATGAGTGGTGCTACGGGCACATCCGTGTGCCACAACGGTGATCTTCACCGTTGATATGTGACTCCCATACAAAGCCACCCCGGACTCATAGCATTCTGATTCACGACTATTAATTGTAGTAATAATTAGGTTAAGGAAATGTTGAAATGTTGGCCATGGCCTACGTTCAAGGCGGAAATAGAAACCCTAAAATAAGCGATCAACGATCAACGATCAACGATCAACGATCAACGATCAAGGCGGGCTTGCTCCGGTCACCCCATGTTGGGGCTGCCACCGGACTCCTCAGTCTCTCAAGACTCCCAGCAACCGTCGACCTTGAAACAGGCGTTTAGCTATGCGCTCATCGCCGGCAATGGGGCATCTCCCTTCAAGGCCGAAACCCTTCGGGCTTCTTCTTTCAAGGGAGAAGCTTCCATAATCATCCCAGCTGAAGCGGAGAAAGTTTTGGCAGCCGGTTTCCAGCGTTCACTCATCAGAAAATTTTCTCAGGGTCGGCCACCACTCGATACCATCAAAAAATTTCTGGATGTCCAAAATTTCAAAGGTAATTATGCATTAGGTCTTCTTGATCATAAGCATGCTTTGATTCGTTTTCAGCATGACGTAGACTATATCCGTTTATTTTCGAAAGTTTCCTGGCAAGTGGGTAACAAGACCATGAGGGTTTTTAAATGGACTTTTGATTTTCATGTTGATCGGGAATCCTCTATAATCCCAGTTTGGATTTCCCTCCCCAAATTGCCGGTTCATCTCATGAACAAGGATTTTATTTTTAGTTTAATGCAATCAGTTGGAAAGCCCTTACGCATTGATGCAGCTACGGCCGAACTACGTAGACCGTCTTTGGCTCGTGTTCAGGTTGAAGTTGATGTTCTGAAAAATCTTCCAAACCGCATATGGATTAATTCAAAAGGAAAAGGTTGATGTTTCTGGCAACCTGTCATTCCTGAAGGCTCTCGGCCTGCTTATTGCACTCATTGTTGGCACATTGGTCACAATCAAGATCATTGCATTGTCAAGCATCCGGAATTGACCCCTTCGAATAAATCTACTACTAGTAAACCGGAACCAATATATGCGGTGAGAGCTTCCGTGGAACAACCAAAGCCCCCTGATGCACAAGTCAATGCGGACAAAGGAACTGACAAATTCGAGCATTGTGCTAACGTAGGCTTGGTTTCTACACCATCCACATGCAATGCTCAATCGAATAGCAATGAGGTTGAGTTTGTAGGGGTACACGACAGTAATATACAGAGAAGACCAACAAAGACTCCGCAGCTGACACAGCTATAGAAGAAGAACCGATGGGGGAGCCCAATCATGATTCAGCACCTACCAAAAATATACAAGACGACTCCAAGGCGGCTAACCCAGATCCAAAGTCAACCCAACAAGAGTTATCTTCACCTCCCCAAACGGATACTATCACCAAGCAAGCGGATTCTTCACTGAATAAAGATAACGAGCTTCTATAGACTTTGAAGGCATCGTCTGGTAAAATCATGAAAAAGAAAAACTACTCTTCGGATATCGAACACGACACATTTGAACCTGAAAAAATTCATATAATGGCTGGTAGACGATTGAGGAAGAAAAATAATCGTTACACTGCGGATTTTGTTTCTTGAGCTAAGAAACTCGGCTTGTGATTTTTACAAAAACCTTTTTATCTTTTAAAAAATATAGAGTTATGAAACTCGGCTTGTGAGTTTCAAAAATATTTTTAGCTTTCAATAAAATTGCTACTTAAAAATAAAATAAAATAAATTTAAAAAAAAATGTTGGCCATGGCAAAATAGGAATTTTTTTTTTTGTGGAAATTAGATTTTTGTGTGTGTAAGAAAAATAGGAATTTTACGACGGCTATTTTCATATTTCTGGTAAATTTAGTTTGCTTCTAGTTGGTTTGGTTGATAAGGAAGGGTACAACATTTTACTATTATGACTCGTTTGGATTGATTTAATGTAATGAAATGGAATGAATCTGTTGAAATGAAATATAATGGAATGATATTATTTCATTACTGCGTTTGGTAGGCAATGAAATAAAATCGTTTCTTATTGCATAATTTATATATTTTTTGTATTCCGACCATTCTATTGGAATTTTTATGGAATGAAAATTCCTCCCAGGAATAATTGAAGAGAGTTATCTCCAATCACCAACATTAGCATAAAAAAAGTAGGAATGGATAAATAGCACATAAATCGAAGGCTATGCGGATCCTATTGAAATGAAAACATATTCTATCATTCCATTGCCAAACACATCAAATTGATGGAATGGAATGAAAAAATCATTCAATTCCATTCCATTACCACAATCCAAACATCCCATTAGTGGTTTGAGCATAGTTAATGGTGGAGTAATGTATTGTATAGTTGGCAGGTATAAATTATTTTTGGATGTCTAGTCGTTCACTTTGTCTTTTGTGATTGTCGTTCCCTCTTCTTTCTTTTTCGGCCCTTTTCTTTTTTCCAAATTCCCAGTATGGTCCTCCAGTTTGTTTCACCGGCCTCCTGCTTGCTTTTCCATTCCCAGTACAGGTACACGACAGACGGTTTGTGACTCCTGAATGGTGTCGCCTTTCTTGAGAAGATGAAAATGACGCCGTCTGCTCCCCATTCTAGCGTAGGTCGTACCTCTGCTACGTGGCCGCTCTAAGTGAGTGCAGAAGGTTTTACAACTGCCATGGCTCTGGGTACGTGCCTGGTGGAGGTGACTCCATCTCCTTGTTGCACCAATGGCTTTTTCCTCTGTGTCTACGAGTGTGATGAGGGTGACAGACGAGCTGATCTTCTGCTTTAACCGAAGTGAAGAATGGTGGTCTTGGGAAGCACATTCCAACCTATCCAAAAATCAGGTTTTCTTCTACTGATGATACTGAGAAATTCCATTGATTTTCTTCTTCTTCTATGCATATATACATAAAATTCTCTTTTTCTTGCTTTCTTCTGGGTATTAATTTTGATATATTGCAATTCTTCATGACTCCCAGAAGAAGCACTTCCCGTTTGCTCTCCTTCTTCTCTCTTCTCCTGCCTGTCGCCCTGCATCATTCGCCGGGATGTGGTGTAACGCCCCTAGACCCCGGGCCTGGTAGCGCTAAATGAGTCATAAATGTCCGGGTCATAAATGTCCGGTCAACTGCTTAGACCGCCGTCCTCGCTTGGTCTAAAAGGGCTAATCCGAGTTGACAAGACCTTTATGTCTCACACTTATATGGGGGTGAGTATTCTCTTATTTTACCGATGTGGGACTTTACATTCTCATCCCCTCCTTATAAGGGACTGGCGTCCTCGCCAGGACGGCCGAGACTGTTCCCGGATCGTGTGGGACTTTACATTCTCCCCTCCTTATAAGGGACTGGCGTCCTCGCCAGGACGGCCGAGACTGTTCCCGGATCGATGTGGGACTTTACATTCTCCCCTCCTTATAAGGGACTGGCGTCCTCGCCAGGACGGGCGAGACTGTTCCCGGATCGTCCCTACCAGAGGTAACTAGAGGCCATCCTTACACCGTCTTCTTATGGTGCGCAGCAACATAGTTCGTCCTCGATAGTCGGGCTGAATACCATTCAGTAACGCCCTAGACCCGGGGCAGTAGTAGCTTAAATGAGTCATAAATATCCGGTCAACTGCTTAGACCGCCATCCTCGTTTGGTCTAAAAGGATTAACCCGAATTGACAAGACCTTTATGTCTCACACTTATATGGGGGTGAGTATTCTTTTATTTTACCGATGTGGGACTTTACATGTGGTCTCCGATCAGGTAAGTTTTTGTTTTTGCCTTCTTATTTTTTAATGTATTTCTTCAGTCAATCCTAAGATCTGATATAGGGTTGTTGCCGGCTTCTCATAAAGTGGATAATAATATAGAACTAAAGGAGTGTAAAATATGTAGATCTAATGAAATTGTGCATTTTGTTTGTTTATTCCTCAATTCGGTAGGTACACCATTATCCCTCATTTCTTGCTCCAGTTGCAGAGGAACCCAACAATACAGGCAATGCCATGAAAGCTTCAGATCCTGAATCAGGTATGTGTAGCTTGAATCACTCAAATCCCTAAGATCTGTTATAGGGTTAACTGTCCTAACTATATAGTACTTAATAAGTACTAAAATACTTCTCAACTTATAGTTCTATTCCCTAATCAGGTGCCTGGGATTGGAGCAATTAGGGGATTTGCTCTAAGTTGCAGCAACTACAACAAACGGTGTACATGGTGGTTTTTTTTACCCTATCTCACATTAATCAGTTTTTTTTTTTTTATTAATTTTTACAACTGGTAAATTTTCCATTTCTGCTAATAACGTTAAAAGTTAGCATGGAAACATTCTAACCATAAATAAGTGAACTTTAATTGGCACCGCTGAAAATATTCATAGAAAAAGAAATTTAGTGGATTGTATTTACCTAGAATTTATGTTGATATATATAAACTAGTCAAAAACCCGTGCATAATGCACGGGGTCAACGAAAAATAGAGGATGTGGAGCTGGAAAAAACAGCGAATATGAAGCATTGGACTAATAAATCTAAGATTAATGTCTTGCTTGTTTTGCATTAATGGTTCCAATGTTTGGATATGATTATAAGGTAATGAAATATAACGAAATTTTATTCCAAATAAAATGAAAAATATCCTCTTTTTTTTTTTTTTCTTTCCAAAAATGGATGGAATGATCACATGTATTAAAATAAAAATCGACAAAACATGTAAGTGATGAGATAAGACTGAGATGAGATTGGGGTGGGTAGTGGGGTGAGGTAGGAATGGGTGGGGTGAGTTAGGATATGTAAGGTAGGTTGTGGGGTAGGGTGGGTGGTAGGTTGTGAGGTAGGGTGGTTGGGTAAGGTAGGTAAGTAAGGTAGGTGGGATGAGGGGTATAATGTGTGGAGGGGTATTGTAGGTGGGTGGTAGAGTAAAACTACCCCACGCACTCCACCTAGCCCCACCTTTTGCACCTTAGCTACCCTACCCAACTATACCCTACAACTCACTCTTCCCTGTCATACTGTACCACCCAACATTATTCCACACCACCCACCATCACTCTGTGTTTTATTTATTATGAAATTAGTTTTATTCCATTCGGTCACGTTCAATAATACTATTTTCTTCCATTCCCGCAAAACAAACGTGCCATAATAGAATATGTATAGAGCATGAAATTCAATTTGATTAAAAGAATATATGGAATAGGATACATCCTTGCAGTGGTAAGGCCTATACGATAAACATTTGGTAGATTTAGAGAGTTGCATACATCCTTAAGTAAAATACTAAAGGTACATTTGGAAGTATGTGTTATATCAAATTCTTAACTCATCTAAAAGAATAAATTGCATGTTATGGTTAAAAAAATATAAAAACATCAGCATTGCACACCGGTCGATTTTCGAATTTGTTTCGGTGTCCCACTGATTTTTTTTGTTGGATCTGCCACCGACACCAAGCATGCATATATGTTCCAACAAAGTTGGACATGTTTGTGAATAAACCATCAATTCATGTGTACATATACCAGTGACAAATAAATAATACAACAAACCACGACTAAAAAAGGAAAACCACTAAGAGATAAATGTAACAACACTTCATCCAAAAAATGATTTCTGAATCATAAAACAAAAAGAAGTTTAAAGGCAGATAGTAGAGTTGAGTGCACTTATTTTAACGGGCCAAAAAAAAAAAATGAAAAATCCCTTTTATTTATAAAGAGATGCAAAGTTATGAAACTTTACATACTTCTGTGTTCGAAGGAAGAAAAAAAAGAGTGCAGTGCACTTATTTTAACAGGCCAAAAAAATAAAAAGTCCCTCCATCCTGAAATATAAGTAATTTGGATTTTCGATTTTGTATCATAAATCATTGTATAATACCAGTGAATCTTCTTCAAATAGTGCGTTGCACGGATTTTGTATCATAAATCATTATATAATACCAGTGAATCATTGTATATATTATTTCTGATTTATTTCTTCATAGAGTGATGTATGTAGCCTACTTTAGAGTAATAAGTTATTCATTTGTTTTGCTTCTCTCTTGCTTTGTTGCATTTGTTCCGTAAGTAATACAAGTTCATTACCTTCAAAATTTAAGGGTGATTATGTAAGAATTATCATTTAGTAAAAGATAATTATATGTGGCCCTTAAGTTATTAATAATTATGTTGGTAAATAAATTATTGGTTTATTATCTAATTAAGGGTATTATGGGAAATCCTATGATGGTTAGGGTTTTCATTCCGGAATATTCCATAATGCTTTAGGTCCCTAGTCTTGCCTATATATAGACCTGCTGCACTATACCATCGGTTGGTGATCATACAGAAAATAGGCATAGACCAGAAGACCTAATAGCACCATGTGTCACCTGTGCATATGGAGTTCTTCTTTTGTGTTCTAGGGTTTGGATCCTGACGGCAAACCGAGATGGAGTCGAATAACAATGGATGTAGGAACGGTCCTGTTAATTTCTTCCGCTTCCGCTTATTCAGGTAATCTGAATCTATGTTTTTCTATCATGTGGTAGCAGAGCCAGGTTATAATTCATGTTATTCGAACTATATGAATTATTCTTTGTCATCGTCACTGAATAATCGTACGTATGGTGTAGATTTTACCGTTTTGCAGTATTCTGAAAACCAATAATATCCCAAGGTGATGATTTCGTTATTTTATTTAAAACTGGATGGATTGGTTGATTCGGTCACCGGATTATTGTTTCCCGGCGGACCTCAACCATGAAATCGAATTGAGAATCACCATTTGTCGTCAACACCGCCGCCATCGCCACCATAAGCGGTGGTTGTTGCTAAATCGACGGCCACGTCAAGGCTACGTTGGTAGCCATCTTCACCGACTTACGATTATCATCCTTGTCGGACCACCATTGGTGTGGTTGCGCTGGCACTATTAAAAATTAAAATAAAAAAAAAAAAAAAAAGGGGGACATGATGAAGACGATTGGGAGACCAATACAGCGGCGGCGGCATGATTTGGGTGCCGTTGGTTTCACTCTCGGCCACTTGTGGAATTGTGTTTTCATCTTCAGGTTGAATGCATCGGTTGTCGGCGGGATTAGGTTTTCCTTTTGGGCCATTGGGCCACTTTAATTAATTTGAGTACAGTATATATATATATTTTGGATGCTGTCGTTCTAATACTCATTGATGTCACCACATCTAATTTGAAGATTTAATTCTCTGGGTGATTAATATTACGTGTCACATAAATAAATAAATAAATAAGATGATTTATCACATTTATAGATGATAAATAGTGATACATAAAGAATACGTCACATAAAGTTAAAGTGGCTATTGATTTTGATCATTTTATAATAGCAATTTATTTTGCTGTGGCTATTGATTTTGATCATTTTATAATAGCAATTTATTTTGCTTTGGTTTTGTGTGTACGCCTTTTGTGGTATTTTGAATAGAATCTTTTAATATAGATACTGGGGTAAGGAATGACAGTAGCTATTTTAGGATTGAATTATTCTTCCTTTTAATTAGTATATCAATATTATTTGTCTTTAAATGTGTACATCGGTGCGCATATAATTTGCTAATATTAATTTGGAAGATTATGCAGATCGATCATTTCATTCCATATGCATAACTATCTATCACAGTTAGTAGGTGATAAGTGGTGATGCATAATGAATTTTGTCACATAATATTTAGTGATTAAATCAAGACATGTTAATGTTGTAATAATTTTATTGTGGAAAAGATATGCATATTTGAACAATATTTAATTTCATATGTTTATGTCAAACATAAGATCTAGTTGACTTATGTAAAGTTGTCAATATTTAGAATGTCATTGGTGTCGAATGTTGGGTGTAATTACAAAGAAATTTGACATGATGATGCATATACGCTTTGATCACATTATGTGGAGTGATTGAAAATTGCCGATATTCTTTTAAATTGACAAAAGGTTCAATTAAATGGTGTATCGACATAAGAAATACATTTGTATTTACCCTTATTTAGTAATTTCTAAAATATGCCATGTCATACGGTCGATTTTGAGTGTAGCCACAAGCAAATTTCAATGGTTGACAAAAGACTTAATCACATATTGTTAGTGATTAAGATGACGAAATTGATCGCATCATGTTGTGGATCAATTTAATGCATATTTTAGCCGCAATTAAGGGTTGATTGACATATATGAGTGAACCATATCTTGTTTGTGCATTTGGTGGAACCTAATAATTAACTAGTTTGATTAATTAATGTTGTAGTATTTCCATATCGTTATTGAAATACATAGTTTGATTGTTTGTATTAAATGGAGAGACTATATAATCAAACCGTATGTGTCACATTAAGATATTACTTTTCTTGCATCTCTCGGAGTAGCCACAAAGATCCGGAATGCATGAGAAGTAATGCAATGATTAATCACATAATGTTTAGTGATTACATGAGTGACTCATACATTTCGGACCAATTAGTTCATTCAGATAATGCCCGGCCCCACAGGAGGCAATTATCTTTATGAAACTAATTGAAATAAGATGGAAATTAGCATAAAGATGAGGAGATTTATCTTATGCCCACAGTGCATGAGATGGTCTCACTCTATACGCTTAATTCTCCGTCTTATTATTTATGATAGTAAATTTATGTAGTGATTACAACCTCTACCCACGCGGAAGGCCGTGAATTTACTTTTAATCGAATTAACATTGGTTGATTCTGCTCTAAGGCAACTCATATGATTGATTTCGAATGCATTGGTCGATCTTGTAATTCGTGGGATGGTGCTCCACCACTCACTACGGAATCACATTTATCAACCGATGGGTTGATTTATGAGCATTTTAGCGAATCAATCGCTTATGTTGGTGCTCTTAAAATAAAATTTAACCATTTTTTGAAATGAATTTCCATTAAGGATAAAGTTTATTTTGACCACCCTAATGTTTAGAGTTGTCCTCAATGACATATAATAAAATTGTTCAAGACGTATTTCATAATAGAAATTGGGTTATTAGTGTTGGTTTGTAGATCATTTTGGATTACTAATATTATGATTTTCCTATGGTCTTGGGTGATTTCTATTTGTGATAGTGTAATTAAATACATTTGTCATGTTCAGAGTGTTCATAATTTTATGAACATAGTAGAAACACGTGGTCTATAAAGTGTATTTGATCATTTGTATTCTGGCATGATGAGTGAATTTTGTGAGACATATAAGGAATATCGTATTGTCTCATTTTAAGAAATTACACTTAGAGGTAATCTTGTTCCTATTAGTTTTGGTTAGGGACATTAAAGTATGTTATCTCATGGTACGGAAATTGCTATGTGTTAGATCTCATATTTAGTTGTGATATTAGGTGAAGTGTTTCAGGTCTTTACTTCACAATGTCAATTGTACGTAGGTCAAATTTTCATCATTAGATGAAATTATGAGGCTATCATCTTTTGGATAGTGAATCTCTCGTGCTCAACTTAAGATTTCAAATCTTTATTCTGTGGAGCATGATAGCCTCTTAAGTTATGTCTAACCTACATTAGATAGTTGACATCAATGAATATATCACTGTTTTGACATATGAAGTGGCGATATACTTCTCTAAGGTAAACTAAAGTTGTGGTGGATTGTAGGGCTTAATAGCTTTATTTATCACCATGACTTGAGTTTGTCGGGTTTGTATAGGGCAAACCATTAAATTTACTCGTTATGTCGAATTTTAGATGAGATCATGATATAGTTAGTGTCTTTGTTCAATATTTTGGATGGCTTGAGTATTCGTCTCATATTTTGATATCATCCATTATTGTGGCTTCTTATCCTTACTAAAGCTTATATTGTCCACAAAGTTTTTATGACTGAGGGTAAAGTATGCTATTTATGATAGTATAGAACAAAAGACATTTATGGCAGGAAAAATATATGTCATTTTCTCCTTGAACGATCCAATCACACTTATTTGTACCATCGTGTGATTGAGTGGGAGAATCCCGTCAAAAATGACATTTATTAGTATCCTAAGTGCTTAAAATTTATTTGAACATTGTGTAATATTGTTAGATTCTCTTCAAGGTTGTCATTTTGACAACATTATGTTGTGGAAAGAATCATGCTGAAACATTACACATTCGGATTTGACCTTGGTGTGACTAGAGTTTATGACTCTTGATATGTAATTTTGGTCAAATGAAGTGTTCATATGCAAATAGATATTTTGATAGATTCATTGGAATCGGAAGAGCTTGATCACATATTCTAACATAATGTGAAGTTAAACCATAAGGATTTTGGGAAATGCTAATTGAGTGAGAGTGATTGTTCTAAGTGATTAATAATAAGGTGAATTGCATCATTCTGCATTTCATTGAAGAAGCTTAATTGATTCTAAATGGAATATGTTATACTTCATATTAATTAAGAGAGTCAATTATAGATTGATCACATGTTGAGGACAATCACATATGGTGTCTACTCATTTACAAACCACTAATTACGTAAAAAAGGTGAGAGTAAATTTCGATTATTAAAACCGATTCTATTTGAGTTGTGTGCATTAATCTATCTCGACAATTGGTTGGATGAATTAGTTCTTATGAACATTATTATATTATGAGCATTGTTACATCCTGAGAAAATTCATGTTTGTACTAGTCTTTTGTTATTCATTATAGAGTTCCATATTGATGATTGAATAAATCACTTGGGAACTCATTCTTGTTATGATGAGCAAAATAATGCTAGATTTGTTGTTGAGAATTTTCTCTATAAGGAACTTAAGATTATCAATTCTTCTATCTGATTCATCAAGAATTTTATGCCCGCTTTGTTGATTGTAGCTCATGATTGAAATATGGTTTATTTAACCATTATAATGGTTGTCATTTGTGTGATTAACCATCGAAATGTACACAACATGTGTTGGAGAACAAAAGCATCGAATAATTGTTTTCGTTAGCAAGTATTTATATGGATTTTATAAGCTTTCGATTTGTTATAATTGGTTTACATTGTAATGATGTTTTCGACTGTGGGAGTATTAACCATATTTTGTTAGAGCTATACTTATGATAAATAGTTTCCTTTAAAGTATATGTTGTATGATTTTGGCGAATCTCATATCGATATAAGAGGTTCAATGAGATCATCTATGGGGATCTCGTTAAGCTTGCATCAACTACCTTTAAAGGTGAACTTGTGTATTGATTGTAGTAGCTCATTTTAATAACCGAAAATTTTGTGTAGTTAAGACACACGAGGCTTTATGAGTTTTGGCCTATGGTTGTTGATCGATGCTTCTTCCGCCAAATTTTTGACACATCGCATCCTCACTCATACGAGGAATGATTCGATGATGAAATTAGCAAATCGACATTTATGGGACACGTTGTCGAGGTAAGCTAGCTATAAGACGAGTGTCAAGTAAGTGGAATAATATGAGAATATAGATTGTGTATTTTGCCGGCTTATGTTATCTCACAATCATATTGTACTCGATTTGACTTATTGACACATAAAGATGATTCGTCTCGAACTCTCAAATTTGTCAAAATAGACATCATAGTGATGTAGCAATTACATGAAAGTGCACCGAGTTCATGTGTGAGTGAATCCATTTGGATTTCGGGACCGTAATGACATTTTGATTAGTTCATTCATAAAAGGTTTACTTACCGGGTTGATATTGCACATTGTAATTTTGGAAGGAGTGTTTGTTTTTATTGAGCATAACCGCCATAGTTCTTGTGTAAGTATTGATCGGTTGAAGTTGTGTTAATAAACCAAAGAGTGACATTTTGAGCATGCAAATCCGTTGTCATTCATTAATGATGTGCCAACATAACTTTTCGGGCCAAGTGGGAGAATGTAAGAATTATCATTTAGTAAAAGATAATTATATGTGGCCCTTAAGTTATTAATAATTATGTTGGTAAATAAATTATTGGTTTATTATCTAATTAAGGGTATTATGGGAAATCCTATGATGGATGGTTAGGTTTTCATTCCGAATATTCCATAATGCTTTAGTCCCTAGTCTTGCTATATATAGACGCCTGTGTGTACCATCGGTTGGTGATCATACAGAAAATAGGCATAGACCAGAAGACCTAATAGCACCATGTGTCACCTGTGCATATGGAGTTCTTCTTTTGTGTTCTAGGGTTTGGATCCTGACGGCAAACCGAGATGGAGTCGAATAACAATGGATGTAGGAACGGTCCTGTTAATTTCTTCCGCTTCCGCTTATTCAGGTAATCTGAATCTATGTTTTTCTATCAGATTAGGCAAAATGGATGGCTGCTTTCTTAAGAAAACTACATTGAGGTTGGAAAATTACTGTTGCAGCATCATGGTCATAAGTGCTTATTTTACTATACATACATACTTCATCCATCTACTTTCACATAGGTTTCATTTTAAGTTGTCATTGAACATTGTTTCAACGAGCTCCGTCTTTGTTCTTCATTTTGCTGATGTCTTTTTTTTTTTTTGATGCTTTCATAATAGGCCATTTGTTCAGACAACAATTTGCAGGCCATATGGTTTAAACAACTGATTACATAGCTAATGGCTTGATTCATGACATGAAATGGATTGGCTTCCTGTTCGTTTGTCAGAGCAAGTTGGTGACAATGGAGAATTTGAGTGGATTAATCAACCGTATTCAAAGATTGTGCACTGCCCTTCGACTACAGCGGTGCTGGCAAACCTCTCTCCTCCCTTTGGTATGCTCTTCCTTCCCGCCGTCGTCGTTGGGGGACAAGTATAGCTTTTTCTCTATTTCTCAGTGTATATTTTAAGATGTTTTATCTTTCTCCCGTGCCACTATCCCTTTCTTCCATGCTGATGATCTTTTGTTTTTCAACATCTTTATCTTGAATGACTTGATTTGAATTACCGTTGTGCTTATCGAAAAATGCTGTTGATCCTTATGATGCAGTCAAAATGGAAGTTGCTCAGGAATTAGCAGCTGCAGTCATTGAGGGGGTAGATGCACCAACTTCTAAAAACAACAATTCTACGGTGGCCTATGGAGGGCTAAAGTTGCTAAAACGATTGTGAGTCCACAATTGAGGCCATACAAGTTTTTTGTTTTTTTTAAAATTACTAACAGTTATTTAAAATCTATTTTCGAATGTAAATAGAGATGATTCCATTCAATTGGCTTATGTAAATTAAGTGACTCAAGCTGACAATGAGACTGTCATGACAATCTCTCATTTGGACAACATTATGAATTTATGACTGTCTGATAAATATTTAGCAAATAGAATGAATGTCTAGGTGAATAGACTTTCTGGGTGTAAAGTAGGTATGTAATGATTACATTCGTAACTACACCACAATTACATTTGAGGGCAACAACCGTGCATCGCCTGGTAAACTGCCACTAGTAACTTTTATTCTCTTATTGATTTGCTAAATAAAAGATTTTTCTTTGAATTTCCATTCTCAGGTGGCAACCGGGCAAGAGAAATGTCCGGTAATGATATAAGAATTAGGAGGAAGAGAATTTTGTCATTGATTAATTGATAGCCTTTTTCAAGCAGCGTAGAGGGACGAAGAAACAGAGAGTATTGAGATTTTGGAGAAGATGAATGGAAGGTTAATTTTGTCATTGCAGTCAATTTATTAATTGATAGCCCTGGCAATAATTATATTGCTCTGGCCATACCGGCTGCCCGATATTATTTTGCAAAGACTCACCAAGAAAGACTTGCAGTAAAATCGTAAATCTTTTTAAAACTCTATCAGAGAGATTTCAACATGTGAAAAAAATAATACCGCAAAGCAGATACTATATTTTTTATCAGAACTACTGATTCTCAGAAAATTTCTTTTACATCTACCGTATTCATCCAGATTCTATAAATTTTCCTTTATATCTACCGCACTATGTAAAATAAAGTCATTCGATGTATTTCATCTTGAATTAAGATTCAGAAACCGTAAAAACGTGTATTTAAAATCAGATGATAAAGATTCCTTTATCTGCGGTGTGAGTGCTCTAAAAATTATATTTTTGTTGAAGCAAATTGTTCTGGAGTTAAAAATTGTTTTGTCCAAGGTTGATTATTAAAATATATATTTTAGAAATCGATTTTTTTAATTCAAAAATCGATTAATATGACCCACAAGTAGTTGTCTTGTTTGGTTTTGGGTCGGGTTGGATCTATTTGGATCCAACTCAATATTTTATTCAATTCAATATCTTATTTACCATTATTTTATTTATTTTATTATAATTTCTCTCACCAATCATTTCATAATCAACAAATAAAATAATATTAATTAATTTATTTTATTCACTTTAATAAAATAATGATAAATAAGATAGTAAAGTAAATAAAATAGCGAAACTAAGCTAAAAACATGCAAATTTGCACGGTTTTTGATTCAGCCCGTGCTAATTTGAACGCGGTGAATCTAAAACGTGCAAATTTTCACGATCAGTGGGTGTATCTCAAGAATTTGAATTTGCACGGTTTGACAACACGCCACGTGCAAATTTGCACGTTCTGGAGACACGCCCATGCAAATCGCATGTTTTATCTCGAACGGTCGCCATCTTCCTTACCGTAATATTCCAATTTTCGAAATGGAAGACGTGTCATTTGTGAAAATGAAAAATTAGATTCATTCTTTTATGGAATAAATATATATATATATATATATATATATATATATATATATATATATATATATGTGTGTGTGTGTGTGTGTGTGTGTGTATATATATGTATATTTCGAAATTTGTATATATATTTCCTTGGGGACTAAAGCGTAATTAAGGAACAGTTAAGGGATTTAGTGGAGATTAAAAGAGGAGAGGTTTTATTTGGGGAAAATAAACCTCCCACTAAATAGCAAGTTGTCGGAAACTTTGAAAACACTTTTCCCTGCAAGTTTGAGAGCAAAGGAGAGGCAAGGATACTCCTTCAGATTTCTAAGTAATTACTTGGTGGTTTTCAGATCAAAGTAGGACACCGGAATCGTGAGAAGACAATGATCGTTTACCAAGATCTTCAAGTTCTTCAAGGTATGGATTTCGGCCCTAAGGGCAGTTTTGATCAAGTTTGGTGTCTTCTTGGCTTAATTCATAGTCATATATGTTTGGAAACCTTGATCCTAACTAGTTCTTGAATTGGTTGTGGATCAAATAGGTTTTCGTCGAAGTTTGAAGTTGTACTGCATATTTTCTGCAAGTTTGCTTTGGTTTGGTGCTTGAAACAAGTAAAAGATCTTCCTATTGTGTTAAATCAAGTGTTATAAGGTTTGGTTGTGAGTTTAGAGTTGTTTTGATGCAATGTTTCATATGTTTTGATGTTTAGACCAATGTGCTATGATATGGTATGTTAAAGACTCATATTTGTTGTTGTTTTGCTGTTAAAACTGATGAAGAACGTGTGGAAAAGTTGTGGAATCGTGAGAAGTGTTGAAAATTTATGTTTAGGGTTTTCCCAGGTTGAATACGTACGAATTGGGTAGCAATGTGCACGCATTGCTGGAACAGGTTTGGACAGGATTGTTCCAGTAGGTAGAATGCGTACGCATTCTAGTGAATGCGCACGCATTGTTGCTTCAGGATGTTCATATTTGTTCCAGCATGAACAATGTGTACGCATAATGCGTACACATTGCAGGCAATGCACACGCATTGGCTGAACATGAACTTTCAAAGAAGTCTCAAATGTTGATGAACAGTTGAATGTGCAGCATTCCAATGAATGCACGCATTGACCCTAGTTTTGGGGAAAAATGTTTTAAGCTATGTGCTGAGTTTTAAGTGTTGTTTCTTGATCTATTAACACTAAATAAACATGATCAAGTCTTGATTAAGTTTCTGATGCGTTTAGTTCCGGCACCAGATGTACTCTTTCAAAGAGTTGAAGTTCGGGACCGTCGGAAGAGCATGATAGGCTTGTGGTTTGGTGGATTTGTATTTGATGCACTCTAAACCTAACCTTGGAACGGGCGCGAGTAAAGTCGACGGACATTATCTAGGCTATACAGATCCTAACCGGCAAAGCAGTACCGGGTCAAATTGTAGTGCTAGTCTGGTGAGTCGTGTCGATTCTCGTGGAAAACATGGTAATTCTTTTAAGTGGGGTTAAACACCAAGAAGCTATTATTAACTCGATCTAAGTCGCAGCTTTTATCATTTTCTGGGTTAGATTATGTTAGATCATTAGATTAGTTAGTAATGTTAGAGTTAGATGTTAGTAAAACAGAAAATAAAACAAATAAATACTAATATAATATATAGATATATTTTTGGAATCTAGCCAAGAATTATGTCATCAATCAATATATCTTTTAGTTAATAAATGAGATGATCTTTTCCTTGCTTCAAGGAGGTCAATTATAAATGAAACGGTGTACTCTAAGCTAGACAACTCTTCCTCACACGAGCGTATGAAATTGTCATATGTCCATTGCATCACCCAAGGTCCACAATCGTTACGGTTTTTTTCCGAACAGTCCCGAGTACAAATCTACCTTTAGATAAAAGGAGTCATTCCGCTCACAAACGGTCAATTTTATTTAAAAGGCTCCGGTTGTCAAAGCCGGACGATTCAACTTTCCGGTTTAAGTTTCAATTAAACTGATGATTTAACATTATTACGATCTCGAGTACAAATTTCAATAAGATTCATCTTTTAGGACAAATCGCCCTCGGTAGAAACCGGGTTCCGTTGTCACGCTTTCACTCGCCATTTTACCCTCCGGTCTTTCTATTTTAACGCTTCATTAAGCGCAGAAAGAAAGAGATTCATTATAATTGATTTTAATCATTATTACCAGAGTCGATCATTCATTTTACCAAAAGATTAACTCGTGATTCATATCTTGGCTAGATATATTTTTAGTTTAATATCATATATAAATAGAAATAGAAATAATAAACATAACAATTTTAGAATATATTACCTGGTTATGACTATCGAATCGGGGTTGTTTCCAACGGATCTAACATGCCAAAGCTTCAAATCAACAATCTTCGATAATTATTCCGCCATTACAACGATACTATAACCATTTTATTTATATATGTGAAAACATATATACATACATACGTAGACATATATATGTATATACGGGCCCCTAAAAGAAAATTAAAAGATAAAACGAGATTAAAAAGAGTAGATCTAGATCTATCTATATATATATATATATATATATCACATATATATTCATACATAGATATATATATATATATACATGATCTACAAAATAAAATAAAAACAAAAAGAAGAGAGGGACGGCCTAAGGCCAAGAAGAGGGAAGAAATGGGGAAAAGATTTGAGAAGAGAAGGGGCAGCTCATTCTGTTCAATTGGCTCTGTTTATATAGCCACAAATTGAAGGGCCGGATTGATCCAGCCTTCTCTTTTAAATTCAGATCTTCAAGGCCTCGACTTCAATCTTCGATTGTTCCGTCAAGTAAATTTTAATTTTCTGCACGATCACATAGAAACGAACCCGTGCAAATCGACACCAAAAGTTTTAACAGTAAAATCCTTGGCTCCAAGTATCGACATAACTCTCGCCTCGTTATTCGGCCTTCGATTCGCTTTGCAGATAAATCTTATCTTTTGTACCGAACACAAAGAAACGAACCACGAGTAATTTCGACAATAAAGTCCAAAAGCACAAGATTTGCACCTTTGTGGGAATTTATTTTTATTAATATAAATAAAATACAATAAAAATACCATAATTTATATAAAAATTACTACTTTCAAAGATCTACAACTTTCATGAAGGACTCTTCTTCGAGAAAATGTCGCTTTGATGAGCCATTTGTTCGTCGAAGATATAATTCGTTAGTGGTATCACTAACCATCGAGCCACTTGACCACTTAAGTCGCTGGCACACTCTTATATCCCTAAAAATACCTCTTTTAGGCCTCAAACGTGTCGTCACTCGGGTTTTGGTCATCCTAAAGTTATGCAATAAATTACCAAAATACCAAGCGTAGATCCGATATTTATTACACTCGGTTACTAAACCGGTACAAAACTTATAAAAACTTATAAAAATACGATAATTTATATAATAACTAATGCTTATACATTTGAATAAAACTTAGTATTTTTGACTTGATTTGATACAATAATGCTCAAAATGGTATCAATATTGGGGTAAAATATCATAAAACGATCATAAATTTATCTCTCATCACAACCCCTACTTAGCTTTTGGTCGTCCTCGATCAAAACAAGCGATAAAACAAAATGAATAAGAGATAAATTCATGAAGATAGAAGGTATAAGGAACAACCAGATAATACAACCTTTAGAATTATAACCAAAGCTTTAACCTCAATATAAATGTATAATGTAGACAGAGTGTGTGTGATAAGCCTTTTCAATTTCCACTATCCTCTCTTGAATAAATCAAGCAAAACACACAAATATCCATTCATGTACCTCCCTAATGACTTTCCTAGGTATAATAGTAATAGATTCCTCACAAAGTTCTCTCGAGTACTTATTAGGATAATCCCTAAAGCATATCATTCGCTTTATACTGGGATAGTCGTAAGATAGCTAAGTTTTCAACCACGCTTAAAGTTTTTTTTTTTTTTTTTTTTTTTTTTTTTTGATGAACTTAATTTCACATGTGTAGCATATGCCTTCATTCCCAAAGCAATAGGACGCTTCGTGATAACACCCTAAATTGGACTTCTATCATTAAAGGTCGGGAGCTTTTAGACCTCATGTAGTGATATAGACGCTTCGTGATAACACCCTACTGCACTCAAATCATTGGTAGCTACAACCGACATATAAATATTTCATCTTATTTATTATTATTTTTTTTTGTATTCTTCCTTTCATTCCACTTAACTTATATCCTTTCTATCACATTCAAACCTTCAGATATTCACAGTACACGTTCAAAAGTTAGGTACTAAGTTACTGTTATTATCTAGAATAACCACTAGGATACTGAATGGATACAGTTTAAAATTTTCGTTTCAATATCAAAGGCTTACGTGAACAATGAATTCATGTTACACAAATATATTTGGAATTACAATGCACTTACGGTTCACATTGGTTATACACATCCAAATTGATCATTATATCTTCAAATCCATGAAATATATACCTTATACAGTTTATTTTAATCAACTAAATAATGCTCAAAAAATAAAACTAAGGGATTTATTGATACAAAATAAACATTAACGCCATTGCTAGACCAACGACTCCACTCCCCACTTACGAACTTACATTGTCCTCAATGTAAAGTAAGTGTAAATAAGTTGTTGGGAAAGCAATGGTGCACTAAAACAAGTCAAAACAAATACTCGGATTATAGTAAAGGGTGGGTGGGTGGGTCAAAGTTATGACCATTGTGTGTGCAAATAAAATAAAAGTATGTGGAGTGTAACAATGTAATGCAAAAGGGTAGATAAACACACCACATAAACTTTTATTGATTTAAAACACACAATATTCCACAGTAGTTGAACTAACATGTCACACATTATTTGAAATTTAAAACAGACTAGATCATGATATGAATATGCGACAAAGTATTAACTCGAGTCTTTTATACCCGTGATCCTCGGCGGTTATTTCAAATCGCTCTATCAACCTTAGTCCAAGAAATGATGCATTTGAATTTTATCTTTGTTATCCATCGTGATTTTCGGATAACCACCTAATCGCTCCCGCTTAATGTCATTCAAACATTCACCCTAAGACTTGGTGAAACAAAATGAAAATCAATCCAAGTATTCGCAAAGTATCATCCAAAGTATGAGTAATTATTATATTTAACATTTTTACGGGCGCCTCCGGTAGCGCTTTTGGTTAACGTCGCTTGCTCGACCAAAATGATAAGGATTAACTAATATAATATACTAAACAAAACGGGATACTTCTAACAATTACTCACAAAAGCACGTAACAATTAAGCACATAATCCACTAAAAATAAATGCTTAAGGAGTAAAAAGGAAGGATAGTACCCGTCATTGACTACATTTATAGTCTATAGCCAGACTTTACCGTGCTTCAGTTTTTAAGGCACTGGTGGTGGGTCATCCTCACGCACTGCATCCGTCTTTTTTATCAATATTGCTTTCCAACATATGTTAGACGAATGCCGTCGAATCCAACGGTTCTTGACCTTTTCCTTTGATTTTCGAGCTTTGAGTTTACGAGCTTTCACATTATTACTGGAGTCATCTTCTTCAGTTACCTGCGTGTTAGTACAATCCACAACAAGGGAACACAAAGTGTCTACACAAGAACTAGATTCTAGTGTAATGTATGGATATTTCAATGAATTGTAAATGTTGAAGACAACGCCTCATGATTAACTCCCAAACTAAACTCTCCCTTACAAACATCGATGAAAGGGGTATTAATAGTTAAGCACCGAAAAGTGTCGAGAAAACATGCATACTTCTCATAGTTAAACTAAGATGGTAAAGCTTCCTTGAATGATTGTGCCTTTTGAGGACATTGTGTGTCATCATTCGCACCTTTTCTTCAAAATATGCAAATGGATGTGGTGATGCCCTTCCAGGTTGAACCGATGTGAATTTAGGTTGAGCCGGATAAGGTCTCGGGTTTGAAATGGCCCTTTAGATTCCATATTCTTCTTATATTTACCATCTAAATCATCATCTACTTCATTATTCCCGAATTTTTCTAATCCATTACTTCCACAGATCCTTCCACTTCGTAATAACAAAGATTTACCCCACTCAGCATTTCTTTCGATATTACTTGGCAATCCTTCCGAGGTTTTATCTGCTTTTACGTTCCTCTTCTCTACTCAAATGATATTCCAAATTCAGTAATGAAGCTTCTACAATTCTCATTCCGTATCATGTCCACTTATAGATGTTTTCAACGCACTCATATCCTTAGTGATCTGCACTCTATAGAAGTCATCATGTTTTCCATATTTTGAGCTTGAGTTGACATCATACCCATCGATTTTCGATTAATTTATCCCATTTATCAACTCCTTCAAAGTTGAGTTGAACTTTGGGTGACTGGTATGCTTTGAGTGGTATATTGTGGATACGATCTGTAATGATTGTAGATTCCGATTCGAGGTATCTTCTTGATAAACTAGATTTGGATTCTTATATTGGATTGGATACGGTGGTTGTCCTTGCTTACTAGGGGTTTCAGACCAATGAAAAGTAGGGTGATCTCTTCTTATAGCATTAAACGAGTTTGAATATGCATTGTTCAAATTCCTATGCTGTTGTAAAAAACTCACCTTTTCCCTTGAATAGCCTTCTGGTTCTTCCATCCCTAATGACACATTATCATGATTCGAGTAGTCATTTGTTTTACTATTTCCCGAACTCAGGTTCTTATTCTGTTGTAAACCATCAAATTTCCTACTCAAATTCTCCAAGTGTGCTAGAACTTCCAGATTCGATGTACATTCTCCCGCAAAGGCTACTTTTCTTGTGCTAGAACCGGTTTCCCACATACGATTATTTTTGGAAATCTTTCTATATAGCATCGTAAACTAATTGGGCTTCACTCATTATTAATTTAACCACCACATGCATGATCTACATCCGCACGTGAGTCTTTCCTTAATTTACTGACATAAAAGTTGGATTTGCATATCTAAGGAATAACCATGATCGGGACAAGCTCGTAATGCTTTTTTAAACCTTTCCCAAGAATTCTCAAACGTTTCTTCAGATCCTTGTTTGAAGTTAGCAATTTCGACTATTAATTCCAATTTTTACCAGGAGTAAAATATCGCTTTAAGAACTCGGTTTGAAAATCCTCCCAACTTGTCAATGAATGATGTGGGTGTGACAGAAACCAATCTCGTGCTCTTCCTTTTAAAGAAAAGGAAACAAAGACATCCTCGTTAATTCATAATGAGCACCATGACTTTTGGTCAGATACACAATTCTTCGAAAGATAGAGGTGATGATGTGGATCCTCATCATCCTCTCCTAGAAATTGGGCTCTCTGTGTCAATTAAACCAAAAAAGATGAGATTTTATTTCAAATTATTTGCTCCTTTATTGGGTAAACGAATTGGATTATTAATCGGTACCTTTCTACGGTCCGATCACATATAGGTCTCGGGTTAGGTGGTTTCGATTATTACGAGTATGCTTATTCCGATTCGATTATTTCTATTATTTCGATTCGTTATTAGGTTGAGGTAAATTCGATTAAGGTTTTGGCCATACCCTCGAGCATGAGCAATCCCTTGTTCAGGTGTTTCACCAACGGTTTCGCCATTTTAAGAACTCGATTTGACAATTCTTGTGGAATAGAAAATATCGAATAGAAAATAACACGAAATCGATAAAAAAACCACATTTTTTTTTCTCCTCGGTAATTACCGAATCCACTCGATATTTACCGAGTAGTTTTTTTTTTTTTTGTTTTTTTTTTTCGGTTTTTTTTTTTTTCTCTCTCTCTCTCGGTAATTACCAAGCCACTCGGTATTTATCGAGTATTTTTATAAAAAATTGAAATCTTACCAAATAGGTAGGTACCAATGAAAATAAAAATACAAATGAGATTGAGAAATGTATTGACTTATCCTCGGTTGTTATGACCACGTTTACTTTCTACTATCGAAAATAGAAAATAACTCGAGTTTGGTAGAAGAAGAAAATTGGTAACTAAAAGAAGGTAGATACCAACGGAAAATAAAAATAGAAATGTGATAAGAAGAGTGTTGACTTATCCTCGAGAATTTTGAGCTAATACAAGTAGTAACCCTGACACAAAGAAAAAGAAATTAGCGACGTTTTCCCGGCAACGGCGCCAAAATGCCGATGCACCTAAACCTAACTTGGAAACGGGCGCCGTAAAGTCGACGGACATTATCTAGGCTATATACAGATCCTAACCGGCAAGTGTACCGGTCAAATTGTAGTGCTAGTCTCGGTGAGTCAGTCGTATTCTCAGGGAAAACATGGTAATTCTTTTAAGTGGGGTTAAACACCAAGAAGCTATTATTAACTCGATCTAAGTCGCAGCTTTATCATTTTCCTGGGTTAGATTATGTTAGATCGCTTAGATTAGTTAGTAATGTTAGAGTTAGATGTTAGTAAAACAGTAAAATAAAACAAATAAATACTAATATAATATATAGATATATTTTGGAATCTAAATGCAAGAATTATGTCATCGAATCAATATATCTTTTAGTTAATAAATGAGGCATGATCTTTTCCTTGCTTCAAGGAGGTCAATTATAAATGAAACGTGTACTCCTAAGCTAGACAACTCTTCCTCACACGAAAGCATATTAAATTGTCATATGTCCATTGCATCGATCAAAGGTCCACAATCGTTACGGTTTTTCTCGAACAAGGTCCCGAGTACAAATCTACCTTTAGATAAAAAGGAGTCATTCCGCTCGTCAAACGGTCAATTTTATTTAAAAGGCTCCGGTTGTCAAAGCCGGACGATTCAACTTTCCGGTTTAAGTTTCAATTAAACTGATGATTTAACATTATTACGATCTCGAGTACAAATTTCAATAAGATTCATCTTTTTAGGACAAATCGCCTCGGTAGGAAGCCGGTTCCGTTGTCACGCTTTCACTCGCCAATTTTACCCTCCGGTCTTTCTATTTTAACGTTTCATTGCAGAAAGAAAAGAGATTCATTATAATTGATTTTAATCATTATTACCAGAATCGATCATTCATTTTACCAAAAGATTAACTCAGATTCATATCTCTATTTAGATATATTTTTAGTTTAATATCATATATAAATAGAAATAGAAATAATAAACATAACAATTTTGTAATATATTACCGGTTATGACTATCGAATCGGGTTGTTTCCAACGGATCTAACATGCCAAAGCTTCAAATCAACAATCTTCGATAATTATTCCGCCATTACAACGATACTATAACCATTTTATTTATATATGTGAAAACATATATACATACATACGTAGACATATATATGTATATACTACCTCAAAAGAAAATTAAAAGATAAAACGGAGATTAAAAAAGAGAGTAGATCTAGATCTATCTATATATATATATATATATATATCACATATATATTCATACATAGAATATATATATATATACATGATCTACAAAATAAAATAAAAAACAAAAAGAAGAGAGGGACGGCCTAAGGCCAAGAAGAGGGGAAGAAATGGGGAAAAGATTTGAGAAGAGAAGGGGCAGCTCATTCTGTTCAATTGGCTCTGTTTATATAGCCACAAATTGAAGGGCCGGATTGATCCAGCCTTCTTTTAAATTAAGATCTTCTGGCGCCTGACTTCAATCTTCAGCCTGCCTCCGTCAGTAAATTTTAATTTTTCTGCACGATCACATAGAAACGAACCACGTGCAAATCGACACCAAAAGTTTTAATGAAAAACTTGGGCTCCAAGTATCGGACATAACTCTCGCCTCGTTATTCGATCTTGATTCGCTTCGCAGTAAATCTTATCTTTGTACCGAACACAAAGAAACGAACCACGAGTAATTCGACAATAAAAGTCCAAAAGCACAAGATTTGCACTGTGGGAATTTATTTTATTAATATAAATAAAATACAATAAAAATACCATAATTTATATAAAAATTACTACTTTCAAAGATCTACAACTTTCATGAAGGACTCTTCTTCGAAAATGTCGTTTTGATGAGCCATTTGTTCGTCGAAGATATAATTCGTTAGTCAGATCACTAACCATCGAACAATGACTGACCACTTAAGTCGGTGGCACACTCTTATATCCCTAAAAATACCTCTTTTAGGCCTCAAACGTGTCGTCACTCGGGTTTTGGTCATCCTAAAGTTCTGCAATAAATTACCAAAATACCAAGCGTAGATCCGATATTTATTAACTCGGTTACTAAACCGTACAAAACTTATAAAAACTTATAAAAATACGATAATTTATATAATAACTAATCGCTTATACATTTGAATAAAACTTAGTATTTTTGACTTGATTTGATACAATAATGCTCAAAATGGTATCAATATTGGGGTAAAATATCATAAAAACGATCATAAATTTATCTCTCATCAGTATTCACCAATTTCTGTGTACGTGATAGAATGTTGTGTCTAGATGTCTAAGTGAGGGTGTAGAGCTGAATAATATGAGGTTGCTTTGAAAACACATATGTGATTAGTTTTATAATCAATAAAGACATACTCGTGTAGTAAAAGACTAAATACCATGTCATTCTTGGTTAGGCACAAAGCTATATCACGACGTGTGGGCGGTCAGTAAAAGTGAATAATGTAAGGTGTAGTGCTTGAAAAGACAATTATATAATTATTTTAGGATGTAATTAGTAATTCATCTTATTATATGCATGTATGCTTATAATTAAGACACTACCGAAAACCCTAAGTACCTCGTTTATGTAATCACATAAACTTCATTGTATGGCTATACACAAGAGGATTGAGTTAGTGAGATGTACTTAAAATTAACTTAGTCCAGAAGCGTTTATTAACTGAGTATGGGTCTCATGATTAATTTGCTATTAATGCGCGCCTAACACTTTAGGTGTGGCAAGCCTTATCCGGTTTGTCGGTAATAGGGTACTAGTGGGGCATTTATATATGATGATAATAATCATAGGTTTGGACCGATTTGATTTGAGTTCTCGATATAATTCCGTAATCGTGGAAGTCTTATCGAATCACAAGATGATCATATATGGATTAATCTTAATCCACGAGATGATCACAGACAATCGCTAGACTAGGGGTAGAGTTTGATGTGTTAGTAAGGATCACTGAAGTATGTGGTCCAACACTTCTCGCTGGCTCTATTCGGGATGAGTGAGTAGTCTGTGCTATCACATGAATATGGAATCCATTCCTTCCCGGGAAGTAGATGGTACAGCCTCCTTTATTTGTTGACCCTAAACCGATCGATCGGCCGAGTTCATATTATATTGAATATGAACTAATTGATCACAAGGGGTTAATGGTAAATAAGGATAATATGTTTCGAGAAGGGTTTACGGAAATATCCGAATCAAGTGAACGATCATATGAGGATTTATCCGTAAGTAATGATTATATCAATGGGACGCCGACTCATAAATTGAGTGTAAGTTATCATATTCGATAGAGTTGGTTCGGGTTTATGGTGGTGTAATCCCGAATTAATTGGTTGGATATAATTATTATGTCTCGATTTAATAATTTTATCTAATTTATGTAAATCATCGAATATGGAGTGTGGTCCCCGACGCGGCTCCCAAAATAGCATAATTGGATTTCGTCGTTTCACCTCAATTATAATTAAATAGTGGATTGGGCTATTTAATTTGATATGTGGATTAATTGTTTAGTTGACTAAATAATTAAATACACTAAAAGACATTTTTAGTGACTTACCAAATTAGTGTGTTGACCTTTTTGACCTCATTGGTCAAATATAGAAAAATGCGTAGACCTTTTCTTTTGATGAAAGGTGGCGCAAATTTGGTTAATAATTAGAGAGAAATTAGTTTTCTGGATAATTATTTGACATGTGATTTATCTTTTATTTGTTAATTGATAATTCATGGAATATTAGATAATAATATGATTTATCCTAATTTGTTTGGGATAATTATTTTATTTATCTTTTATTTGGAAAAAGGATTAATGTAATAATTATCTCTTAATTATTTAATCCATGGAGGTTAAGTTTTACTCTCCTATATAAAGAGAGCTTCTTCCAAGCCTTTTGACACACACTATTCACGTCACTATTCACAAGAGAAATTGGCTGAAAATTTCGGCCTCTATTCTGAGGAGTTGAGTTGGAAAATCTTGGGATTTTTCCGTAGCATATCAGCGAGGTCCGTGGCGGGAAACACCATCCACCTGGTGTTTCTTTGGGAGACACACGTTGGAAGACTGTGGCTTCTCAAATACGTGTTCTTGGAGATCTATCGTTCTTGGAGTTAAGCACCATAAAAAGGTAGACTCCTAAACCCCCTTGTAGATTTAGATCTTTAATTTATGTTCTTTGTTTCGTTTAGATCTAGATCTGATGCATTCACTAGCGTGAATCGGGTCAATTTATGATTGATCCCACGATATTACTTCTAACAAGTGGTAGCAGAGCCTTTGATCTAACGATCAAAGTATATGAATTTTAGATTTTGGAGTGGAAAAGCATGTTTTAGATGTTTTATTTCGCTTTTTTGGTAAAATTCGAATTTAATCATGATTGTATGCTTGTGATTGTTGTGGTTGAAGAGATGGATTGGGGTTGGTATTGTTTACTCGTTAGATCTATTCAGAAACTCATATAAATTCGTTTATACGAGTATATAGGAAATTTTGTAATTTTAATTTGCTAAGTAGATCTGTTTTATTGCTGTTCCGTTTTTATTTTTTCCCGGAGTTTGAGCCGTTGTAACGATAATCCCTCCGGTCCGAATGAAGAATAAAAGTTGAAAACATGCCTCAACATTTTGTGACGATCGGAGTCGATCTCGATGTCCGATCGCTGCTATAAAGTTGCTGCTGTAATGTGAAAAGCACAGCAGGCATTAAAACCCTAGCTGTGAGTTCGTCGAATTTCTGGAAGAGATTGGACCGTTGAAACGAAGATCCGACCGTTTAGATCGACTACCATGGAGTTTTGAACAAGCCCTAAAAATTTAAGGTCGATCGAATTTGTCTCGATGCCCGATCGTCCCCAGGAAGACACTGTTGCGCCGCATTATAAACAGATGCAGCAGTTAGATCGGCGGATTGCTGGTGAAAATTGGACCATTGAAACGAAGATCCAACCGTTCAGATTGAAGTAGGTGGAGTGAAGAACAGATCCATAAAGTTTCATGACGATCAAGGTTCGTTTGAATTTCCGATTTTCGATAATACGCAGCAGCAAGAAAGAGATTAGAAAATAGTAAACCCTAGTTGAGGTTTGTGTTTGTGTTTTTTTATTTTTTTTTATTTTTATTTTTTTAAATAGGTTAGATAATGGGGTACCAACGATCCATCTCGGTGTTTATTTTTTCCGTTATTTTTTCGTGTATGATCGAAAATTGTATGATATAACCGGAAAATTACCATGACATGCATCATATCATGATTCCACTCCAATGCATACATGTAGCTAGTTTATTTCGAATAAATTAAGCATGTATAACTCGAATAATTAGTATGAATGCTTATTAATTTAATATGTGGTAGTTAAATAATAAGTAGCTAATTATAAAAACCGAGGACCCGGGTTTTGTCAATCGTTACGATTTTAGTGATGGATTCTCGGTGAATCCCACTTGGATAAATCGTTGAGTTTTTCGGTGATGGCTTCTTAGTGAACCCACCTTAAACGTAAAACGAGATTACGCTTTGGGTTACAATTTAGGAATCGGAGAATCTTAGTACATGGGTTCGGAAATGGTCTAACCATGGTTGGGCGAGTTCAACCGAAGCTCGCTCAATCGACTCCCCTCCACGTGTGATATATTGTTACAAAGTGATTCGACAGATTCTTTAGCATAGCCGATAAGCCTTCGGGCTAAACGGGCTTCTCTTGCGGATTGGCACGAAATCATCACATATGTTCCAACGAATAAGACGGCGAGGCTTGCCTACATATCCGACCCTATTCGAGTACTTTGGTTTATTGTTTCTTATTGTCAAGACCGCGAACCGTAATTAGTAAACCCACCACTTTTTCAAAATATTGAGTGGGAGCGGGAAGGCGACACCAACCCCACGGCCTCTACTATGTATGCAAGCACGTGAGAGAAGGGTGACGTCTCGAGCCGCTTTGATTTCGCCCCCTACGGATGGTGTTCACCCCTATCAAAATTCAAGGCTTGGTCTCGAAAGGATAGGATTTTGGGTACTCGTTGAGTCACCGAATCGACCTACTAAAGGCATACTCGGGCGTACTTTAAGGTCCGATATAGTAGGTCACACTCATTATGGATATTTTCGAAATATCTAGGCTAGAAAAGGAAGGTAATCGGTGATTAAGGTCCGGGATGTCGATTCCCGTGAGATGTTTGAGTCTCGAAGATTAATCACCGAGAGAGATTGTCTCGGTTTAACTATCACCTCTTTGACATACCTACTGGCACCGGAGGTCTTGAGGTTAAATCCTTGGAATGGTAGGATAAACTCTTTTATAGTTTATTATTCCTAAAATAAATCTAGTAGTGAAAATTTATTTTTGAATTTAACTTTCTGTCATTTAATTTACAACTAAATCTCTAGGTTACTAAAGCAGTTAGTAATAGGACTTCAATAAAAATGTGGAAAGTAACAAGCACGTTGTAATTATCAATAAATGCGATTAACTTTTCGGAAGAATTTTTCTCTTGAGCCTTTAAAAACTTAAGTGACATAAATGCAGGTGTGTCACGGGTGTCACTCGTGTTGAACGAGAGACGACCATACTTAGTTTACAAAAGATGACATAGGACTATCGATAAAATTCATTTAGTGAATTGTAATTACACATCAAATATCTAATTGAAAAATTGGAAAATCATATACATAAGGCGTTGCTTAGTTAGGACGGTATTTGGAACCGATAAACTAGTGGGGAGCCTTATTCTTATGATTTGTTGTTTTTCTCGAATAATTAGAAATGTGTAATGGAATGCACAAGAGTTTCTCCATTCATTGGAAAAACAAGAATAAGTGTTACTAGTTAGACAATGATATTTGAACCGATAAACAAGTGGGAGCTTAGTTTCGGAGATTTTATAATCTTTGAAACATCATGAACACACAAGATCGCTAGTTACAAGATTTGGAACCGATAAACTAGTGGGAGCTTAGTTCTAGGTGATGTTCTAATCTTTGAAAAATCATAAATACAAAGTGTTTCTAGTTAGACGGTATTTGGAACCGATAAACTAAAGTGGGAGCTTTGGTCTTATGATTTAACGATTAGAAAAATCGATAGTCCAAGCAAGTAACATCGAACGTCCCCAGTTCAAGAGTAGTGTCTACTCACACGAACCGCTAGTTCAAGATCTGTTTCCATCTAAGGAAAGTCAAGAATGAGAAAGAATGTTTATACGTGTTAGTCATTCAAACTAAGTAGTTTTAAGGCTAACCGGAAAATTAATTGGAAATTAGAGGATAAGGAAAGTGATTTCGGATCACTGTCCAATGCATCCTAGCAATTTTCTCGAAAGCTAAAGTTCTTTGGAAGAACTAGGTAGCTTTGCATTAAACGATAAATAAAATAGACAACGGGCAGTTATTTCAGATTGACTAGTGGGAGTGATATAAAGGAATGAATCTCGGATTCAATTCTTGAGCATCACAGAAAATTCATTTTCTGTTTTCAGATTCGTTGGGAACGAACGTATTTATTTTCAATAGGATAATTTGTTTGTCTTATTGACGATGAATATAACATTCGTAGCGCGAATCCAAGACTCGTACTTTTGTTTGATAAAGTCGTAACCACTAAGCATTCTTTGAAAAGGTATTAAGTAATGCATCTTAAAACTATATAAGCGCAAATGGTTTCGTATTTAGATAAACACTTCTTTATATACTATTAATTAGTGCATATTCCCTAACGATAAGATCTGCAGATCGGGCTTAGGGTGATTCCTATCTCGATCAAAGGAACCTGTCTCCAAGGAACAATGCCTAAGTTTCCTTTCAATCGGGGAAAGTGGTAATAGATTTAAAGAAGTTACATAAGCTTGTTCATATCAACCTTCGGGTCATATGAAAGATACAAGCTAGTGTGAGCTTCTAAGTAGTGACATATTGTCTCGATAATCGCTCGAAACTCCGGTAAGTTTATTCAAAAATATTTGGAGGAAATCTCGTGATTTCACCAGAGATAGAGTATTCCATACTCAGAAATAGGTTATCGCGTAGTCTTCGGGACTGATGCTCGGCCTACCTCCCAGTGAAATGTTTTCACTAAGGGATACACCATAAATTTGCCTTATATAGTTATTGATGTGCTACGATACGCTGCTGAACTCATTTAAGATATTGGTTACAAAATAACAGTTTACATTGTTATGAAAAACCGAGAAGTCTACCAAAAAGATGCCTAAGCATTTGTGGATAATGAGTGAATTCGGTTCACCCCACTTCCGTAAATAGAGGCATTTAGCACCGAGTGCTTGAAGGTAGGGACCGGCAATTTTGCATACACGTTCAAAGTTGTGAAGTATCTTAATGCATTGAGTAAAGGTTGGTTATAAAACTCAGAAATCGAGAGAATGACGGTTATCTTTGCCAAACTCGGTTACGATAGAGTCTATAAATAACAACCTTGGATCTTGAAGTATTTGTACTCAAGATGTTACTAATCGATTTGTTTAGTCCACATCCAACACCGGCGATTGGTGATAACACTAATAAGAACTACTAAACTAAATCGGTATATCAATCCACCCGAACAGTGGGAGTATGGTTTGTCCATTACCCATTGCGGGACCTTACGGTCTATAGGGTAGATTGATGATCTATAGTCCTTCGTAAGGTGTATAGGATCCCTGATCATAGAGGTTGGTTTAAAAGCCATAACCACAGCTGAATGGTGTTTGATACTCGGGATTCTGTTGGAACTCTTGTAGAACCACCTCGAGTATCTCAGCCCAGTGGGAGTAATTGGAACTACACGGAGAAGAGTCGATTGAATAGGAAAGTTTAACTTTCACATAAAAGTCGAGTAATTTAGGGTGATTCCTAAAAGGTAGAGAGTTAACCAGGACCGTGATCTCTCTTACCACTCGGTCTTGCTTGATTTAAATAAAGCGGGAAATAGGGGTGATTACCTAAGACTTCCCTGCCGAACAACGGAATCGAATTCATTCGAATGAAGGGTTTTAGCTAAGAACAAATAACGGATTCGTTAAAGCGGAAAATAAGGTGATTCCACAAGACCTTTTTGCGAGAACTAATAATATCTTAATTTATTCGAGAAAGAACCTTTGGCAGATGCCCGCCATAGCTTATATCCTTTGGGGATTAAAGCAAACCTCACAGGTCATTTCAAAGTCATATATTTTAAATATGTGGACTTGACCGAGAATGTTGATAAGTCTTTCGTAGACCGGGAATCAATATTAGTAAAGTAGTATGTAGATTAGTGTTCGTGAATGGTAACATTTGAAGCATTGGAAACAACATGGGTGTGTTATCCAAGTCGAGTCGACATGCCATCGGGATTCATTCTAAAGGATTTGATTCGCTCAAATTCACGAGAATCGATCATTGGCAATCCTATCCATTCACCTGGTTAAGATATTCTTGCATTACGCGGCATTCAACGATGTAGTCTACCACCTCTAGGAATGATTATCTAAACCTGAGGATGAATATGAAATGGGATGTTTAGTGAATCCTCAAGTATCTTCGGGAGAATGAGGAATAATATGCTAGTATATTTAGGTGCAAACTAGAATATAAGTGATAACGTTGATTCTGACTTTATGTCAAATTACGGAAGATCGTTAAGTCGATCTAGTCCTCAGTGTTGAATCAAAGGCATATTGAAATCATACCACCGGATTAGATGGAAAGGCGATGTTTCGATCCCAAAGATTGACTCGCCGACATCCTACGTGATCGGTGTACCAAGTCACATGGTATTCGATTCGAAAGCAGCGCGCTGGTCAGCGACCAACCTGCGGCGCACGCTCGGTCGTGCTTGGAATAATGAATTACTAAGATGCGCTTGGAAGGTGCAGATTTGAGGATTCGTCTCACTTGTTTTGAGCAAGTGGGAGAATGTTGTAGATATAGATATAAAGGTGTGTTCTAAAACAATTAATCCACTTGCCTTTCGTGCAAGTGGGGAGATTGTAAGTGTAGTTCCGGAAAGACAATTATATAATTATTTTAGGGCCAGAATTAGTAATTCATCTTATTATATGCATGTATGCTTATAATTAAGACACTCTTGAAAACCACTAAGTACCTGCGTTTATGTAATCACATAACTTTCGATTGTATGGTATACACAAGAGGATTGAGTTAGTGAGATGTACTTAAAATTAACTTAGTCCGTAGCGTTTATTAATCTGAGTATGGGTCTCATGATTAATTTGCTATTAATCGCCCGAACACTTTGGGTGATGCCTCTTATCCGGATGCATCGGTAATAGGTATTAAAGTGGGGCATTTTATATGATGATAATCATATAGTAATTTGACCGATTTGATTTGAGTTCTCGATATAATTCCGTAATCTGGAAGTCTTATCAATCACAAGATGATCATATATGGATTAATCTTAAATCTGGGGTGATCATGAGGCATCGCTTAGACTAGGGTAGAGTTTGATGTGTTAGTAAGGATCACCGAGTATGTGGTCCAACACTTCCTCGTTGGCTCTATTCGGGATGAGTGAGTAGTCGTGCTATCCTGAATATGGAATCCATTCCTTCCCGGAAGTAGGCGAGGCAGTTCCACTTTATTTGTTGACCCTAAAGCGATCGATCGGCCGAGTTCATATTATATTGAATATGAATTGATCACGGGGGTTAATGGTAAATAAGGATAATATGTTTCGAAGGGTTTACGGAAATATCCCGAATCGAAGTGAGCGATCTATGTAGGATTTATCCGTATGTAATGATTATATCGGTGGGTAACTTTGACTCATAAATTGAGTGTATGTTATCTATATTCGATAGAGTTCGGTTTTGGGTTTATGGTGGTGTAATCCCGGAATTAATTGGTTGGATATAATTATTATGTCGACGAATAATTTTATCTAATTTATTGTATTATCACGAATATGGGTGGCCAATTACGCACTTCCCAAAATAAAGCATAATTGGATTTCTGTCGTTTACCTCAATTATAATTAAATAATGGATTGGGCTATTTAATTTGATATATGATTAATTGTTTAATTTTGGATTTAAATAATTAAATCTGCTGGAAAAACGTTTTAAGTATGATCTCGTAAAATTAGTGTGTTGACCTTTTTGACCTCATTGGTCAAATATAGGAAAAAATGCGTGGACCTTTTCTTTTGATGAAAGGTGGCGCAAATTTAGTTAATAATTAGAGAGAATTAGTTTTCTTGGATAATTATTTGACACGCGATTATCTTTTATTTGTTAATTGATAATTCATGGAATATTAGATAATAATATGATTTATCTTAATTTGTTTGGGATAATTATTTTATTTATCTTTATTTGGAAAAAGGATTAATGTAATAATTATCTCTTAATTATTTAATCCTTGGAGGTTAAGTTTTCTTTCTCATGTATAAAGAGGAGCTTCTTCCAAGCCTTTTGACAACACTATTCACGTCATTATTCACAAAGAGAAATTTTGAAAATTTGCCTCTATTCTAGGGTGTTGAGTTGGAAAAATCCGGATTTTTCCGGTAGCATATCAAGGAGAAGTCGGCGGGAAACACCATCCACCTGGTGTTCTTTGGGAGACACACGTTGGAAGACCGTGGCTTCTCAAATACGTGTTCTTGGAGATCTATCGTTCTTGGAGTTAAGCACCATAAAAGGTGAGCTCTAAACCCCTTATGATTTAGATCTTTAATTTATGTTCTTTGTTTCGTTTAGATCTAGATCGATGCATTCGGCTAACGAAATCGGGTCAATCTGCATGATTGATCCGGCGATGTTACTTCTAACAAATAACTCTGTTGCTGGCCTATAAACGAATTTGAATGGTGAAGATTTTCGCCGACAGCGTCTTTATCGGGTTGAACTCCGTGACTATTAGTATGATCCATTGATAGGTTGTAAACGATATCACGTGGTGGATATACACCGCGCGTAGTGCTCTTGAATGCGGGTATACTTGAGATAAGCTAAGTTAGAAATGGTTAGTCGCGACACATTGATGAGCATTAAAATGAACCTTAGATTGAGTCGAAGCCGTAAATATAATTTAATAATCATAATGAATACTTTGTATACTTGTTTTACAATAGCTTCTATCTTTTACTAAGTACCTTTGTAATTACCTCGAATACATATTGTTTTGTGTGTTTGAGGATGAGAAGGTGAACAGTGGAGCAAGAGTTTGATGAGGACTTTGAAGATGATATATGATCATATTTGACATCTGTGTGATAGACTTTTATTTGTTATTTCTAAACTATGTAATATATTATGTGTACTTTCATTTCAAGACTTGTTGTCCTTTTCATTTGAAATTCTTGTAAGATAAATATGTTGTTTTCTTTTAGACCTCGTACAATTGTAAGCTTATTGTGCTTGTTTGGAGTTATCTTTCTAACTTTAGAATGTTGCATTTCTATTTTGGTTATTAAAAAATGCCAGTCTTTTAGCTTCCGTTAATGCTAAACTCGATCACGATGTAGTAGAGGCTACATATAATGTTGATTTATTTAATATTATATGTGCGAGCTTTCTTTACGGATATAGATTCGATTGTCCGGAAATGGGCGTTACATTACCACATCATTTGCGAAACAAAAATGAGCGCCGATTCTTCAAATAAAGCGGGAATGTTGGGAGATATTTCTCACACACTTAATGTATATGGAAATATAGTAGCACGTTTACTAACACCAATTGGTTTTAGTAGAATGGTAGCGCTTGATCTAACATGGCATTAGAGCCGAGGTAATGAGATTGAACCTGGTGTGAAATTATTTTCACAAATTATATTTGCAAGTGTTGGTAGATATTGCCCCACACTTGAGGCGCTGTTGAACCTCAATTATATTGTACAAGTGTTGGGATTATATTGTGCAAGTGTTGGGAGAGATTGCCACACTTGAGGATGTGTAGGAGAGATTGCTCACACTCTTAATATATATGGATATATAGTAAGCACATTTACAAACACCAAATCACAGAGATTGTCCACACTTGGCAGAGGGGTGTTGGGAGAGACTACCCACCCTTAATGTATATGGAAATATAGTAGCACATTTACTAACACAATTCACGAGAGATTGCCCACACTTGAGAGATTGCCCACAATTGATTAGTAGAATGGTAAAGCGATCCTAACACCCTTCAAGTGTGTGCTAGTCTCTCCCAACACTGTGCAATATAATTGGGGTTCAACATGGAAAACACAGTAAGAATCAATGAAGGTGAGGAAAGCAGGAAAATCTCATCTTCATCACAATAGCTTCACTTCGTGATAATGAAACACCTTTGTAAGCAGTTTATAGTGTTATTACATTCAATTTTGATATTTTTGTGACCAGAATTCATGGAATGTATTTTTAGAGTGTTATTATATTCAATTTCAAGTTTTTGTCATGTATGATCAATCATGCATGTTATTATAAATGTATACAAGTTTAGATTTTACAGATTGATTATTAGGAAAAATGCTACTAAGGACCGGACAAGTGTGTGAAATGCATAGTATAATGTGTATGCATGATCTGACCTTAATTTTGAAAATGTTGATCCACTCAAAAAAAAAAAAAATGTTGATGTTAAAATGATCATGTTGGTATATCGATGTTATAGGTTGTTCCATGATATGTTGGTTTTATGTAAATGTTTAGTTATCGTTCATATATCTGTAAATTGTATTTATGGTATATTCTATGAGAATGAGCATGTACACCAAATTATCTGTTGAGGGCAAATTTAATGAAAATTTCCATTAATTGTATAACAACAAAATTGATGATTTAAAAACATGAACCATACCGACTTAATAAATGTCGGTTGGAAATTACAATGAAAGTCTCGACCTATTTTCATTGTTGGAAATTACAATGAAAATATGACATTCATTCATTAACACAGTTGTAGTGGAAAAAATCATGACAAAACTCGTCCTCTTGGTATATATACCTCTAGAATAGCTAGTTCAGTATATGTCAAATGCCCTGAGTTTAATTTCAAATCTTACGTCATCTAAAACTTTTATTACATCATAATTACGCTTTTATAATGTTAAACCAAGCATCGATGACACCACGAAGGTTGAAGGGTCGAGAGTTCGAGGTTCAGAGTTCCAAAATAATTGAGAAATTAAAACAACAACCTGAAACTCCATAAACACGTCGGATGACACCCTGGAGCAAAGGGTGGATCTTGCGGATCGAAGCGTGAAGCGGTGATAATACTAAAATTTTTATAATCGCAAATATATATATTACCGATTTGTTATGTCCGTTGGATTTCAGAAAATACTCCTATGACATAATACAAATAAACACTGCTATACATTTTGCAATATATATTGAAAAACACTACTATATATCACATTATCCAAACACAATAACCATCTACTTCCAAAATAAAAGTACAAGTTACAATGCGATGATTAGAGTTCGTTTTGGATCAGGAGTTGCAATGTTGGATTGGAAGCTATTATT